>JASPKZ010008259.1:0-77500 GCA_030220185.1 Diploptera punctata | reverse complement strand
CAATAATTGTTAGCGCTCAGTTGCTAGAGCGGTGGTACATAATTTCAGTAATCCATAGGTCGCTGGTTCAAATCCGGCTGGGAGGATTTTTTAGAAGAGTAGGCCTATTACGTTTAGCTCATACTACAATAGTATCGAATTTAAAGATATTTACATTTTTATCTTATTCTGTAAAATATTAAAACTAAAAACTAAAAAAATAAATGATAGTTTTAAGAAACTAAAACAACACGTTTTATTAGAAAGCCGAATTATAAAATGAAAAATAATTTTAATTCCAAACACGCTTGGGATAAAATTAAAGTGGTCAACAAAAAAAATTATCAATTAATATATTTGATAATAAACAGATATTGGTAAAGTAAAGTCTCTAAGAAGAAAATGTAAAAATCATAAAAAGCACCCCACGCCATTGTTGGTAAAATTATTTTATTTTTTTGATAACTCTAGTTTTATTCTATATGTGTTGGAGATGATTTTTTTGTTGACCACTTTAATTTTATCCCAAGCGTGTTTGGGATTAAAATTATTTTTCATTTTTTAGTTCGGTTTTCTAATAAAGCGTTTTGTGTTAGTTTTTTAAAACTATTATTTATTATATATTAGATTATTAGAACGAAAAATAAATCTTAGTGAGCCGTGCACGAACACTGTTACTATGTTCCTAATATACTTTATTTATTTACAACATGTGTAATTATTTACGAAAAAGTTAACATCCATTTAAATAAATTTTCGTTCATTTAACATTATTCCGCCGACTAATTTAAGACTTCTTTCTAGTTCCGATATAAACATAATTTACTAATGTTACTAGTTTAAAATGTTGGAATGTTATAACTCAGTCGAGAATCAACTTATTTCACTGTCTGTTAACATACAACTCTTATAGTCTATTCATAAGTAACGCCACGAGTGATTTCCAAATTATCGATAAATTCACGACTCACGAAGTGAAGAGTGAATTTATCTAGAGAATTTGGAAATCAAGAGTGGCATTTGTTAGGACTATTTAACGAATAAAATTAAGCTGTTTACTCACAAATTATTATTTTACTATCCACCCATAGTAATTCTGCCCGAAGGCAGGTCTTTCACTGCAATCATAGCATTTTCATTCTATGCTTTGCAGCTTTACTAGGGAATTGTAGGTGTGGTAGCTTCCCGTTGCTTTCCACACCGGTGAAGGATGAATGATGAGATAATGATAAGAATGATGATAATGGCCATATGATTTCGGGGACCGTTTGGGCCTTAAAATTTTCCTGACATTTGTCTTACAGGTGAGGAAAACCCCCGATGAAAACCTCACCCAGAAAAACTGCCCCGACCGGGTATCGAACCCGGGCCCGCTGCGTGACAAGGCAGCACGCTACCTCGAGACCAGAGCGGTGGACTTATTTAACTATAGTTATTTTAAAATTTTTATATATTTAATGTAAACGGCGATGTTTGAAAACAAATGAGAAACGATATGTACACTCCATCTGCTTCTTTTGTTTATCACTGTAACCAGATCATACTATTTTATTGCCAAAGGAACGCAATATTGTAAGAATGCTCTCTAGTGGAGAAAAAATGAAACACATGAAACTGTATATTAATTCATTTCTGATGTCGTATGATGTAAATATGACAATTATATTTTTCTGGATTGTTACCTGGGAAAAAGTACATTTAAGAAAGTGCAAACAGTGGTTTCTTATTTTGGTGGTATAATAAATTGCTACAAATGTTTTTATATTAACTCCCGCATGCGGAATGTGTTGACGTTCATGCACTATATATACAATCTGGTAGCCGTATTTCTCACAGGCTCAGTCACTGCAAAATAATGGTCAGACCTGTTCAGAATATTAAAAAGGAGGAGCTTTCTTTAATATGGTAATTATAACACTGATAATATATCGTGAAACACGACTGTGATTGGTTGTAAAACAGAAATCATTGAAACGTGATTGGTCATTGACTCCCATTTGGTGCATGAGTTAAATAGTCAGAGAAAATATGAAGTGGCACGAACAAATATAAAAATCGTCATAACCTCTTCTATACCATAGCTATCCTCACATTAGTCAATTACTGAAGAGGGCAATCATCGTTACATAGTTTGCATCTTTTTATTTATCTGAGTAGTTTAAAGTATACCCTCTTGATAATTTGAACGAATCCGATCGGACATATTGGTTGCTAGGATACAGAAATAAAACACAATTCCACCATGTCATTAGCCGACCTGAACATTTTATGTGTGCAAATGCAAATTGAAAACTCAATCAAATTCATTGGATAATTTACAAGCTATTCATTCATTTATTTTAATAGTCTCTAATTGCAAATATATGTTATTAAATACTCCAAGACGAAACATCAACATTTATCGATGCTCTTTAAACTCTCAGATCGTTAGAGTCTCATTTCAAATGCTAGGCGTCAAGAAAAGAAGGCCGACAATATTTGTTTAGAGGTACCTTATTTCAGACTTAAGTTTATTTTGCCTGCTGTAAATCTACTTTTCGTAATGATTTGTCCTTTTTTTTTTTTTCAAAGGAAGGCATATACCCTGAGAAAAGCATTGGCCCAACCGAGTTTGAATCCACTAAGGAACCAGAAGCGGTTCTGATATAATCAATAATCATTAATTCATCGAGACTCATTCAGAAATATGAATCCTGTAGACATTAAGTAGAGATGTCCTACTTGTATTCTTGAGATCATGATAATTATTTCAAGGTGTAGATCCTGTCAGAAGTAAAATTGTACTGGACAATAAAATTTTGGAGCAGGTGAATAATTTTACATATCTAGGATGCAATATCTCATATGAAGAAGAAAAGGATGTAAATGCAAAAATATCTACATTTTTAAGAATTTTACGGTTAATAAATTCTATCTTCAAGCCACAGTTAGTCCAAAAGCATTCAAGACTGAAAGTGTATAAAACACTGGCTCTTCCAACTCTTTTGTATGGTAGCGAAGTATGGACGTTCAAACAGAAGGATATACAGAGACTTACATCTGCTGAAATGAGATATCTTCGGAGGACTGCAGGATACACACTACTAGATCACAAAAAAAATGACATCTTAGAAGAATTACACATGGAATCTTTAGAAAACAAAATTTCTGATTATAAGTCAAGATGGATACAACATGTTCATCGAATGGAAGATCACAGAATACCCAAACAAATGTTAAGATATCAACCTGCAGGAAGAAGAAGACCAGGACGTCCACTCAAAAGACTTCTGGATGGTGTTTCTCTTGAGGCCGAAACAGGTCAACAAATGGCCTAAATTCGTGAGTGTACTATTATGATGATGATGATAAAACTTATTTTTCTTCTTCTTGCAAGGACTAAACCTTTTTGTTTCGTTCCGGTTCCGAGTATCATAGCTGCCGTGTACATCCCTTTAGTGGGCGTCCCCGATCTCATTTTCCTCCTCTTGGTTGATAGTTCAGACTTTTCCTAGGCAATCTGTTGGTATCCATTCTGCAGACATGTCCATACCATTTTCTCCTATACTCTTCTTTTTTATCTGTCAAACTGAATATTTGTAGTTCTTTACTAATATCTTCACTTTGTTTTTTATCCATTAAAGTATATCCTGACACAAATCGTAAAAATTTAATTTCTGCTGCTTTTATTCTTTTAATTGACTGTTTATTCAGAGACCATATTTCTGAGCCATACAATATTGCAGGCACAACCAATACTTTATAACATTTTAAATATGTTTTGTTTTCTTACTTTTTCTCCCAGTATTCTTCTAAGAGTGAAAACTTATATCGGCATACAAATTAATGAAATAGTTTGTATCATAAGACTGAATGCATCTTCCACACGTGTTTCTTGAAAACAATAAAAGTTGCTCCGGAGAGAGTGGTTGTTATGCTCGCCTTGTTAAATTGTTCGTGGATTCAAACCCGGACATGATCGATAGAAATTAAAGGGCATAAAAAAAACATTTACCAGGGAGTAAACTCGTGGGTATCGTGTCGTGGATTTAACCGTCTTCTGGAGGTTTTTTTTTCCAAGTTTCCATCATGTGATCGCCTGATACCCACAAGTACGTAGAGAGAATATCGATCGAAGCAAATATGTGGAAAACATCCACTACAACCTAATATGTCAACATAATGTATATGGAAAACGTGTCCCTTGGATTTCAGTTAGTTTGAGTTTCCATAAGGGAAAACATTTCCATGCATTTTCGGCCAGTATGAGACTGGTGACCAACTACCATCGTGAGGAATTTGGGTAGTTACAGCAAGTAGCGGCTCCAGATTGAGAAAAACGGCTGCGGGGCCCGACATTCTGACAACATGTCACTCTTATTTTGTGATTAACACATGCAAGTGTGAGCCTAGCAGCAGGGGCTGGGAGGACAAGATTCTTCTTGGGCCTGTCGCGCTATGGGGTTCTGTTAGAAACTACAAACATTATATAGTTACTAGCACATAGAGCTAGCTTTTGATGACAAGTCAAATTCCGTGTCTAAGGCTGTATTAAAACATTTTTTTTTAGTTTCTCTTTCATTTTATATTGTATAGTTTCGGACATCTCAGATTAATAGAACAAAAAGTTACATTTATTTGTGGGATTCCTGTATATTAAAATGCATGTAACAGCAACAAGATCTGTTTCTATATAACATAAATTGAGTAGTAATTTTAATTTCGGCCTATGAAAAAAGAAACGAAAAATAAAAACACACCTGTACAAAATTATAATTAGTAATGCCACGAGTGATTTCCAATTATGTAGAGGAATTGGGTATCAAGAGTGGCATTTGTTAGGACTATTTAACGAATAAAATTAAACTGTTTACTCACAAATCATTATTTAACTATAGTTATTTTAACATATGTATATATTTAATGTAAACGGCGATGATTGAAAACAAGTTACTATACCATTCAAGCTCCCTGTATCTCACAAAATCTTATATTGAATTTTGGACTTTCATTTGTTGTATGATGATTGTATTTCTGATTTTTTCAATTTAGACATCCTAGACATTCTAAATTAATTATTATTATTATTATTATTATTATTATTATTATTATTATTATTATTATTATTATTATTTATATACAGAATTTTAATGTTTACACATCTTTTTGTGCCTGAAGTTTTATTTCTCTTCTCCACTCGTCTCTCTCCATCCAATCCATGTCCTCCAGTCCTCTTGCTCTCATTCCAGTTCTTATTTCCTGCATCCACGAGTTCCGAGGACTTCCTCTCCTTCTTCTTCCAGGTGGACACCATTCCAATGTTTTCTTGGGTAATCTATCTTCTTGCCTTCGTCGTACGTGCCCATACATTATTATTATTATTATTATTATTATTATTATTATTATTATTATTATTATTATTATTATTTCGTTCTTTTATATAGCGCATGAAGTTATTTAAATATGTTTCGTATAATTTTATGTTTACAGTTTGGTTTTCTAAAACACTGCATATAATTCATGAGTAATGGGGGGAAAATGGTATTGGTTCCCAAGAATTTTTCGACGTTTTTGTCGTTAGATGGCTGCACATTATCAGTGAAACATATTTTACCATATTTAAGTGGCTTAAAGTAAAATGCGTATAGATTAAAACATACTTATTTTTTACGTACCTCCCTAATAAGGGGATCTATTCTTGTCCATATTCATTTCTTACACGATTAATCACTAGTTGATTTCTTCTCTCTGTTCACACACTGTGTACAATATGCTCTCACGTCATAATGACGAATATATGACTTTCCGTGTTTGGGGCTTTTATTTATGCTATCGATATACCTGCAATAAAACGTTTATTAGTAATGAAATTATACATTATCTGTATAAGCCTTCTACATTGTATAACTAAGCAACATCAAATCCTATATAAGAGATTTTATTAGTAAGTACCCTATACATTTTTAAAACCCCTAAAAAACTTGTGATATTAATATAATTTAAAAATGTAATTCTATTTCCAATCTCTCCTCATAAAAGACTAGAATATAAGCCTTTAAAAATACCACTTATGTCGTTTTCTTTTTTTTTTTATTTTATTTATTTTGCATAAAGTTGTGAATCGCTCTTTCAGGGCTCTTTGTTTTCATATTTTTGACCGCTATAACCTGCTATCTTTTTTTTACAAATTAATTTTTCTTCATAGCTGAAAAATGGAAAATACACGTTTTGGCGCCCCCATGAATTGCACAGCATCGATTTTTTTCCACAAATACCAATGGAAAGTACATTTAGGCAGAATGGACAATACAAGATTACCCAAAAAGATCACCACCTACAAACCACGTGGAAAAAGATTTTTGGGACGGCCAAGGATACGATGGACTTGAGACCGGAACAGGTCGCATTGACCTAATCCTGGAAAGGAAAAAGAAGGAAATTCATAAGATTTTTCTGATAACATCGCATTAAAAAAGTGGCCATGAATTGTTCTAAAACTCTAATTACGTGACCTATGAAGGTAACGCCCACCGCTGTGGTCTCGAGGTAGCGTGGTGCCTTGTCACGCAGCGAGCCAGAGTTTGATTCCCGGTCGGGACAGGCTCCTGGGTGAGGCGTTTTTCGGTGTTTTTCCTCATCTGTAAGACAAATGTCAAGAAGCTTAGGGCACAACAGTCCCCCGAAAAATAATCCGACCATCATAATTATCATCATCATCATCATCATTCACAGGTGCGGAACGTAACGGGAAGCTACCACACCTATAATTCCCTAGTAAAGTTGCAAAGCTATATCTTTGGAGCTATAGAGGCATAAGCTTACTATGTGCAGCATACAAGATATATGCAAAAATGATCAACCAATGATTAACAACTATAGTAGATGCAATAATATCAGAAGAGCAGACAGGATTTAGGAAAGGAAGAAGCTGCACAGACAACGTATTCACTTTAAAACAAATAATAGAGAAGCGAAGATAATTCAACTTAGAGACGCACATCCCCTTTATAGATTATAAGAAGGCCTTTGATAAAGTGTCTAGACCAACATTATGGAACATATTAAGTGAAAAAGGAATTCCACTACACTTGATAGCAGTAATTAAGAAAATGTATGAGAAAACAAAAATAAAAATAAATCAAAGGGAACCAATACATATAACAGGAGGAGTTAGATAAGGTTGTCCACTATCAACCACGCTTTTTAACATTTATTTCGACGACATGATAAGATCATGGAAGCAAATGACGACTGGGGGAATTAACTTAGGAAATATAGTAATAATAACAGCAGCCTTTGCAGATGACCAGGTTTTAATAGCAAAAACAGAAGACGAACTACAAGGAATGTTATATAAACTAAATTAAATATCAAAAAAATACAACATGGAAATATTCTCACAAAAATAAAAAAAACAATGGCCTTCAAGGGTGCGCATCCAGTTCGGACAAAGATAATATTAAAAAATAAACCGATAGAACAAGTAGTAAGATATAACTCCTAGGTTGCGAAATATCATACACAGCAGAAACAGATATAAATAACAAAATAAATAAATTTAATTATATAACAGGAACACTAAAAAGAACTTTGAAAAATGAAGCCAGGAAAGACTCTATAATGAAATTATACAAGACAATGGCAGTGCCTATTATTACTTATGGATCCGAAACATGGACAGTGACAACACAACAATCTGCCAGGATACAAGCTGCTGAAATGAGATTCCTCAGACCAATAGCAGAATATCAAATAACAGACAAAAAACATAACACAGAAATAAGACAACAACTAAAAATAGAGGAATTAAACTCAACAATAGAGATATACAGAACAAACTGGAAGCAACACTTGGCAAGGATGACTGAGAATAGAATACCATAAGCAGCATACAACTATTCACCACGAGGAAGAAAAAGTTTGGGAAGACCAAGGAAAAGATGGAAAGAGCAGCAATTTGGAGCCGGAATACGGTAGTAAATAAGCCTAAACCGTGAAGAAGAAGAAGAAAGTTGCAAAGCATAGCATAATGTTATGATTGCAGTGAAAGACCTGCTCTCGGGCAGAACACTATATAATAGAAATAGTACTTACTTACTTACTCACTGGCACTATCGAACCCGTAGGTTCATGGCCGCGCGGACATAAGCTCTCCATACATCCCTATCCTGAGCTAATGATTTCCAATCATTCCCTGTATAATCTACTCCCCTCAAATCATAGTTAATGTTATTCTCTCACCTCATTGTTGGTCTACCAACTGGACGTTTTCCCTCTGGCTTTCCTACAAGAAGCTTCCATGCAAGTCTTTCATTTCCCATACGTGCAACATGTCCTGCCCATCGCAGTCTACGAGACTTAACTGTTCTTATTATATCTGGCTTCCTATACAGACCATGTAGTTCATTGTTATGTAGTCTTCTCCATTCACCTGTCTGTTCATCTCTCTTTGGTCCAAAAATTTTCATAAGTATTTTATTCTCAAATACTTGTAACCTCCTTTCCTCTCTTAAAGTAAGAGTCCATGTTTCGCATCCATATAATATAACTAATAGAAATAGAATGAAGGTAAATGTTGCGAGTGAACTAATTATTATTAATTGCTGTATTATTTACCCGTCTCCAGCTCTCAGAACAAACATTTAGAAATGGTTTTATACATATATTACATCCTCTCACATAGCTTGCAGATTTGTCCTTAAAAATAGTACCGTTAACGAAAAAACCTAATAGTAACACTTTTCCATCCTCTAAGATGTACTTAAATTAACAACGGCGTTTTCTGAGAAATATAATAACTTTTTGTTGACTATTTAACTCATACCGCAAATGGGACTCAATGGCCAATCACGTTTCAATGATTTCTGTTTTACAACCAATCAGAGTCGTGTTTCACGAAATATTTATCAATGTTATAATTACCATATTAAAGAAAGCTCCTCCTTTTTAATATTCTGAACAGGTCTGATCATTATTTTGCAGTGACTGAGCCCATAAGAAATACGGCTACCAGATTGTATATATAGTGCATGAATGTGAACACATGCCGCATGCGGGAGTTAATATAAAACATTTGTAGCAATTGATTATACCACCAAAAAAAGAAACCACTGTTTGCACTTTCTTAAATGTATTTTTTCCCAGGTAACAAACCAGAAAAATATAATTGTCATATTTACATCATACGACATCAGAAATGAATTAATATACAGTTTGATGTTTCATTTTTTCTCCATTAGAGATCATTCTTACAATACTGCGTTCCTTTGGCAATAAATAGTATGATCTGGTTGCAGTGATAAACAAAAGAAGCAGTAGAAGCTTACCTATTGTTTCTCATTTGTTTTCAAACATCGCCGTTTACATTAAATATATAAATATTTTAAAATAACTATAGTTAAATAATGATTCGTGAGTAAACAGTTTAATTTTATTCGTTAAATAGTCCTAACAAATGCCACTCTTGATTTCCAAATTCTCTAGATAAATTGGAAATCACTCGTGGCATTACTTATGAAAATCTATTATGTTAGTACCATACATGAATTACGAACAATTTGCAGGACACTGACCAAAACCACAGGTTTCAAATTATCAGGAATCGTGGGTTGAATGCTCCGTGAAACAAGTCTATGTGCATGGACTTCATTAGACTGTGTTTGTGTAGAAAGAAGAGAGTGGGGCGGTGGATACGTGACCGGCGTCCTGAGCCACAAGTAACAAGATGATTCAGTCAAGCTGCCCTCGTAGGGACAATTCTGTTTTCCCGGAACTATCACTGGAACATTCAGTAAGACCTCAAATTCTTACAAAAACTTGCTACTACCTTAGATGTCCTTATACCGAACTTTGGTCCAAGTTTCAAGTCACATACTGTAATACAATCGAAGTTACTCCGCTTTCAGTTATTCCAAAAATAGACACATAACCTGCGTAGTATTCCAAGCAAGCCTATTAAATGTCAAAATTGCATTCATTAAATTATTTTCAGCCTGACCATCTTACCTCAATATTAATGTTGATTTGTTCTTGGACATGTTTCAAAACAATTCTGTTTTATCGCCAGCTTGGAAAAACTGCGCTTACACTATCTCAAAACTACAAAAAACTGCGAATACACGGTAGCAGTTAGAAGTAGCAGCGATAACGTTATCATTCAATGATAACCCACAAGCATCATAGTGAGTTACCAAACGTTTATTAAAAATGGGTGTACACTTACTTATCACTCCCTAACGCTGATCCAACCAGCGATATCCCAAAACAGCGATAGAAATATCATAGACTAAGTAATATACCCTGTGGAGAAAATAGCAGTTAGCGTCAACAGTCTAACAGTGTCATAATATTGCGATTTGCGTATTTAAATAAATACTTTAAAATTGTCTAATAATGTTATAAAAATTGTTTTAAAACGATTTAAAATATTAGAAAATGATGCTAAGTACAGAACAAAAGCTATAGTTTACAACAATATAACAGGAAATTTTTGAGATAGTAGAAGTGCAGTTGAGCCGTCAGCTTTTCCAGTCTGGAAATATGTCCAAGAACAAATCAACATTAATATTGAGGTAAGATAACTGGAAAAGCTGACGATAAAACAGAATTGTTTTGAAACATGTCCAAGAACAAATCAACATTAATATTGAGGTAAGATGATCAGACTGAAAATAATTTAATTAAAATAACCTCAAAGTATCACTTCCAAAAATTAAATATTAATTACATTCATTGTCATTTATCAATATTACAATGAGCATATATAAAACATATTCCAAGGATTTATTCTTTATATTCGTACGCAGACTGCGACAAATATATTAATATATTGTGGATACAGTCAGGTTGCATACCTTTACTGTTATCATTAGCGAACAATTCGATACATCCAAACTTCATCATCATCATCATCATTATCAACAATCATGGATTAAGCCCATGTGGCTTGTTCCGGTCTCATATATTCTCATTCAAAAGTTGGATCCATCTTTTTTTCGGTCTACCAACATTCCTGACTCCTGTTGGTTTGTAATTAAGTATACGTTTTTATATGCGTTCATCTTTCATTCTTTGAACATGTTGTTTCCAGTTTGTTCTAGATTCTTTCATTTTATCTAAACGTTTAAAAATATTTAGCTCATTTCTAATATCTTCACTTCTCCTATCTAGAAGTTTGCAGCCAACACTTATCAGAAATCTAATTTCAGTTGCTTCTATGATCGCTTTGAATTAAAACCTAAAATTCGCTACCACACAAAAGTAAGGGGACTTTATAACATTTTAGTTTTGTTTCTTTTCTTGTATTTTTAAACGTTCTCTTAATTGCGTCACGTATATAATTACATTTATTAAGTTTAAGCATATATCTTGAGAGAGAATGAAATTCCTTATGAACTGATTAGAGCAATAATATAAATTAATACACACTGCAAAACAGTAATCAAAGTAAAAGAACAGCAAACTGAAGAAATGACTCTCATAAAGGGCATCAGACAAGGTGACTCTTTAAGTCCATTCTTATTTAATATTATAATGGATAAAATTATCGAAAACATACCACCATGTTTGGGTTATAAAATGGGAAACACTAGATTTCACTTAATATCTTACGCTGATGATGTCGTTCTCCTTTCAGAATCTGAAGATAATTTACAAAGATCTTTACATCAATTTAATATAAATGCCAAAAAATACAATACGGAAATTAACACGAATAAGACAAAATGCTTAACAATATCAAAAGAACCAGTAAGATGCAAATTAGAAGTGGAAAGAAAAATTATAGAACAAGTGTCAGAATTTAATTATTTAGGTGTATTAATAACAAACACTAAAAATTTAATAAAAGAAGTAAAGAAACAAGCTGATAAAGCAGCACAAATATCAGGAGCTATGAAGGATTTAATTTGGCGCAACAAACATGTCATTAGAAAGCAAAACCCGCATATACAAAACGATAGTTCGACCAGTTATCGTATATGGAGCAGAAACTAGGGCTGATACAACAAAAACTAAACAAATAATAAGCACATGCGAAATGAAAATCTTAAGAACTATTCAGGGGAAAACATTATTTGATAAAATACACAAAACAGAAATTAGGGACAAATGCCATATTCAAGACATAACCAAATTTATTATAGATAGACGAAAATATTGGAAGGGTCATATAGAAAGAATGGAAGATAACCGGCTTGCAAAAAGAGGTAAGGAAGACCAATGGACGGGAGAAGAACAAGAGGAAGACCAGCCAAGAGATGGATAGACAGTGAATGTACATCCAGTACGTCTTCCTCAGAAGAGTGATTTTGGAAATAAACAGGATGAAAATCCTACAAATTAAGTTTAAGAAGAAGAAGTTTTTTTAAAAAGATCTTTAGTTTTAAAATAGGAGATTTAATAGCGCAGATATTTAAAATGGTTCACTTGATCAACGAGTTTCCCTTCCAGAATTATTTTAGCTCTTACGGTATCTGACACTTTAAAAGCTAATATTTTCATTCTACTTATTGATATATTGCTAATAATGTTATTTAATTGAAAGAGTGATTTCTGTAGACCATCTTCTGAGCTAGATATTAGAACTTGGTTGCCTGCAAAATGTAATGTATCTAAGATCTTATTTCTTATTTTTGAAATCTGAGTCCAAATTTATCTGTCATTTATATATGGTATCGTCAATATAAACATTAAAAAGGGAGGATGAAAGCGGACATCCCTTCTTACACCTCCATTTATTATTACTGTTATAGCCTATTCTTTTTATGTTTTGTGATTCATTATATTCTACAATCTATTTCTGTTAACTTTGTCAAATGCCTTTTCACGATCTATAAATACCATAAAAGTTGGTAGATCATATTCTCTATGTTTCTCAATTATTTGATTGAAAGTAAAAATGCAATCTGAACAGGATCTGCCTTTTCTGAATCCAATTTGTGTTTCTAGATTAATATTTTCCATAATTGCATTTACACGGTTTTTCAATGTAGATGCATAGATTTTATAACAGGTAACCAAGACATTTACGCCTCTATAATTTTCACAATTATGACGTCAGTTAGATGCTCTCTCTCCTTACAGTACCTATCTTCAATTTTCAAATTAACTTGTAACGTACAAGACATCAAGCAGAGTCTGTAGCTGGACCCAAAATACAGACTAAGTTCATATTTTAATGTTGGGTGATTCCGGGTTATGTGGCCGTGATCCATAGTTGGTGTTGATACCAGACGTTTCGCCCTCAACTGCGGAGGGCATCTTCAGTGGCGAGTGCTTCTATGCGTGTTTCCTGGTCGGAAGATCTACTTAGAATGAGCGCTGTGGACGTAGAGGACGTTGTATTAGTGGGGGGTGAAGGGTGAGTGGGCGTGGCTCTTGCTGATTGGCTAATAGTCGTCTCCTTGTTGTCACTGGTGTTAATGCATTTATTTTCTAGTGTATGAAACCAGGCCTTAGACAGTTTGATACCTTCTTCTTTTCTGTTAATATTTCCCTTATGCTTGTGTATTTCTATAGCCTCTCGGTATAATCTAGGGAAATAGTAGGAAGTTGTGGCTAAAACTTGTGTATCACATGCCATTACGAATGGACACCAGATTCTATTCGACGATACACAAGTTTTAGCCACAACTTCCTACTATTTCCCTAGATTATACCGAGAGGCTATAGAAATACACAAGCATAAGGGAAATATTAACAGAAAAGAAGAAGGTATCAAACTGTCTAAGGCCTGGTTTCATACACTAGAAAATAAATGCATTAACACCAGTGACAACAAGGAGACGACTATTAGCCAATCAGCAAGAGCCACGCCCACTCACCCTTCACCCCCCACTAATACAACGTCCTCTACGTCCACAGCGCTCATTCTAAGTAGATCTTCCGACCAGGAAACACGCATAGAAGCACTCGCCACTGAAGATGCCCTCCGCAGTTGAGGGCGAAACGTCTGGTATCAACACCAACTATGGACCACGGCCACATAACCCGGAATCACTCAACATTACGATTACCGGCCGTGAAAGCCTGCATTCAACTAAGTTCATATTTCTTGTAAACGGCCTCTAGTGTTATTCAACATACATATCTTAACCCTTAAATTCGTAATGTATCCTTTTGGATACATCAGTTGATTCAATTAATTTAATATTTTTAATAAATCAGAAGAAAACGAACAAAAATAAACCACTTAAATGTGTGTCTAATTATACAATATACATAATAATAACAGTTACACAAATTCCATTTTCACTGCGGTCCGCCACATTCAAATAACTAACAGAAGAAATTTCTGTTTTGCCAATTTAAGGGTTAAGAGAATGCTAATCATATTTAACTTTACCATTTATATTATTTACGTTTATCGTGAAAGGAATGGGAATTGCTCTAAAGCGCACAAAACTTAGGTACAAGTTCAAATTGACACAGTGAAACAATCTACAAGAAAAATACATGAAAGCTTAACTAAAATCAATATAATTATCGATGTCAAAAACTAATTCTTTGGACATGGCCTAAGCACATCATAACGCTTCTGTGGAAGACATTTCAAGCTAGGTTTCGACACGCAATGGTTGACAGTTCCCTTGTGAGTACATAACTCGGGTATAAGACATTCCTAATTGTATCTAATATGGCTATGTTATAGATAAAGACTTACGGCTTTAAATATACCACAAAAGTTGTTCTTTTTTTAGCTTGTATGAAAGTTATATTAAGAGCATTGGCACTTTTAAATGACAAACTGAGTTATTTCCCTAGAAGAAAAATACTTTTGTTTTCATTCCCGCATATATTATTTATGGTAAAATAAACCTCCTTTTATAATTATCCTAAAACCGAATGAAATGAATTTTACAATAACAGTACAAATGCAATTATATTCCATATGACGAATTATGTTATAATGTCTTAATCTAGAATTAATGTTCAAACCAACAGTACCTGTTTGACTTTGCCTCCAATGTATGCATAAAGTTCATTTTTATGGAGGTGCTAGCAACGCTGAGCAAGTGTGAATATTATAGAAAAACTTATAAGACAGGTTGCCCTTAGATATTTTTCATGAAAATTCCTTGCAAATGATAGCTATATATTCCATAAATGTTTACAAACTTTTATAGTTTTTTATAACTTGTGAATTTCTGTATAAAGAAGGAATCTATGTTTTTTAATTTACAAGAATAACACTACTTATGTATAGCACAAGTTGCTGGTACAATGTAAAGTTATTCGGTGAAGAGAACGTGGGACTTTAAGATCGCATAGGTCATTTAGTTAAGAATTTATTACTCAGATCATGTATAAAGATACAAGAAAATACAGTAGCGGTATATTTTAAAATTCAAAAATGTATTTCACAAAGTAATCTCCGTTATATGTAAAAGAGAGAAGAGAGAGAGAGAAGAGAGAGAGAGAGAGAGAGAGAGAGAGAGATAGAGAAGAGAGAAGAGAGAGAGAAGAGAGAAGAGAGAAGAGAAGAGAGAGAAGAGAGAAGAGAGAAGAGAGAAGAAGAGAAGAAGAGAAGAAGAGAGAAAAGAGAGAAGAAGAGAAGAAGAAGAAGAAGAAAAGAAGAAGAAAAGAAGAGAAGAGAAGAAGAGAGAGAGAGAAGAAAGAAAGAGAGAGAGAGAGAGAGAGAGTGAGTGTGTGTGTGTCTGTGTGTGGTTCGTGCGTGCGTGCGGTCGTTCGTGCGTGCGTGCGTGCGTGCGCGCGTGCGTGTGTGCGTGCGCGTGTGCGTGTACGTGTGCGTTCGACTCAGTCTCTAATGGAAATGAGTCCCAAACTATATACTGGGGGCAAAGGCGGCCGTCACACTGGGCTGCTAACCCGGCTGATATGTCGTGTTAATTGTCTACTAAGATGGGAGTCCAACTAATTATTATTAAAACTATTAAACCTGGCCACATTCTTGATTATTTGTAGTTCTTTACAATACCGATAGTTATGCAGAGAAAATGTAACTAGCTTATGCACTATAAAGATGAGACTCGCCATCCTACTGTACGTTGGGGACAATGGTGAGATTCTGTAGTAAAACAACGAAGTTTATTGGTTTCTTTCCTGTAATTGACAAAATTTAATATGCTATTAATTGAATTAATAAAATATCTAAAAACGGCAATTTCCATCCTCTCTTCCTTACTTACTCACTGGCACTATCAAACCCGTAGATTCATGGCCGCGCGGACATAAGCTCTCGATATGTCCCTATCCTGAGCTAATGCTTTCCAATCATTTCCTGTATAACCTACTTCCCTCAAATCATAGTTAATGTTATTCTCCCACCTCATTCTTGGTCTACCAACTGGGCGTTTTCCCTCTGGCTTTCCTACAAGAAGCTTCCATGCAAGTCTTTCATTCCCCATACGTGCAACATGTCCTGCCCATCGCAGTCTACGAGACTTAACTGTTCTTATTATATCTGGCTTCCTATAAAGACCATGTAGTTCATTGTTATGTAGTCTTCTCCATTCACCTGTCTGTTCATCTCTCTTTGGTCCAAAAATTTTCCTAAGTACTTTATTCTCAAATACTTGTAATCTCCTTTCCTCTCTTAAAGTAAGAGTCCATGTTTCGCACCCATATAATATAACTGGTAGAATAATAGTTTTATATATTTTCAGTTTAAAGTTTTTTGAAAGGAGTTGGGACATCAAGAGTCTCTGCAATGCATAATAGCATGCATTTTCAGAATTGAGCCTATGTTTAATTTCTTTGTGCATCTCATTCCTATTTGTGATCATTGTTCCTAGGTATTTGAATTCAGCCACTTCCTCAAAATTTCCCTCATTTGTCATTAGCTGTCCATTTCCATTATATAATGAATTTCTACGTGTACACCATATATTTAGTTTTATTGATATTTACTTCCAGTCCTAATTTCTTAGTATTACTCAATAGTGTGTGCGTGTTGTTCTTTAGTATCTCCTCGCTATCGGCCAATAATACTACATCATCAGCATAAACTAACAGCTTATTAATACCATTCAGTTGTAAGCCTTCCTCATTCTCTAAAGATTTAATGGCATGCTCTAGTACAAAATTAAATAGTAGAGGAGATAGTGCATCTCCTTGCTTCAACCCATTCTGGATTTCAAAAGTGTCCGAAAACTGTTTGCCTATACGCACCCTACTCTTTGTGCCATTTAGACACATTCGTATAAGTCTAACTAACTTTTTAGGAATTCCGAACTCCAGCAGGATACTATATAACTTCTCCCTCTTAATTGAATCATATGCTTTTTTGAAGTCTACATACAGTTGATGTACAGTACCATTATATTCCCATTTCTTTTCTAAAATCTGTCTTATACTAAAAATCTGATCTGTTGTAGACCTGTTTCTTCTAAATGCACATTGATGATCTCCTAGAATGTCATCAATATAGGGAGTAAGTCTGCTTACTAATATATTTGTTAGAATTTTGTACGAAGTTGAAAGTAATGAGATGCCCCTGTAGTTGTTGCAATCAGTTTTATCTCCTTTCTTATAAATTGGTACGATAATGGACTCCTTCCATTCATCTGGAAGAGCTTCTTTTTCCCAAATCATACTAAGCAACCAGCGTATCTTGTCCATCAATTTTTCTCCCCCTGATTTTATCAGTTCTGCTGGGATCTCATCTGAACCTGATGCTTTATACATCTTCAATTTTTCAATCGCCATTTCAACCTCTAATGTACTTGGCTCTGCGACTAACATTTCTGCTGTCTGTAAATTATCCTCCTCAATGTCCTGTTCTGTATGTACATTTAATAGCTGATTAAAGTAACTTTTCCATCTATTTAATATACTCCTGGAATCTGCAATCATATCCCCATTTTCATTCCGAATTATGTTTGTTCTAGCCTGAAACCCTTTCTTCTCTATACTAATTCCCTGATATAATTCTCTAATGTTCCTATTTTTTTGCATTCATTTCAAGATCATTAATCTTCTCTCTCAAATATTCCCTCTTTTTACTCTTTAGTAGCTTGGTGGTTTCCCGTCTAATACTACCCAATTGCTCTAAATTTACCTCATTTGGCTCGTGTAACCATTTCATTTTTGCTAGCTTTCTTTTCTTTACAATGTCGGCACATTCCTCATCAAACCATTTCTTGTTTTGCCTCTTTTTTAAACAACCAATGCTTTCTGATGCTGACAATTTAATAGTATCTCTTATAGCCTCCCATTCTTTATTTATATCAGTTTCTTCTTCGTTTGCCACATTGTCATCGGAAGATTCCAGTACTTCAAATCTATTAGCAATTTTGATTTGGTATTCTTGCCGCATTTCATCATTTTTCAAGTTTTTTAATTCAAATTTTACAGAATCATCTTTAGCGTTTGTTCCTCTCATAAGCGATAGCCGTTGTTTGATTTTCACTCTGACCAGATGATGATCCGAATTGCAGTCTGTCCCTCTAACTGATTTAACATCAATGATGCTACTGTGCCAGCGTTTATCCACTAATACATGATCTCTCTGGTTCCGAGTTTCTCCATCTGGGGACGTCCAGGTGTATTTATGAATATCCTTATGCTGAAATGTTGTGCTCTTAAGAATGAGATTCTTTGATGTGGCAAATGTGACTAATCTAACCCCGTTGTCGTTACTATCTTCATGAAGACTGAATTTGCCTATTGTTGGTTTGAATATATCTTCCCGCCCCACTTTTGCATTAAAATCTCCTAAGACAATTTTCATATGATATCGTGAAAGGCTATCAAATAAGCATTCTAATTCTTCATAGAACTCATCCTTGATCTTGTCATCTTTATCTTCTGTGGGGGCATGTACATTTACAATTATAAAATCATGTTTGTTTACCCTTTAGAATTATGTATGATACCCTATCACTAACAAACTTAATATCTCGGATAGCGGATAGGATCCTCCTTCTGACTAAAAAGCCCGTTCCAAATGCAGGTATTTCTGCACCCCCGTAGTATAATGCAAAGCTTCCTGATTCCTGACTACCTTCTCCTGGCCACCTAACTTCCTGTAAAGCGACTATATCCAAGGGCGATTTATCTAGTTCCCGCGTTAATATCTCTAGTGCCCCGCTATTGTATAAAGTCCTAACATTCCATGTTCCTAGGAACATGTCCCTGTGTTTGAGCCTTTGGCATGGGTTCCCTGAAGTAGTCCCCGCCCGGAGAACCGAATGGGGAACTATTTGACCTCCGGAAAATTTTACCCCAGTTGAACCCATGTCCGCATTTCTTGACGGTTCTATTTTTACGGTGAAAGATCGTCACTCTTTCGACCAAGGTACTTTTTTCGTCTGGCTTATCACCTTCGACCAGTCCGGCATGGGTAACCCTATCGGCAGCAATGCTACCGCCGGCATAGCTCTCAGGATCATTTACGCACGCAAGCCACTCCACCACGACAAGGTAAAGATACCATGGAGGGATATTAACAACTTGCTAATTCAAATTATTTTGCAACAACAATTCTTCTAAATGAATCAAGTTTGTGGAATCGGAGTAAGGAGAGCTAACTTTAAAATGAAATTATGATCCTATTGTAACTCTGTATCTTATTTGTGTTAACAAATTCTAAAGAGTTATTGATAGCGAAACTATGTTGCTATAGTGGAAAATTATTAAATTCATCGGTTTACCATTTTTAAATATCTGAAGTATGAGATCCTATTTTTGAAAAGAAAGGTTAACTGATTTGCCAGGTTTATGAATTTAGGTAAACGGTGTAACTTAGAAATTGTAGGTTTTAATACATGTAATTCTCGTTTACTTTAGTAGTTACAAACTTAACGTATGATTGAAAACATTACTCATTTCTCTAGTCATATTTGATAAAGATTTGTATTAATTTATACGTATCATTGATTCATGTCATTGATTCGATTATAATAATATTCATCTAAAACAACGATCATAGTACCTTTATCAAATATTAGGATATGCTACACTTCGGGTCGCAAGAAAATTCTTCTAAGTTCTATAGAATCGCAGTGCGCTTGCGCTAGTGCTCCATGTAATCCCAGAAAGATAAATGCAACCTCCAGCAGTTGGCGGTATATGTATGTGAAATCAGTATGACCAACATTGACACAAAATTCCCAGAACTTGTCTAAAAATGTATAATTAACACGAAATGAACTAGTGGAAATATGATTTTACGTGGTAACCGTCCGATATTTTGAATTTTTCATAAAATAACAGATATGAAGAGGTAATTTATTTTACGTATCAAATCACATTTAAAAGCAAGGAACCTAAAAGCTAACCAAATCTAAATCAATTACTGTAACACAAATCAATTACTCTAACGTAGGTGAAATCCAGGGAACGTGGAAATGGTTGGCAACATCTGGAGTATTTTGGGTTGTTAATGGTGGCAACGCTGGAACAACATAGGAAGAGGAGGGAAAATAGCAGTAAGCAATGTTTTACGTAAATATATAAATATAAAAAAAAAGATCGTTGCAACATTGGAAGATGTTTAAAATGTGTTTAAAAGTGTTGTAAAATGTTTTAAACGTGTTTAAAAGTGTTTAGTGCATCAGTGGAATAAGATATTAAATAGAATTTTTTTTTTGCGACCTGAACCCTACAACAGCCAAATATTACAATAATAAATGAAGTGCGCAAAAGAGTACAAGAACTGGGAAATGTGTAAGTGATCCACAGAGAGTTCTATCACTTATCCTGGGCATTTAGCACAGCACGGTACATGATATTTGTCACACATTAGTTCACAGTATTTACATATACACTTATCCGTTATCGCATGTTACGTGGCATAGTTAATTATGCATGGCAAGCCTTGTGACGACGTTTCTCATCTTCTGGTTTGCTCTTGTACACGCTCTATCGACCATGGCGCACGTAGCGTAGAAATCATCTTGATTGTCTTCTCTTGTCCATAGATTACTGCATGTTGCATTTACTTTTTACCAATCTCTTAAGTATTTTTCCTTGAGGTTTTACCGAATTTGCAAAACTATCTTCTCAATAATACACTCATTAAATCGTATAAGAAATTGTTTACCGTTTTCTCTAAGAAAAATGTTAGTAGAAACACTTGCAATGCCCCATTTTGATTATTGTGATACTCTTTTTACTGACCTAAATACTGTTCTTACCCAAAGACTTCAACGTGTTCACAATTCTTGCATACGTTTTATTTGTGGTATACGTAGATTTGATCACGTTACACCATCCCTGGAACAATTGTCATGGCTTCGTCTTCAAGATCGTAGAACCATCCATTCCCTATGCCTTCTCTATAACATATTACACACATCATTACCTTATTATTTATCACACCGCTTCACTAAACTCTCTGATACACATAACTTAGATACCCGATCCCTTGAGCACAGTGTCCTTTATATCCCTCCTCATCACACTACCTATTATTCGAAATCTTTTACAGTTTCTCTTGCTAGAACATGGAATTCACTTCCACCCTATGTCAGAGACTGCCAAACTTTACCATCTTTCAGAAACAAATTGAAAATAAAATTACTAACAGAAACAACTCACTAATATTACTTTTTAAGAATTAATAATGCGTTTTTGCATTATTTAATAAAAATAGACTTAGGATTTGTTAATATATTTACCTAATGCCTTGTATAAAAAGCGTAGATTAATTCATTGTAGTTTATTACTTTCTTTGTATTTTTTTCTTTTCTTTTTATGTATAGTAGATTCGAGCTGTTATTCCTTTTTTTTATTCATTGTATCATTAATTTAATTTTAATTGTATTTAGTTTCATTGTATTATTAGACATTATTTTCATTATTATTCAATATGACAGATAATTAATTGTTCAATGTCTATTATTGTAATTTTTTTGTATTCATATGTAACAAATGTTTGTCCTGTTTAATATGACTATTATTGTAATTTTTTTGTATTCATATGTAACATATGTTTGTCCTGTTTAATATGACTATTATTGTAATTTTTTTGTATTCATATGTAACATATGTTTGTCCTGTTTAATATGACTATTATTGTAATTTTTTTGTATTCATATGTAACATATGTTTGTCCTGTTTAATATGACTATTATTGTAATTTTTTTGTATTCATATGTAACATATGTTTGTTCTGGTGAGTGGAAGAGAAGGCCACATGGCCTTAACTCCACCAGGCTAAATAAATAAATAAAAATAAGAATTAAATGGATACCATACGTTGTAATTGGTATAATTTTTGTTCGAAATAGCTTCATCGACACTCCTAGGGATGTTTTACCAGCTATTATATAAATCAGTAATTTCAGTACAAACGATTAATAACCCCGTGAGGGGTTGCTGATCCTCCATCGGGCGCCTCCCCAGGTGGTGGATAGGGGAATGCCTCCTAAATATAGGTGGTACCGGGGAAATGAAATACCCGGGGTGAACCAAAATCAGCATAGCGTCTGTTCCAGATTGGACGGCTATAATGGACAGGTAGAGCTCAGAGCCGAAGAGAAGGCAATCTACCTAAGGGAAGGCACCCTAAAAACAAAGCTGAAGCAAGTTGGGAGGCTGTAAGGTGGCAATCCCACCACCCAACTATATCTGCGCAGCCTTTGTAAGGCAGCCAGATGAATTTTATAATACTGAAAAGCGAAGGAGAAATTTAAATTAATAGCCAATAGATATAATTGTAAAATATCAATAAATAAGTCAAAAGTAATGGCATTTATTGGTAAATATGGAATTAGATCAAAAATTGTACTGGATAACAAAATAATAGAACAAGTATCACATTTCCAATATTTAGGATGTGATATAACTTATAGAGAAAATAAAGATATAGAAAATAAAGTAAATAAATTTCAGGCTATTTGTGGAACCATAAAAAGAACCTTAGGTCGGAAAACAAGGAAAGATACGAAACTTAAATTATATAAAACAGTGGCTGTTCCTTTGTTGTTGTATAGAAGTGAAAATTGGATAATGAAATCAAGGGATAAAAGCAGGATACAGACTGCGGAAATGCTGTTTTACGTAATGTGAAAGGATGCACAAGAGCGGATAGAATAGGGAAATGAAACTATACGAGAAGAATTAAATATATATATATATATATAAAGTTGAAGATAAAATCAGCGAAAATAATAAGAAATGGGCAGAACACATAATGAGAATGACCAACGAAAGAATACCAAAAAGAACCTTCCTGTATAATCCCAGAGGAACAAGAGATGTTGGCCGACCACGTAGAAGATGGACTCCACTTTTAACTTCGCCGGAACAGGCTGCATAGCCTAAACCTTGTAGTAGAAGAAGAAGGCGATTAATAACATATCTGTTGACATTATAATTATCATTCCATAGTTTTATATGTTTTTTTTTTAAATTGTTCAAAACTGTTTGTTTACAAGCCTCTCTAATTTTTTTTTTTTTTTTCGTTTCTTCATTAAGCTACTGAATAGATTATTCTATTCCTATAATGACGTCTTCAATTTCCGATCTAGGATTTGGTAAACCAAACTTCAAGCCTTTATTCAAAAGTGGTAGTTCCCTTTTAATAAAAGTAAGCTGTGAAAGATATTCAACATTTTGATATCGTTTAAAGGAGCAATTGGTTGACTGATAAGACAAGCTAATTTCATTAATTTATTTTTATGTGAGAAATATACATTTTTTTCTGAATTTCACAGTCAGTTAACAAAAATACGCTTAATTCAAACCCGCACCGAAGTTCAAATTTGAATTTATCTAAACCTCAAGTTAAAGATTTTCGAAGTATGCAGACCTGAATCCCCAGTTTACTTCTTTTAGAACAAAAAAAACTCAATTTCTGAATCAAACCATTTCTGTTAATGTAAATCGGATTATTCTTTCTCTATTCCTAGGGACTCTGACTTGAATAAAATTTACAGAAACAGATTTATTTTTACAAGTTTTCAGGCATGTTATAATTGCACCAATACGGAGGGTTGTTAACGATTTGCCAAGTGCATTGTGACGGTCATCAAGACAGGAGTATGCGAGGTGATCAAGCCAGTCAGTGTGCTGCCTCTGTTACACTCGCACGCGTGTTGCTCTCATAATGCCTAATCAGATAGACCCGTTTAGGAAGGGTACATTACTGCCCTTTCCGACGCTAATTATAGTTATTCCGCGATTATTGAGGCTTGCAAAAACGTAATTTTATGGTGTCAAAGTGTGGAATTAGCTCAGTGCTTAATAAAAAGGGATAGCGTTGCTTGGGATTAATTCCAAAAGGAAAAAAACGGTCAAATCCACGACCTGCTACTACCCGCACCCCAGATTTAATCAGAAAGGTCAAGGTCTTTGGTGGTAACCCTGTCACACAATGGGTGATTGCGAACAGATTGGGAATATTCCTTAAAACTGTAAACACCATAATAAACAAAGATTTAAACATGGAGAAGCGCCACAAAAGCAGGGTTCATAAATTGTTGCCACGTCACATTGCCGAATGCTGCACCAACGGCAGGAAACTATGAAAATCACCTGGTAGGAAAAAATGGAAATTTTTGGTCACACTTGATGAAGCATATGTTCGTCTAGGAGACTGCAATAAACCCCGGGCAATTTACTATAGAGAAAGGGGTGAAAAAATCAAAAGTGGTATGCCGAATGCAGAGAAAGTTTGTGCAATTGATTTATGGTCATCGCGGAATATTGCTACAATGAAAAACAGACCATTCGTAGAGTGGCTAAAAAGGCCAAAATCAACTCCCAGTACTACCAGGAAGACGTTCTCACACCATTTTACCCGACTGAAATCCCAGCTCTCTAAGGTACAGACAAAAACCAAGTCTGGGTGCACCAAGACAAGGCCTCCAGTCACTCTTCGGGTTCAGCCTAGGCGTTCCTGGAGAAATGGAGCCGGAAACTGGAATATATGCTATTCCATTCAGCAACATCCCAGTGAAGTCTCCTGATGCATCACCGATGGACTTTGTGTCTTTGGACTCTTCAAAAGGGCACTGGGAAACAGGCGTCCTCGAACAATAGAATGTCTCTGGAAAGCATATAAAGAGGAGTGGGAACTTCTAGACATGGCTGTGCTGCGTAAGAGTCTTCTGCAGCGGAACCTCCGATGCTGAACCATAGCTCGGGAGATGAGCCATCAATTAGAGCATGCTCGATGGTGGACGGCTTTTCTTAAGGTAAAACTTAAAAATCATTTGTTATCAGAGATCAGAAACAATATATCTTCTTAGTAAGGCTATAATATGATTTGCTTAATCTATACTAAATAAGAATAAAAAATCAACCGTTAGGTTAAAAACCGTCGACGCGTTTCGACAACAAAGCTGCCATTCTCAAGACTGAGTAAAAACTAAATTAAAAATCGACTTTAAGTTAAATAAAAACGTGTCATCCAAACGTAACGCTACACCACGTCACGTGACTTGCGTTGATAGTTTGTCTTCAACAAAACCGTCCCTTCCCTTAACCAACGAAAAGAGAGCGCGTACATGAATAGGGCTTTTGTCATTATTCATAACTCTATATTTATTTTTATATATCTCCAAAGTTTCTATAACATTTAGAAATTTATAATTATTGACCGATTATTAAGATTATTTTGTCAATAACATGGCCATTGTTAAAAATATGTTGGGCAACGCTAGATTTATCGATAAAATAAAACGAGGGAGTTATTCATCATCATCATCCTTATCATTATCATCATCATCATCTTTCACCTGTGTGGAAAGCAAAAGCTACCACTCCTACAATTCCCTAGTAAAGCTGCAAGCGTAGCATGAAAATGCTATGATTGCAGTGAAGGAACTGCCTTCGGGCAGACCCATTCGCTTCAGGTTTAAATGCTCAATGCATTTCTTCGGAAACCGGATTTAAGTCACCGTAAATTATATTGTTTATTTTCAGACATTCAAAGAAACAAAAGATAACGGTACTTGAGATCACAAAAAGGGTGAAAGCCAAAACATAATCCTCTACTATTCATGAATGTAAACGAAAGATTACCGTGCCAAGACATGTACAAAATAATTGCAAAATATAAAACAGCAGAGTTAAGCGAGTGTAACTCGTCTTCTGAGTTGGTCATTTATCTGCCTGCGAGCCTACCTCGTCTTTTGAGGCGAGTGGGTTACAAAATCAGCGGAGTCCGGCTATTAGAAGTGGGAATTTATTGAAACCCGAAATTAAAAATTCGCTCTAACAATAGTTTTGTTTGCTTCTTCCCAATGTATGTCAATAAATTAAATTAAACCTTAAATTGGTAATGTATCCTACAAGATACATTCATTTAATTTATTTAATAATTTGTTAAAACAATGAAAAAAGTAATCAGTGGGATTTATTTAAATTCATGTCAGATTATACGGACTATTTAACTCATGCCTCAAATGGGAGTCAATGACCAATCACGTTTCAATGATTTCTGTTTTACACCAATCAGAGTCGTGTTTCACGAAATATTTATCAGGGTTATAATTACCATATTAAAGAAAGCTCCTCCTTTTTAACATTCTGAACAGGTCTGACCATTATTTTGCAGTGACTGAGCCTGTGAGAAATGCGGCTACCAGATTGTATATATAGTGCATGAATGTCAACACATGCCGCATGCGGGAGTTAATATAAAAACATTTGTAGCAATTGATTATACCACCAAAAAAAAAGAAACCACTGTTTGCACTTTCTTAAATGTATTTTTTCCCAGGTAACAATCCAGAAAAATATAATTGTCATATTTACATCATACGACATCAGGAATGAATTAATATACAGTTTGATGTGTTTCATTTTTTCTCCACTAGAGAGCATTCTTACAATATTGCGTTCCTTTGGCAATAAATAGTATGATCTGGTTGCAGCGATAAACAGAAGAAGCAGTTGAAGCGTACCTATCGTTTCTCATTTGTTTTCAAACATCGCCGTTTACATTAAATATATAAATATTTTAAAATAACTATAGTTAAATAATGATTTGTAAGTAAACAGCTTAATTTTATTCGTTAAATAGTCCTAACAATGCCACTCTTGATTTCCAAATTCTCTAGATAAATTTGAAATCACTCGTGGAATTACTTATGACAATACCCGATATGTTATAACTTGCGGTTATGCATTATTTCTCACTGCAGGCCCACACGTTTAAATATGTTGGGGAAAAGAAATTAAGTTTCCCTAATTTAAGGGTTAACAAAATAAATATATATTCCATAATTAGGCCTACTTTATGGGAGGAGAAAGATCGAGTATTTGAGAATAAAGTTATTAGGAAAATGTTTGGACCCAAGACAGGTTGACAGACAGATGAATGGAAAAAATTGCATAAAATAAGTTATATGATCTTTATGGGAAGTCAGATGTAATAAGAACAGTTAAGTCGCATGGACTGCGGAAATGACATGTGGCACGAAAGAGGTATGAAAAAGCGGCATGGCAATTTATTGTAGGAAAATACGGAGGGAAAACACTCTGTAGGTAGACCAAGAATGAGATGGATAAATAACATGATTTGAGAGAGGTGAATTATGTATATACGTACATACAAGGAATTTTGATTCGTTCAGGAGAATGATATATTGAGAACTTATGTCCGTTAATTGGGTTCTCGAAAGAACCCAATTCAAGGTTGTGGTATAGAATCTCTTCGGCGATTTGATTCGGAGAACTGATGGGAAGAGGGGGTCCTTTCTCTGGGATGGTAAGAGACCCATGATCGGGGAAACAAGTGTAAAGTCCACAATGACAACTAATTTTTAATAGGCTGGCGGAAGTGGCAACCCTCTAGATGGGATTAGTACATCCAGAAGTTGGACCTAAAGCTTTGAGGTGGCAGCCCCAGCAATGGTCTACTTTACATAGCGTTGGAACCGCGATCAGAGAAAAACATATTACTCGTATTCTTTACCATAAAACTCGAACGGACTTAACCAAAGATGACCTCAGCGTAGAATTAGTACCAAAATAAAATCTTACATTATTTTCCGAGAGGAAGAAGAAATGTCGGACGTCCTCGGAAGAGAAGGTCTTAAATCTATTAGTGAAGACGGAACAGGCAACTAATGCCTAAACCAGGAAGTGAAGAAGAAGAAGACTTACGTTCGCGCGGCCATGAACCTCAGGGTTCGATAATGCCTGTGCGTTAGTTAATTATTAAGGTGAGCAATCTTTTTATACGTAACTTGTATTTTCCATTGTACAGGGCTTCCAGTATAAAACCGGACACACTGCGGCTGGCAGAGTGAAATGCGGACGAGGAGAAAGCGCTGCCTGACGGGTGAAACCCCGTGAGGCGTGTCCGGTTTTATATTGGAAGCCCTGTATATTTCCATTACGTTTCCTATCCACATTTCATTACATTACGAAGACTATTTAACACATACCCCAAATAGGAGCCAATGACCAATCACGTTTCAATGAAATTTGTTTTACACCAATGACAGTCGTGTTTCACCGCACTCTTTATAGAATTCTCTTTACCAGTTTCTGCTTTTGTAATAAATAAAGCTGCTCCTTTTAATATTCTGAACAGGTTGGAGTGACTGACTCTCCAACAAATACATTGAATATAGGAAATAATGATCAGATTCTTTGATTGTACTGAGTTCTTTACTAAAACATAAATTAATAACCTGTACTTTTGATTATAATATATAGTTTAATGCGATTCACTATTTCTCACTAGGATGCATTCTTACAATATTACGATCCTATTAGACAATAAATAATATGATCAAGTTGCAGTGAATAAACATAACCTCACATTTCTCATTTGTTTTCAAATATCGCCGTTTTCATTAAATATATAAATATTTTAAAATCTCAGTAACTATATTTAAATAATGATTTTTGAGTAAGCAGCTTAATTTTATTCGTTAAATAGTCCTAACAAATACCATTCTTGATTTCCAAATCCTCTAGATACATATTTTTAATCACTTCGTGAATCGTGAATTTATCAATGATTTGGAAATCACTCGTGACATTACTTATCTTTGAGGCATTTAATTTATCATTGAAGACAAATTTGTATTATTTAGTAAAAACAGTGATTAATTCCATTGGTTATATCTCAAAGAGCTTTTCCAAATAGTGGTTCATATCGATAGGTTTTGGAACTGAATTCCTTAATTGAAATCTCAAAATTCACTTTAGGAGAGACAAAACTTTATATTTCACGTGATAGGATACAAAGCTGCATACATAATCCAATCTTAAAATGTTACATGATAGGTTAATTCAAATCTCAAATTTCACCTTGCAGGAGACAAAACTTCGTACTTGACTCTATTTACAATTATATAGTTTGATATGTGCCAAGTAAACCTATTATATAAGCCCCCCAATAAATACTTATATTAATTTTGCGAGGAGGAACACAGATACAGAAAATTGGTGTGGGTTAGAGATGCCGAACAAGACAGACATCCTTCATTCTCAGAATATTAGCTTCATTGTCTGTCATATATGAAAGTTCATTTCTGAAATTGCGCCTTCTTCAATATTGAAAATTCGGAATGTCCAGCGAAACGCATTCCATTGTGCGTATATTGCATACCCAAGCTCATATGCCGACAATGCACGAGGTTGAATTTCCAAGTTCCAAGCTCTGACAATATAAACGAATTTGTCATCAGCGAGAGTTTTATCTGTATTTGTGTGGAAGGTACTTCATAATATTG
This sequence comes from Diploptera punctata, assembly GCA_030220185.1. Taxonomy (NCBI): domain Eukaryota; kingdom Metazoa; phylum Arthropoda; class Insecta; order Blattodea; family Blaberidae; genus Diploptera; species Diploptera punctata. The sequence continues at coordinate 47,939 of JASPKZ010008259.1, read as the reverse complement.
TTATAAATTTGTATTTTTTAATACTGATTATGTAAATTTTAATTTCAGTTTATTGCTTAAGAGTATCTGTAACCTAAATCGTTAGTCTCTTCATTATTAAAGGTTTAGCCAATTATAGCTATTAATTACATTATTTTAAATGCATTCTATGACAAAAAAAATAGTCTAAAACTTATTTAATCGAAACATTACAACCATTAAACACGTTAAAATTTCAATATGTTTTAAATAGTGTATATTACACTTACAGTTCTAAATAAAGCATTGCTTGTACGAAAAAAAAAATTATAGTATTTTTTAATGTTTTTGGTACATACGAAGGTAAGACAGTTGTATTAGGCCTAATTAAATTGAACGACGCTTTTAACCGGTAAACTTTAAAGTTTGGCGCGAAAATGCAGACAAATTTTATTCAGAGATATATTATTTCAAAATTCCATCCATCCATAGTAATTCTGCCCGAGGGCAGGTCCTTCACTGCAATCATAGCATTTTCATGCTATGCTTGCAGCTTTACTAGGGAATTGTGTATGTGTGGTAGCTTCCCGTTGCTTTCCACACCGGTGAAGGATGGTGATGATAATGATAAGGATGATGGCCGTATGATTTCGGGGACCGTTTGGGCCTTAACGTTTTCCTGATATTTGTCTTACAAGTGAGGAAAAATCCCGATAAAAACCTCACCCAGAAAAACTGCCCCGACCGGGGATCGAACCCGAGCCCGCTGCGTGACAAGGCAGCACGCTACCTCGAGACCACAGCGGTGGACATATTACACTTGTACTTCTAAATAAAGCATTGCTTGTTTGGAAAAACCTTTTATACTATTTTTTTTAATATTTCGGTACATACGAAGGAAAGACAGTTGTTGAACGACGCTTTTAACATGTAAACATGAAAGTTTGGCGCGAAAATGCAGACAAATTATTCTCAGAGATATATTATTTCAAAAGTAATGTTATTTTATTTGTCATAAATCTACGACGTGGGTTCTATAGCTTTACTTCCCTTCCAACGTAAGCCATGAGCAGGTTTTTATGCCATGAAAAATTCATCGATTCCGTTGTAGTTTGATCCTACGAACGTCGGACCCTGAGGCGAGTACAGTAACCGCAATCAACTTACTTACTCACTGGCACTATCGAACCCGTAGGTTCATGGCCGCGCGGACATAAGCTCTCCAATCATCCCTATCCTAAGGTAATGCTTTCCAATCACCCCCTGTATAATCTACTTCCCTCAAATCATAGTTTATGTTATTCTCCAATCTCATTCTTGGTCTACCAACTGGGCGCCTTCCATCTGGTTTTCCTACAAGAAGCTTCCATGCAAGTCTTTCATTCCCCATACGCGCAACATGTCCTGCCCATCCCAGTCTACAAGACTTAACTGTTCTTATTATATCTGGCTTCCTATAAAGACCATGTAGTTCATTGTTGTGTAGTCTTCTCCATTCACCTGTCCGTTCATCTCTCTTTGGTCCAAAAATTTTCCTAAGTACTTTATTCTCAAATACTTGTTATCTCCTTTCCTCCCTTAAAGTAAGAGTCTATGTTTCACACCCATATAATACAACTGGTAGAATAATAGTTTTATATATTTTCAGTTTAACGTTTTTTTAATGGAGTTGGGACATCAAAAGTCTCTGCAATGCATAATAGTACGCATTTCCAGGATTGAGCCTATGTTTAATTTCTTTGTGCATCTCATTCCTATTTGTAATTATTGTTCCTAGGTATTTGAATTCAGCCACTTCCTCAAAATTCCCCTCATTTGTCATTAGCTGTCCATTTCCATTATATAATGAATTTTAGTTTTATTGATATTTGCTTCCAGTCCTAATTTCTTAGTGTTACTCAATAGTGTGTGCGTGTTGTCCTTTAGTATCTCCTCGCTATCGCCCAATAGTACTATATCATCAGCATAAACTAACAGCTTATTAACACCATTGAGTTGTAAGCCTTCCTCATTCTCTAGAGATTTGATGGCGTGCTCTAGTACAAAATTAAATAGTAGAGGAGATAGTGCATCTCCTTGCTTCAACCCATTGTGGATTTCAAAAGTGTCCGAAAACTGTTTGCCTACACGCACACTACTCCTTGTGCCATTTAGACACATTCGTACGAGTCTAACTAACTTTTTAGGAATTCCGAACTCCAGCAGGATACTATATAACTTCTCCCTTTTAATTGAATCATATGCTTTTTTGAAGTCTACGTATAGTTGATGTACAGTACCATGATATTCCCATTTCTTTTTCTAAAATCTGTCTTATACTAAAAATCCGCAATCAAAGGATCGATTTTTTATATTTATAAATTATTTTCTAGATTACAATGTACTGTGTATCATACAATATGCAGTCTGAGTGTTATATTATAGCTTACATTAAAATTACGAAGGAATAACTTACAAGATTCCACAAATGTCCTTATTCTTCTCTTGTTCTTCAAGTATCCACAACAATAATAAAAGTAATAATATCTTCTTCTTTTTCTTCTTCCTTCCAAGTATTGTGCCAAGGCCTGTTACGATCCTGTAGAAAATTTTCCCTCCAGCGTTTCATAGGACGGCCCAGTGATCTTCGTCCTCTTTGCTTTGCGGATCCGATTTGAACTCGGGGATATGTAGATGGCGACCACAAGGTGCCCAAGCTGAGCAAAACATTTCCTCCACTTACTTGTATTTTGCACTCTTTTAAATTTACTATCTAACCTCTCTTGGTTAACTCTTGTTTTTTTCGACCCCGACGCTATTAGGGCATCCGAGGGCTAGGGAGTCTTTCCTTTCTTCCATTTCTTCTTTCCTTTATTTTCCTTTCTTCTCCAGAAAAGCCTGACCAGAGACTATAAGATGGCAGCCCCATCACTGGTCTTGCCTTCCTTTGGCCAGCATCCAATCGAAGGGACTATTATTATGCTTTCAAGTCTTATACGAGAATTTCAGGGAAAGATCAAAGTAATAGTATAATAATGATAATAATAATAATAATAATAATAATAATAATAATATTTTTTATTCACTTTACGGGCTAGGCAAATTGTCTGTTCCGCCTGACAGTAGTTCTGTCCATCTTTTCACTGCCCTTCTTACATTCCTTGAACCTCTTGGCTTGTAGTTAAATGCTGCTCTTGGTAATCTTATTACATTCATTCTTTCCACATGTCCAAACTATTTTTCTCTATATTATTTGATTTTATAATACAATTGTAATATATTTAAATCTGTTCTTATATCTTAATTCTTTACCCGATCCATTCTTATGCAGCCTTTTGTTTTTCTAAGCAAGTTCATTTCTACGCTTTGTATTCTACCTTGTAATTTTATGGTCATTATCCAAGTTTCACTCCCATAAAGTAATGCAGGAACTTCCAATGTTTTATAAAACTTCAATCTAGTATCTCTTCTTGTTTTGTTCTTTAATGTTCTATGTATAGTTCCACATATCATTTGAAATCTTGACAGTTTCATATTTACGTGTCTTTCAGTTATAATAATAATAATAATAATAATAATAATAATAATAATAATAATAATAATAATAATAATAATAATAATAAATAATAATAATAATAATAATAATAATGATAATAATAATGATGATAATAATAATAATTATAATAATAATGATAATAATAATAATGATAATAATAATAATGATAATAATAATAATGATAATAATAATAATGATAATAATAATAATGATAATAATAATAATGATGATAATAATAATACTTACTTACTCACTGGCACTATCGAACCCGTAAGTTCATGGCCGCGCGGAAATAAGCTCTCCATACATCCCTATCCTGAGCTAATGCTTTCCAATCATTCCCTGTATAATCTACTTCCCTCAAATCATAGTTAATGTTGTTCTCCCACCTCATTTTTGGTCTACCAACTGGGCGTTTTCCTTCTGGCTTTCCTACAAGAAGTTTCCATGCACGTCTTTCATTCCCCATACGAGCAACATGTCCTGCTCATCGCAGTCTACGGGACTTAACTGTTCTTATTATATCTGGCTTCCTATAAAGACCATGTAGTTCATTGTTATGTAGTCTTCTCCATTCACCTGTCTGTTCATCTCTCTTTGGTCCAAAAATTTTCCTAAGAACTTTATTCTCAAATACTCGCAATCTCCTTTCCTCCCTTAAAGTAAGAGTCCATGTTTCGCACCCATATAATATAACTGGTAGAACAATAGTTTTATATATTTTCAGCTTAACGTTTTTTGAAAGGAGTTGGGACATCAAAAGTCTCTGCAATGCATAATAGCACGCATTTCCAGAATTGAGCCTATGTTTAATTTCTTTGTGCATCTCATTCCTATTTGTGATTATTGTTCCTAGGTATGTGAATTCAGCCAATTCCTCAAAATTTCCCTCATTTGTCATTAGCTGTCCATTTCCATTATATAATGTATTTCTACGTGTGACCATATATTTAGTTTTACTGATATTTACTTCCAGTCCTAATTTCTTAGTGTTACTCAATAGTGAATGATAATAATAATAATAATAATAATAATAATAATAATAATAATAATAATAATAATAATAATAATAATACATGTATGCGGGATATCCCGGATTCAAACCCTAGTGCCGACCAACCAGAGTGATTGTTTCTAGATTGACCACTGTCTCCAAGCCAAATACTAGATCTGAAATATCATTACTACGGAGTACGACTCATTTCCACACATTATCATTTCAGAGTAAACCTATCATTAAACGTTCATAAACAGATGAAGTATGGCCTTGAATGTTAAAGTGTATTATAAACAATAATAAAATGTAGAAACTTGCTTAACGAAGCTCTTTAACATTTCAAAACAATATCGTCGCAAATCAAGATGAGGAGAGCCAACCAATTTTTATCGGATGCCTCTTATTTCAGGCTTAATGTTATTAATTATTTAAAATATATAACTTTAAAAATGTATACAGTATACCAAGGAAACATTATTTATAAATTATTGATTTTTATTTTAAATATATAATAGTTTAAAAGTCCACCGCTGTGGTCTCGAGGTAGCGTGCTGCCTTGTCACGCAGCGGGCCTGGGTTCGATCCCCGGTCGGGGCAGTTTTTCTGGGTGAGGTTATTATCGGGGCTTTTCCTCACCTGTAAGACAAATGTCAGCAAAACTGCAAGGCCCAAATGGTCCCAGAAATCATATGGCGATCATCATCCTTATCATTATCATCATCATCATCACCCTTCGCCGGTGTGGAGAGCAACAGGAAGCTACCACACCTACAATTCCCTAGTAAAGCTGCAAGCATAGCATGAAAATGCTATGATTACAGTAAAGGACCTGCCTTCGGGCAGGATAGTTTACAAAAATTAAACAACACGCTTTATTTGAAAACCGAACTAAAATATTAAAAATAATTTTAATTTCCAACACGCTTGGGATAAAATTAAAGTGGTAAACAAAAAAATCATCTCCAACACATACAGAATAAAACTAGAGTTATCTACAAACACAAATGTTACCATCAAAAGCGTGGGGTGCTTTTTATGGTTTTTAAGTTTTCGTCTTACAGACTTTACTTTTACCAATATCTGTTTATTATCAAATACATTAATTGGTATAGAACACCCCACGCTTTTGATGGTAAAATTACTCTCTTTTTTTGTAGATAACTCTAGTTTTATTCTAGACGTGTTGAAGATAATGTTTTTGTTGACCACTTTCATTTTATCCCAAGCGTGTTGGAAATTAAAATTATTTTTCATTTTTTAGTTCGGTTTTCTAATAAAGCGTGTTGTTTTTGTTTTTTTTAAACTATTTATATTTTTAAATTATTATTATGTAACATTATTACAATATTTTTTAATACTTTAATGCAGATAAATAGTTATCGTTAATCGTATACTTCTCGTATTTTTGGATAAATTGCAATTTTGTAAGTTTACAAAATTGTCATTCATATTTTACAGAATAAGATAAAAATGTAATTATCTTTAAATTCGATACTATTGTAGTATGAACTAAAAGTAATACTCTTCTAAAAAAATCCTCCGAGACGGATTTGAACCAGCGACCTATGGATTACTGGAATTATATACCACTACAGTTCACCGTTCTACCAACTGAGCTACCAGAGGATATAATATTAATTTCTTACAACGATGGTCTAAAAAGTCGATAATTCCGCAACCTATTGTACCGGTCTTCATTTTTTTGATGTCCTCATGATCCCGGCCAAGATATTAGAAACAATTTATGACATTATTGTATTGTGATTGATCCTTTAAAAGTATACAAAGTTTCAAATCGATCCAATGATTTTAAGTGGGTGAAAATCATGTGAAAGATTCCGTTACATCGATAGACAAATACAGGTCTAGCTAATATAAAGGGTGTAAAAATATAAAGTATCCAATCTGTCAATGGAAAATGTATGAATGTGATTGCGAATATCTATGGACGAAATATTGATTTATATTCAGTATATGCGACAGATGATGCTCCTATAAGAATTAAAAGATGGATTTTGTCATATGTTTACTACCAAATTTGAAAAACTGAAAGGACTTCAAATGGTAATTTTAATTCGAGATTTAAAAAAGTAGTGTCTAGAATTATAGATGAAGATGATAATGGAAATTTTGAATATAACGTAACAAATTAGATTGGTGAAAGACTGGTTGCAATATGTATACAGTATAATATTAATAAACAGATATTGGTAAAAGTGTCCCGCGTCGTAGCCGAGTGGTTAAGGCAGGAAGCCTTGGCGCATAGCTACGGGACTTGCGCTGGTTCGAGTCTCCATGGGGGAAGAAATTTTCTCATGGTATTTCGGCCAGTATGGGACCGGTGCCCACCCAGCATCGTGAGGCAATTGGGTAGCTACAATAAGTAGCGGCTCCAGGTTGAGGAACCAGCTATAACGGCTGGGGGACTCGACATGCTAACCACATGTCACCCCTACGCTGGCTGTTGATCATCTACCTCTGTGATTGACACATGTGGATGTGAAGGGCCAGCAGCCGGCTGGTAAAAGGGCAACCGCTGAAAAGTGGAAAGACCCTCAATCGGAATATTGGTAAAAGTAAGCTCTCTAAGAAGAAAATGTAAACATCATAAAAAGCACCCCACGCTTTTGATGGTAAAATTATTTTCTTTTTGTTGATAACTCTAGTTTTATTCTATATGTGTTGGAGATGATTTTTTTGTTGACCACTTTAATTTTATCCCAAGCGTATTGGAAATTAAAATTATTCTTCATTTTTTAGTTTTCTAATAAAGCGTGTTCTTTTAGTTTTTTAAAACTATTATTTATTTTTTTATTTTTTAGTTTTAATATTTTACAGAATAAGATAAAAATGTAAATATCTTTAAATTCGATACTATTGTAGTATGAGCTAAAAGTAATACTCTTCTATAAAAAAAACCCTCCCAGCCGGATTTGAACCAGCGACGTATGGATTACTGAAATTATATACCACTAAGAGTTCACCGCTCTACCAACTGAGCTCTTACAACGATTGACTAAAAAGTCGACAAGTCCGCAACCTATTATACCAGTTTTCATTTTTTTGATTTTCGGATGATTCTGGCCAGGATTTTAGAAACAAAATATGAAATTATTGTATTGTCACGGGTCCTCTACACGTATACAAAGTTTGAAATCGATCCAATGCTTCTAAGTGGGTGAAAATCGCGTTGAAAGATTCCGTTACATTGATAAAAAAACACTTTTTTCATTTTCTGATGATTATGGCCAGGATTTTAGAAAATAAATATGAAATTATTGTATTGTTACGGGTCCTCTACAAGTATACAAAGTTTCAAGACGATCCAATGTTTCTAAGTGGGTGAAAATCGCGTTGAAAGATTCCGTTACATTGATGAAAAAACACTTTTTTTGATTTTCTGATGATTATGGCCAGGATTTTAGAAAATAAATATGAAATTATTGTATTGTCACCGGTCCTCTACAAGTATATCAAGTTTCAAGTCGATCCAATGATTTTAAGTGGGTGAAAATCACGTTGAAAAATTCCGTTACATAGATAGATAGATAGATAGATAGATAGATAGATAGATAGATAGATAGATAGATAGATAGATAGATAGATAGATAGATAGATAGATAGATAGATAGATAGATAGATAGATAGATAGATAGATAGATAGATAGATAGATAGATAGATAGATAGATAGATAGATAGATAGATAGATAGATAGATAGATAGATAGATAGATAGATAGATAGGTAGATACTGGTCAAGCTAATATAAAGCGTGTAATAAAAATATGTTATATTTGGTCTCAGCATGATACGTATTTATAGATATACAAGGAAAAGACCATCATTCAAACAGAAATCTGCCCTGGTGTATGTTTTGATTAAGGATAATGGACTTTGCAAATTAACTTATTGCAAAGTTAAAATGGCTTTTAGTTCCGAGTCTGACCATAATTATCGGTGGCTAATATTGTTTTTACATCCCACTCTCTAAAAAGAAGTAAAAAAAAACAAAATTACAGAGAAATTTCATGTTACCTGAAATACCCACCCATAGCAATTCTGCCCGAAGGCAGGTCTTTCACTGTAATCATAGCATTTTCATGCTATGCTTGCAGCTTTACTAGGGAATTGTAGGTGTGGTATCTTCCCGTTGCACTCCACACCGGCTAAGGGTGATGATGTTGATAAGGATGATGATGATGATAAGGATGATGATGATGATGGCCATATGATTTCGGGGACCGTTTGGGCCTTAAATGTTTCCTGACATTTGTCTTACAGGCGAGGAAAAACCCCGATAAAAACCTCGCCCAGAAAAACTGTCCCGACCGGGATCGAACGCGAGCCCGCTGCGTGACAAGGCAGAACGCTACCTCGAGACCACAGCGGTGGACACCTGAAATATAAAATGTATGTATTGGATCAAGAGAGTATAAAGGATTTATATAATTTAAAAGAAGAATTAATGATACAATTAAGAAGATTCATAACTCTTATAATGGTGATAAAGTGTGTGATGAGTTAGAAAATTAAATACATGAAGCACCAACAAGCCCAACTTACTACATCAAATCTCGAAGACCGATTTCGTCCTCATGAGCTAACCACACCAGTTCATGAAGCGAATGTCAACGACGTGGTTACCACTTTCCTTGCTACTCCAACAGTGCCCATCTATGCTAATATTCACCTAAAATACCTTAAATACCATATCCACTCCTTAAGAAATAGCTGTGCCCCAGGCGCAGATAAAATCCCCAATTTGGCTATCAAACATTTACTCCAAAAAGCCCTCATCCTACTCCTTACAATATTTAAGTTTTGTTTTAAACTAAACCCCTTCAGCATGGAAAGTGGCAAAAGTCATAGTGCTCCTAAAAGCTGGCAAAGATCCATCAAATCCCGACAACCTTCGACTAATGTCTCTTACCAGTTCTGGGTAAATTACTAGAACGACCAATTTTGACCCAACTAAAAACAGAAGCCCAGGCAAAAAATTTACTTCCAAATTATCAGTTTCGTTTCCGAAATGCACATAGTACCCCACTACAGCTGGCGATACTTATTGATCAGATTGTCACCGGGTTCAACGCCAATAGGAGCACAGTAGCAATATTTCTATACATTGAGAAGGCCGTCGATACAACCTGGATCAATGGATTGATATACAAATTAATGTTTCAATTTGGCACCAAATCTAATCAAAATTAGATCTATCTTCCTTTTAATTAGGAAATTCGTTGTATCAATAAATGGACACAGAACTAACTGCAATTCTACAGCTCGAGACCAAGCTTTATGTGTTTGCGGGGAGAACTGTGGGGAGTGGGAGGAGGTTCACTTCTATGCTTCTTATATACTAACAGCTGAGTCAGCAAATTCCTTTCAGACACACGGAGCTGGGTCCCGAGCAATATACTAACGGGTGTACCACAGGGAGCAGTTCTTTCTGTACTGCTCTACAACCTCTATACCTCGGACCTCCCAAACCCTCCTTCAGTAAAAGCTGCATCATTCGCCGATGATACATGCTTTTACTTCCAAACCAAACTTAGCTCCTTGCACCACAAAATCCAAACGTTCGCTATCAGTCATTTATGACTGGTACTGTCTCTGGAATATTAAAATCAATATAACCAAATCCAAATTAATCCTGTTTAGCAAATGTCCACAACCTCCACCTTATACATCTAACTATTGGTGCACAAATTCTGCGCAACGAGACTGCAGTTAAGTATCTTGGTCTACATCTCGACCCTAAATTAACTTTTAAACATCATGTAAATGATGTACAATGCAAGACAAATGCAGCAATAGCTATGTTATATCCATTCCGGGATGAAACAATTTCTAGACGTATTAAGATTACATTATATGTAGCAGTAATCCGTAGCATGTTACTGTACGGCTGTGAAGCGCTGAGTATTCTTGCAAAAAAGCACAAAAAGAAAATTCAAATTATTCAGAACCGCTGTCTCAAAATTATTTTCTCGGCACCTATGTATACAAGAATAACAGAGCTACATTATGCAGCAAAATTGCCCTATCTTGATGCTATTGTTAAAGTACAAGTTACCAAAATGCACCAAAACATTTTGGAACACGATAACCCAATAGTACGCACGACAGGATAATTGCCACAATGGCGCACAGTGCATCATCATCATCATTGTCCTTTCAAGTCTTAGGCCCAGTGGCGTACAGTGCATACAAACATATTTTCGGAAGAACAACCTCAATAAGGGCTAAAAAAGTGTAAAACTTAAGCACATGACGCTAAGTAACATCACAGCGCATGCCAAACATCTTCGTAACCATATCTCGCAAACTTCCTAATAACACCTTTTAGGTACGAGTTACACTTAAGAAAGCCACTTAGTGATATCCACTAGACATTTTGTTGCTGAGGGATTAAGACCAATCCCATAAACAGCACACTGGACGGGAAAAAATGCTGTGAGCAAAACAGGAACCTTTGGGGAGAAAATGTGAATTCAATCCTATAGAGCAATGGTGAACTGAAGAAGTAAGTTACTTGTAAGCCCATTTTTCCCTGCACAGAGATTTAGGCGCTCTCCCCCTACAGGGAAGGATTTGAACAACACTAATTTAGTTACACTTGTTTTCGTATAGATGTCATTTCAGTAGTCCGTGGTCGGCGTTCCGTCTCATACTGACATCTAGGAAACCAAGGTAGTACTAGGACGGGAACATTCGATAAATTTTGCTTAGAGGTCTCTTCATTCAGGCTTAAGGATCTTTTATGAGCCTGAAAATCTCCAGACTAGGAACCCACGGCTTAAAGTCCCTCCCGGAGGACTTGCTACTTGGATTTTTCCATCCTAAAAAATTAATTGTCCCCGGCCGGGTTTGAACCCGCGACCCTCGGGATCCGAGGCAAGGAGCATAACCAATAGTCCACCGCGGCCGATAGAAGTGAATTAAGAAATTATAAAAAAGAACAAAGCATATCCGTCATGCTTAAGGAGAAAAGTTAAGACATTTTAAAAATAATACATAAACAAAATGGTAGAGCAAAAACTATAAATCAGAAACAAACATTTTGGGAGCATAAATGTAAAGCGATTTGAAAGTATGTTAAAATGAAGACAATCATCTGAATTCTAGATATTTTTGAGAAATCTGAATAATGAACAAGATAGACGTAATTTTACACCAATAAAAATATGTGACAAATATTATTAAATCCTATTACCATTAGATGAACATATAACTGAATTTAAAACACGCATTTCAGTATATAGAGTATATAACCTTTATATTTGTTCAATTATATTTTATTCAAATAGGCCTATAAAGGGTCTACAATATCAAAATTAAATATTGATTCATGGCATCAGAATATAAGTTATTTAGCAAAAACAAAAATTTTTAAGTAAAATAATGAGTGCCATGACATACGGCGCAGAGTTACAATCTAGAACGGTAAGTAAATTAAATTCCGCAGAAATTGATTTTTGGAGGCGTTCTGCTGGAATTTCTAGACGAGATACAGTAATTAGACAAACTATGAATGTTCAAACTTAAATTATGGATTTCATAAAACGAACAAAATGGTATGGCCATGTAAAAAGAACGACAGAAAACAGATTCCTGAGAAGAATACTACTTGGTAGAAGAAGAAGAAGAAGAAGAGGACGGCCAAAAATAACGTGGACTGATGGTGTTTTGAGCATCATGAAGGGAAAAGGGATTTAACGATGGATATTGGAACGACAGAGAGATGTGGAGGAGAATGACAGTGGATTAATTTGGAGTTAGAAGCTGTGAAACATTGTAAACCTGATAAATAAATAAATAAATAAAATAATAAATATAATAATAATAATTATTCCGAAGTTAAGTGAACCATAACCATAAGCATATTTATTATTATTATTATTATTATATTATTATTATTATTATTATTATTATTATTAAACAGAGATAAGAAACAGGATCAATATAGGAAAGTATGCTATATCTGCCCTAAATGGAATAGTATGGGACAAACATATCTTCAAAGAAACAAAAAAAACTATTTTTAATACAATAATCAGAAGCATTATTACCTATGGAGCTGATGTGTGGACTTTAAATGCACAAATGAAAAAAAATACTCGCCACTGAAATGGACTACTGGAGACGTGCTGCAAGAATATCCAGGAAGGATAAAATCAGAAATTCATATATAAAAGAAAAAATGCAGGTACAATATTCAATATTAGATTTTATAAAGAAGAAACAATTAAATTGGTACGGACACATTATAAGGATGGAAGAAGGAAGACTACCTAAGATAATCATGGATTGGGTACCACAGGGAAGGAAAAAGAAGGGTAGACCAAATATTACGTGGATTCAGGGAATCAATGAAACTAAGAGGGAATGGGAAATAGAAGAAGATATATGGATGAACAGACAAGAATGGAAAAATGTGTTGAAAAAAATGTGTAGTTTATCTGTGAACATGGGTACCAGAAAAATGTATATTCATTGTAAAAGCCGGAATAATAAAAACATATTATTATTATTATTATTATTATTATTATTATTATTATTATTATTATTATTATTATCATCATCATCAGAAAATATTGTGATTCACAAATACAAGTTAAAATACGAAGATAAAACCAGCTTCAATATAAAACTCAATAAATCTGATTACTTCGAATGGCAGAAAAAAAACTTCTATTTGTATCCCTGAGTTAGGACTATAATGTTTTAGATTGTTTAATATTAAGGAAAACATTTTTGATACAACACGTGTTAATAAGAACTATATTCTCTAACTTAATGAATGATTGTATTCTTAAATAAGTTGCTAGACTTTAACCCTTAAATTCGTAATGTATCCTTTTGGATACATCAGTTGGTTTAATTAATTTAACATTTTTAATAAATCAGTAGAAAACAAACAAAAAGAAACCACTTAAATGTGTGTCCAATTATATAATAAACCTAATAATAACAGTTATACAAGATTTCGTTTTCACTGCGGTCCGCCACATTCAAATAACTAACAGAAAAAAATGTGTGTTTTGCCAATTTTAGGGTTAAGCTACAATGTCTTAGTCATAACAAATGATTAGCTGAAAATTATAGCCACACTTACCAGTTTTCAAGTAAACATTGAGTAAACAGTTTCACTGCATTATCTATACATCGTTTCCTGCTGTTATTCTTACCGATTAGTATTTTTATCTAATGACCCTTTTTAAGATATCTTGTCACAAACGTCAGAGATCAAATTTCGACGTCAAACGGCTGCCAAAATTTGTTCAGAGATATTTTATTTCAGGCTTGAGATTATTTTACTTTCCGTAGATTTTCGTCGCGGAACATACGGCTTTACTTACCTTCCGAAGGAAAATGTATTCTGGATCTTTACGACCTTAAACATCCATCGACCCCGGCCGAGTTTCGCGACGCGCGAAACCTCCAATCAGAGATGAACCTGGTACTGAATAGTCCTTAGCTCAACAACCGATGGCGCTATTGTAGGCCTAATTGTCCATCGATAATGTCCCATTTATAAAACACTCAAATATCAATAAAACAATAATATAGCGATTTTGTTATTCCTAGGAACCTTATAAACTATTATCTATGAATTACACAGCTATCCAATACAAAAATATTCGTTTCGACTCTTGTTTATGCTATACATCGAACTAATAACTGTGTGTTCAGCTCCCTAGTGTATTTCTGAAATTATTAATAATTGTAAGTTAGAAGACAATTACAGTATCAGATAACTCACTTTCGCAAGATGTGGACGCGTGGTGTGGTTTTATTGTCAATCAGTTCATTATGCATTATCCACGCGATGATGGAGTTCAAAAAAACTATGCCTATTGCTCTGAACCTTCTAAATAATGCACAATCGACTGAGCTTGTCAGTTAAGCTTAATTAAAGCAAAGCCAATGACACTCCTATCATATGCACGGCTTCAATTATTGATAATCCAAATAAAGCATCAAGGGATAACCATCTATCCAACACCATTCCCGTGTTCAGGTCCTAATCCCTTTATAATGAATTATATAAGCAATATTATGTAACTATAAAAATATAAATAAGTAATGGCAACAGAGGAAGTGGCTGAATTCAAATGAACAATGATCACAAATAGGAATGAGATACACAAAGAAATTAAACATAGGCTCAATTCTGGAAATGCGTATTATTATGCATTGCAGAGACTCTTGATGTCCCAACTCCTTTCAAAAAACGTTAAACTGAAAATATATAAAACTATTATTCTACCAGTCATACTATATGCGTGCGAAACATGGACTCTTACTTTAAGGGAGGAAAGGAGATTACAAGTATTTGAGAATAAAGTACTTAGGAAAATTTTTGGACCAAAGAGAGAGATGAGCAGACAGGTGAATGGAGAAGACTACTTAACAATGAACTACATGGTATTTATAGGAAGCCAGATATAATAAGAACAGTTAAGTCTCGTATACTGCGTTGGGCAGGGCATGTTGCACATATGGGGAATGAAAGACTTGCATGGAAGCTTCTTGTAGGAAAGCCAGAGGGAAAACTCCCAGTTGGTAGACCAAGAAAGATGTGGGAGAACAACATTAACTATGATTTGGGGGAAGTAGATTATACAGGAAATGATTGGAAAACATTAGCTCAGGATAGGGATGTATGGAGAGCTTGTGTCCGCGCGGCCAGTGAGTAAGTAAGTAAGTAAGTAAGTAATGGCAACACTGTTGTATATCAGCGATCCTAGTGGTGACCACTGTAATCTTGTGGTATGTTGTTGAGTAGTCTTTGTATTGAAAGTCTCGAAATAGCAATATTTTGTGAATACAGTCATAGTTTCTCACATTTAGAAAGTAATACCGTCCTAAAAAGACGTTCAGTAGAATTTGTTTAGGAGGAGGAATCGGGAAGTAGACCTATTCGAACATCCATCAAATTCATCCGACATGATCCTTTGTGACTCTAACTTATTCTCAAAGATCAATGATCTTCCACGAGACTACGAGCCATCGAGAGTTGATATCCAGAAAGTACTAGAACGATCAGATGATATTCAGATATGGTGCTGCAGATGGATTTTGAAGTCTTTCAAGGTTTTGGCAACGTATAATTTACTTGACAGGAGTTATACATGAAGTTCGTAATGTCAAAAATAATCTAAATATTATTTCTGATGTTATAGCAGTGTACCAAAATCAAGATTTCGATACATGTATTACGTCATACTGCGCAACCAATACGTCATCACGTCTCTATTTCTTCTGTTATCTTAGTGAACAGTGCCAAATTCTCTCCTACTTACCCCCTCCTTTCCTATTACGTGCCGTGTGCTATCGCGCATACTCCCCTCTCCTAGTGAACTCTCATATAGAGCTGTGTTTTCTAACATAAAATCATCATCTGTTTACTAACCGAAGGAGTCAGGTCGATATAGCTCAGAGGAGCTTCTTTGGTTTGTTAGTCCCTTAGGCCAGGGTGGGGCCACAAGGACGGTGTACCCTAGCCCTTGGCTGGACTAGTGTGAATGTAATATCGTACATATGGTTTGTTAACATTTTTTTTGTATTGATGATCGATGATAATATTATTTTCTTTTGTTAACATATTTTCAATGTTAAACAATTATCTTCTATTTATATCATTGTTATATCTGACTGTTTTTTGACTCGCATTAAACTTTAGTTATCTAACTTTAAATACGTTTGCCTACTGATTTAGTAGCTAGTCAATATCAGATATGAATATAAAATTCCAAGGTTTTTCTCAAGCGTATATGAGTTCCTCTTTCCTATGAACTTCCACGATTATGATCTGAATATGTTACAACATATTACATGTTTAATAATTCATTAAGGAAAGCTGAATTATTCCGATCCGATTGAGGGTCTTTCCACTTTTCAGCGGTTGTCCTTTTACCAGCCGGCTGCTGGCCCTTCACATCCACATGTGTCAATCACAGAGGTAGATGATCAGCAGCCAGTGTAGGGGTGACATGTGGTTAGTATGTCGAGTCCCCCAGCCGTTATAGCTGCTTCCTCAACCTGGAGCCGCTACTTATTGTAGCTACCCAATTGCCTCACGATGCTGGGTGGGCACCGGTCCCATACTGGCCGAAATACCATGAGAAAATTTATTCATCTTTGTCTTGTAAGGGCCCGGGCGAAGATACGTTAATTTGAGCAATCTATGTTTTCTACTCGAAATATTTACCAACAGTACTAGTATGATCCAGCACCATCACGATGCAATTTCTGGTAGCTTAGAGCGTGATTACGCGGCGCATAAATGGTAGCAGTCAGCGTGGTTTTGCTTAAGGGTTCATGTCTCACGGTGCAGCAGTATTGCTAGTACTTATCGAATGTTCTAGTATTTGTCGACGCATTATATCTTGAAAAGTATAGGGATACCCCTAAATAATCCTACTACGGCCAGACGACAAACTTCACATCGGTTTGCATCATGGCATTATGTTGTGTACGGTTCAATATTAAAATGAAAGCAAACTGTTGGATATGCTAAGCTCTGACACCTTCAACGTGGTATGATCATAGATGACCATCTAATTTATTAAGTTTATAAGAAATATTAAGAACAACACCATCTGTTCAATTGTTTCCAGAAAAATGGCTACACATCCAAGGAAATAAGACAAACCATACATCCACGAAGACAGCACGTCAGAATGGATAACACACCCTCAACCAGCATAGCCTACTTACCATATGTACAAAGAGTCACAGATCGTATCGGAAAACTCCTAAGAAAATACAACATAAAAACAGTTTACAGACCTACAAGAAAAATAGAAGACTGCCTTCGCTCAGCTAAGGATCCTCGGCCACCTCTCTCCACTTGCGGCGTATATCGACTTCCTTGATCGTGTGGTAAATCATATATAGGGACCACGAAAAGAAGTATAGCCACCCGTTTACTAGAACATAAAAGAAACTGCAGACAAGGAGAAATGGATAAATCAGCTGTAGTAGAACATGCCATTATGAATGGACACCAGATTCTATTCGACGATACACAAGTTTTAGCCACAACTTCCTACTATTTCCCTAGATTATACCGAGAGGCTATAGAAATATACAAGCATAAGGGAAATATCAACAGAAAAGAGGAAGGTATCAAACTGGCTAAGGCCTGGTATCATACACTAGAAAATAAATGCATTAACACTAGGGACAACAAGGAGACGACCATTAGCCAATCAGCAAGAGCCACGCCCACTCACCCTGCACCCACCACTAATACAACGTCCACAACGTCCGCAGCGCTCACTCTAAGTAGATCTTCCGACCAGGAAACACGCCTAGAAGCACTCGCCACTGAAGATGCCCTCCGCAGTTGAGGGCGAAACGTCTGGTATCAACACCAACTATGGACCACGGCCACATAACCCGGAATCACTCAACATTATCTTTTGAAGCTGATGTATTATATCCGAAATAAATCATCAATCACTGAAGAGGAAGTTGTCTGAAATCGTAGGTTGTTTGCTCAATCAATCGTTCAAGAATTCAACTGTGCTTCTAGCAGTGGCATTAATACTAAGTCTGTTCGTCGTGAGTTGAGAAAATCGTTTATCATTGTCGGGTAGCTGTACAAGTCAAATATTTCCCCGTGAATACTGATCGGTGATCGTCGCCTGTGATATCGCTATACAGATAGATAGATAGATGGAAAGCTCTGCGGCCATCACTTAAGTGTTGGCGGTGAGCGATCCATTTTGGTCCTCCTTAATAGGTAGAACCCCGGGTTCCTGTAAAATACATTAGCCCCGGTTTAAATTTTGAATTTAATTTTGAAGTTAATTAGCAGAGTGAAGTCGGAAGCGGACCTGTTGGGGTTCTATTCCAGCATTTGCTCTTTGGATTGAGGGAAACCGCTTAAAACCTCAATCGGAATAGTCGATCACGCGGGATCTTGCCAAGTTTGGCTTTCGGATGACTCTATTTTGGGAGGGCATCCAGGCTTCTCTTTATTTAAATATAATGTGCGTACATTTCAGATTATTACAATTAATCATACAATTATGGTAACGTGCATTTTTTATTTTTTTTGTATTCTTCAGTTGTTGCTGTTCTATCTGTAGTTGTCAGGTGATGTCAGTTTCTCTGGAACTGGTGGGATGAACCTGTAGCAGTAAGATTAGTTATTAGTTTTTAATTTGTTGTGTTAATATATTTTATTAATGTACATTATATGCTAATGTTGTAACTGTAATTGAATAATTGTGTAATGTGTTTCTGTTTGTGTGTGTGTGTGTGTGTGTGTGTGTGTGTGTGTGTGTGTGTGTGTGTGTGTGTGTGTGTGTGTGTGTGTGTGTGCCCTATCAGCTTTCACCGGTCAAGTGTTGTCCAGGATCCATTTTGGACGCTTGTGTTTGTTGTTGGCTGTTTCATAATCGCTATACAGTAGATCTTTGGAAATCTGACTTTTAGCGACAAATCGCGCTATAATTTGTGGCACGCTGATGGAAAGATTTGGATGAGACAAAACCAGGGAAACGATATATGCTAATCTGTCTTGTACAAACGCAGCAGTGAAATCTGGGAGATTTAGCATTAAAAGTGATGTTTTATTCTCTAGTAAAACTGAATAGCAATCTAAATGCCAAGCTTAACAATACATTCTGAATTCACGTAGAGGAATAGTATGGTCATAAATCTTAGTGCCATGAAGCAAGGTCTATAGGGAGATGATATGAAAACAATAATGTTCAGAAACTGGAATTGCCGGACCAGGGTCACAACTTCATTCCAAACTAACGCCATGGCCTTTTCTGATCAAAGCTCCGAAAGAATAAAGGGTGTTGGGAACTGATACTCCATATGTGATTTTTCAAAGTATTAATCTATAATCAATTGAGTTGGTGTTTACTTGATGAAAATCCATATTTATTAATTAAATAAAAATAAAACGTAGTTTTATTTGATTTTCATGTTTATTATATAATTCAGTGACAGCTGTTTCGGTACACTGTACCTTCCTCAGACATGTTAACAAATTATGAATTGTGTTCCAACTGATCTAAGCAACAATACAACAATATTTATTTAAATTTTTTAATTTAACAAAGGGGATTCATTCATATCAAGTTGAGAATTTAACAGTTTTTTACTACTTTTAAATTTATTAATTTCTACTGCCTCCAAAAGATCTAACTTCTTACCCTTATCACAAATATGTAAAATTTCAAAATTTGGATCGAAACAGTAATTAAATTGGAATAGGTGGTTAGCATATTTTGAATTTTCTAAATTTCTGTTATATGCTCTCATGTGTTCCTTTATCCGAGAGATAAAAGGTCCACCAGTTTGTCCTATATAGACATTGTCACATGTGCCACACTTCAATTTATATACACCTGATAATTTTTCTTTTTTTGTTTTGGTTTTATTGTTTTTTATTATATTTTGTACAGTTTTATTAGCTTTAAATGCCACATTAATGTTCAACTTTTTAAAGTGTTTAGATATTTTATTTGAAAGTGGGCCTATGTATGACATTACGACATATTTCTATATATTTTCTTTGGGTTTGATTTGAATGAATCCCCTTTGTTAAATTTAAAAATTTAAATAAATATTGTTGTATTGTTGCTTAGATCAGTTGGAACACAATTCATAATTTGTTAACATGTCTGAAGAAGGTACAGTGTACTGAAACAGCTGTCACTGAATTATATGATAAATATGAAAAACAAATAAAACTACGTTTTATTTTTATTTAATTATTAATCTATAGTATTGGGTCACTAGAGGGACTTGTGTAATGTAATGTATCGTAGTAAATTCCCAGAAAGGATTGTCTTTCCTTCACAAATGTTAAGATATAACGTCTACCTGGTATGAAGTTTAGTCATGAAAGCAAATAATGGATCCAGTCCTTATTTAAAGTTCAGTAAATGTGCGTCAAGAGGAATGTTAGAGAGCGTTGTTAAATTAAAATTCCACCAAATTAACTTTAAGGTAAGATATCAAAACTTTTTGAAATAATGTTCCATTAATGTCATTTTCATCTTCCTCAGATTCATTGAACATAATGTTTAAACCCAAAAAGTTAATTTATTGGAGCTATGCACAATGAAGTCGGATTCGTTACCCAGTGTGTTGTTTCGTGCCTAGTTCCGAGGGTTCAGGTTTCAAATCCGGCCGGGTTCTATGGATATGATGGCAAAATCCTAGGGATAAGTCCTCCGGCAGGGATTTTAAACCATGTGTCCCGAGACTGACTCATTTATGATTATTCTTAAAGTACCTCTTCTGAACAATCGGCACTGTCGGCCTGATCGCCAGCTGTTACTGACGACCGCATTTATCCCAAAACATACATCTGGTACTCATTTCCGCTAAGGACTGGAACGACCCGAGGCCCATGGTGCCGCTAGAAGATTTATATCAGATAACAAAACCTGGTACATCGGAATCGAACTGGCGGCCTTTCGGATTGTATCACATTGCCATAAGCAACTACATCCCAGCGTGGCCCATATTTTATAATAATTGGTTTCAAAATGTAGAATATACGTTTTGTAATAACTGTATTAAAACTGTGTTCAAATTGAGGGATAGATTACATTTTGTTTATATCAAATCCGATATTCAATTATTAAACATATAATTATTCGAAGCTAAACTTAATTGCTCTGGTGATTCATATCAAATTAAAAAATTAATTTGTATAGAAATTAATAATGTATATTTATATAATAGACCGATAACCTCAATTATAATTAAGCTTAGTATTTTTATTTACAATATAATATTAATTTTTTTATTTACAATATAATATTAAAATAGGGGGGCACGCCGTAGCGTAGTGGTTAAGGCACTGCGCTTACAAGCCAGAAGGTCGAGGGTTCAAGTCCCGGTGGGGTCAGGATTTTTAAACTGACCCAAACCTTCTGGCGGCACTATGGCCCTGGGGTCGACTCAGCCTCTAACGGAAATGAGTACCAGACGCTTGTTCTGGTGGTAAAGGCGGCCGTCACGCAGGGCTGACAACCCTGCTGACATCAAGTGCCGATTGTCCAGAAAAAGTGGAAGCCTTAACCTCCTACTACCCGAAGGGCCTCCTGAGGCCTGTAGTGGGATTACTTTACTTTACTTTATATTAAAATAGACGACGAACTTAATTGAGTGTGTTTATGTGAAATTGTTGGGTCACGTGTGAACGTTGCAAGTCTTTAATATTAATTTAAATACAAATACTTCTAAACCATTTATTTGCACACAAAATAGATAATTCCAACTAAACACGAAATAGAGACAGCAAATTTAAGTGGTCAATATATTTGAGCTAGTATTAACAAATAATACAAAAACATAATACCGAATAAAACAAATTATACTCGTATATACAATATGTAACAGAATTGTTTTCACAGGCGGATGTGCTACAAAACTTACGTTTTATATAATATAAAATACATTTCAGTGCTCAATTGTTCTGTTTTATTCTCATGAAAAATGTCTGATACATTTATAAAAATTGATTAAAAATACATATTGCCACGAATATGTTTTTTTTCAAATGCCCCAGGTTTTCACGAACAATCTACGAATATTTATTTTTAACAAAACACTATTTATAGAAACACGTTTGTTCATAAATGTTTGTAACTTAGTATTTGAATGTACACTGTTAATGAATATTCTCTGTCTTCATTAGGTACAGAGTGTACTACAGAGAGGTGATAGTATCCATTTGTTTACATTTTTATTTATAACTACGGAGAACTCTTCAGAATGAAGCATCGCAAAGAGTTTAGCAGTGATTTTAAGATTTCGAATCTTCTTTAGTGTTTTTGTCTAAGGTATATAGGAAAACGATGAATAAATCGCAATCAGCTATCAAATATGTAGTTCTTCTTCTTCATTCTTCCATTATTGGTTTAAACTTCATATTTCTTTAATTTTTGTTTCCTCATCTTAGGTCGTCATATCACCGTTTTCTGGGACGTCCCTGTTGTCTTCTGCCCCTTGGTAGATTATCCCTTGCAGTCTTGCCAATGCAATTGTTGTCTATCCTGCTTATAAGCGCATCCCATTCTTGTTTTCTCCTACATACCCAGTCGTTAATATCATCGACTGCACATGTTTCTCTCATACTTTCTCTACCCCATAAAATTTTCTCCACAATTTTACGAAGTATTTTCATTTCTGTTATTTCCAATAATATTTTTGTTTTTACGGTATATGGTCTTGTTTCTGTCTGATAAGTTATAATAGGTCTTACTATTGTTTTATAAATTCTGGTCTTAGTTTCATCTTTTAAATGTTTATTTTTCCAAATTGTATCATTAATACATCCAGCAATTTGATTCTATTTAATAACATGTTTTCTGACTTCATCTTCTATAATCCCGTAACTTGTTAATCCTCCTCCTTATTCTACTACAAGGTTTAGGCTATGCAGCCAGTTCCGGCGAAGTTAAAAGTGGAGTCCATCTTCTGCGTGGTCGGCCAACATCTCTCGTTCCTCTGGGATTATACAGGAAGGTTCTTTTTTTGTATTCTTTCGTTGTTCATTCTCATTAAGTGTTCTGCCCATTTCTTATTATTTTCGCTGATTTTATCTTCAATTTATATATATATTTAATTCTTCTCGTATAGTTTCATTCCTTATTCTATCCGCTCTTGTGCATCCTTTCACATTACGTAAAAACAGCATTTCCGCAGTCTGTATCCTGCTTTTATCCCTTGATTTCATTATCCAGTTTTCACTTCCATACAACAACAAAGGAACAGCCATTGTTTTATATAATTTAAGTTTCGTATCTTTCCTTGTTTTCCCACCTAAGGTTCTTTTTATGGTTCCACAAATAGCCTGAAATGTATTTACTTTATTTTCTCTATAAGTTATATCACATCCTAAATATTGGAAATGTGATACTTGTTCTATTATTTTGTTATCCAGTACAATTTTTGGTTGAAGCAAGGAGGTGCACTATCTCCTCTACTATTTAATTTTGTACTAGAGCATGCCATTAAATCTTTAGAGAATGAGGAAGGCTTACAACTGAATGGTATTAATAAGCTGTTAGTTTATGCTGATGATGTAGTACTATTGGCCGATAGCGAGGGGATACTAAAGGCCAACACGCACACACTATTGAGTAACACTAAGAAATTAGGACTGGAAGTAAATATCAGTAAAACTAAATATATGGTCACAGGTAGAAATTCAGTATATAATGGAAATGGACAGCTAATGACAAATGAGGGAAATTTTGAGGAAGTGGCTGAATTCAAATACCTAGGAACAATAATCACAAATAGGAATGAGACGCACAAAGAAATTAAACATAGGCTCAATTCTGGAAATGCATGCTATTATGCATTGCAGAGACTTTTGATGTCCCAACTCCTTTCAAAAAACGTTAAGCTGAAAATATATAAAACTATTATTCTACCAGTTATATTATATGGGTGCGAAACATGGACTCTTACTTTAAGGGAGGAAAGGAGATTACGAGTATTTGAGAATAAAGTTCTTAGGAAAATTTTTGGACCAAAGAAAGATGAACAGACAGGTAAATGGAGGAGACTACATAACAATGAACTACATTGTCTTTATAGGAAGCCAGATATAATAAGAACAGTAAAGTCTCGTAGACTGCGATGGGCAGGACATGTTGCACGTATGGGGAATGAACGACGTGCATGGAAGCTTCTTGTAGGAAAGCCAGAAGGAAAACGCCCAGTTGGTAGACCAAGAATGAGGTGGGAGAACAACATTAACTATGATTTGAGGGAAGTAGATTATACAGGGAATGATTGGAAAGCATTAGCTCAGGATAGGGATGTATGGAGAGCTTATGTCCGCGCGGCCATGAACCTACGGGTTCGATAGTGCCAGTGAGTAAATAAGTAAGTAAGTACAATTTTTGAACTTGTTAATTAAATTCCTAAATATTTGAATGTCGCTTCTTGTTGAATAATCTTACCATCTTCCAATTCACATATTTTGGGTTCTTTGATTGTTATCACACAAATACTCTTTTTATGTAATTTTTTTAAATTAAATAATATAGCTGTTAGTTTAAATGTATGTTACAATCATTGAAGGCCATCTTCACTTTCCGCTAATGGTACTGCATCATCTGCATAACAAATTATTTTTAATTTTTTATTCCCCATTTTATAACCACTTCAAATTTTCGCATGTTTTATTATTTAATCCATAATAATGTTGAATAACTGATGGACTCTAAGAGTCACGCTGTCTGATTCCAGAAGTTATCGGTATTATATCTGCTAATTGACCATTGATACAAACTTGAATTTTGTTGTCTGAATAGTTGTCTTTGATGATTTTAATAAGACAGGTTGGAATTCCCTTTTGTTCAAGAAAGTATAGAATCTTAGGAAACTGAATATAATCGAAAGCTTTTTGTATATTTATCAATTATAAATACGCCGGTTTATTATATTCTATTGACTCCTCTACTACTTGTCTCATAACAAATATTGCATCAGCGCATGACCCACCACTTTGGATGTGTAGTTTATAGTTATAAATATAATGACACAACAAAAATATGTTGAAGGGCACAAGAAAAAAAACAAACGAAAGATTTGAACGAACGATTGTAAATTAATCCGAAAGTAAGTGTTTCTAAGCTCCACCGAATAGTATAGCATCATCATAACTCCAGGGATTAGGCAATTGCCCGTTCCGACTTCATAATGCATCAGCCCAACGTCTTCTAGGTCTTCCAACATCACGCCTTCCTCTTGCTTGATAATTTCTTGCTAACAATGGATATCTCTCCTTACTCATTCCATCCATATGATCAATCCATTTCTGTCTGTGATTCGTGACTTTATCCAATAAAGGCTGTACTTTCAATTCTTCTCTTATATCCTCATTTCTTATTCTATCAAGTCTTGTACATCCTTTTACTTGTCTTAGGAACCGCATCTCCGCTGTCTGTATTCTATCCTTCTGTTTTTTCACTGGAGCCCAAGTTTGACATCCATACAATATTGTGGGAACCGCCATAACATTATACATTTTTATCTAGGTTTCTTTTCTAATTTTATTTTTGAATGTTCTCTGTATTGTTCCACACACCGTCTGAAATTTATTTATTTTGGAGTCAATATCTCTTTCCACATTGTAGCCAACATCACAGTCCAAATATTTGAAACTAGACACCTGTTCTATACTTTGATTTTCTAAAATAATTTTGGATCTCACTGGACCTCTTCCTCTAAAAGCCATGGTCTTCGTTTTTCCTTACATAAATCTTTAGATCGTATAATTTACATATTTCATTTAATGCATGCATTATTTCATTTTTCTGTATTATGATTACATCGTCAGCAAAATAGTATAGCAAGTAACTGAATAGAGTCAATTAGCCAGACAATTCATAGCGTATTGTATAAAATGACATGTCACAATATCAAGGGAGAGGACGTTTGTAAATAAGAAGAATTTAACAGTTTGATTTACGTTTGCTAAAAAGCATCTAATTAAAACTCAAGGGTTTTGAGATCAAGTCATTGGTCGGGTGAGACGAAAATAAATGTATTCTGCTCTAATGGAATTAGAGAGTATGGAGAAAGGCGAATGCAGACAACGTTCTCCTAACAATTAAACACGGGGGAGGTTCCATCATATTTAGGGAGTGAATGTCTGCTGCAGCAGTTGGAATCATTAATTTCATTATAGAATTATGGAAAAAGAGGGTTACATTACAATTTTCAATCATAATGTGAAAATGGGTATCAAAGCAAAAGCATTTTCCAATAGGATAATTATACTAAGCTCTTAGCCCGTATCAACAAAGAATGATAGATATAGAACGAGCCAAAGCAACTAAAAACTCCGATAAATCACCGAGTCTAAATCCGATCGAGTGCCTGTGATCCAGTTTGAAAGGAAAACTCCGAACGGAGAATATGACATCAAAAGACGACATTAAACCAAGTTTTTGTCTGAAAGAGAAAGAATTAACACTTCATTGCGCAGTAAGTTGGTTAATTCAATGCAAACCCGTTAAGAATATAATGTACGGTTAAAAACTATAAAATAGTTACCACTAAGAAACAACAATCAAATCTGATATAACTTCAACTAAGAATTATTGTTTATATTAAGTATTTTTATGTTTTGTCTGAGTGCACGAAAAATAATGCTGCAAAATTTGAGTATATTTTTGCTTTATATATTTATTTGTGTAAGTATTTATACAATAAATTTGGATAAATCGCCCTTGGATATAGTCGCTTTACAGGAAGTTAGGTGGCCAGGAGAAGGTAGTCAGGAATCAGGAAGCTTTGCATTATACTATGGTGGTGCAGAAAGACCTGCATTTGGAACGGGTTTTTTAGTCAGAAGGAGGATCCTATCCGCTATCCGAGATATTAAGTTTGTTAGTGATAGGATATCATACATAATTCTAAAGGGTAAACGACATGATTTTATAATTGTAAATGTACATGCCCCCACAGAAGATAAAGATGAAAAGATCAAGGATGAGTTCTATGAAGAATTAGAATGCTTATTTGATAGTCTTTCACGATATCATATGAAAATTGTCTTAGGAGATTTTAATGCAAAAGTGGGGCGGGAAGATATATTCAAACCAACAATAGGCAAATTCAGTCTTCATGAAGATAGTAACGACAACGGGGTTAGATTAGTCACATTTGCCACATCAAAGAATCTCATTGTTAAGAGCACAACATTTCAGCATAAGGATATTCATAAATACACCTGGACGTCCCCAGATGGAGAAACTCGGAACCAGATAGATCATGTATTAGTGGATAAACGCTGGCACAGTAGCATCATTGATGTTAGATCAGTTAGAGGAACAGACTGCAATTCAGATCATCATCTGGTCAGGGTGAAAATCAGACAACGGCTATCACTTATGAGAGGAACAAACGCTAAAGATGATTCTGTAAAATATGAATTAAAAAACTTGAAAAATGATGAAATGCGGCAAGAATTCCAAATCAAAATTGCTAATAGATTTGAAGTACTGGAATCTTCAGATGACAATGTGGCAAACGAAGAAGAAACTGATATAAATAAAGAATGGGAGGCTATATTAAATTGTCAGCATCAGAAAGCATTGGTTGTTTAAAAAAGAGGCAAAACAAGAAATGGTTTGATGAGGAATGTGCCGACATTGTAAAGAAAAGAAAGCTAGCAAAAATGAAATGGTTACACGAGCCAAATGAGGTAAATTTAGAGCAATTGGGTAGTGTTAGACGGGAAACCACCAAGTTATTAAAGAGTAAAAAGAGGGAATATTTGAGAGAGAAGATTAATGATCTCGAAATGAATGCAAAAAATAGGAACATTAGAGAATTATATCAGGGAATTAGTATAGAGAAGAAGGGTTTCAGGCTAGAACAAACATAATTCGGAATGAAAATGGGGATATGATTGCAGATTCCAAGAGTATATTAAATAGATGGAAAAGTTATTTTAATCAGCTATTAAATGTACATACAGAACAGGACATTGAGGAGGATAAGTTACAGACAGCAGAAATGCTAGTCGCAGAGCCAAGTGCATTAGAGGTTGAAATGGCAATTGAAAAATTGAAGATGTATAAAGCATCAGGTTCAGATGAGATCCCAGCAGAACTGATAAAATCAGGGGGAGAAAAATTGATGGACAAGATACGCTGGTTGCTTAGTATGATTTGGGAAAAAGAAGCTCTTCCAGATGAATGGAAGGAATCAATTATCGTACCAATTTATAAGAAAGGAGATAAAACTGATTGCAACAACTATAGGGGCATCTCATTACTTTCAACTTCGTACAAAATTCTAACAAATATATTAGTAAGCAGACTTACTCCCTATATTGATGACATTCTAGGAGATCATCAATGTGCATTTAGAAGAAACAGGTCTACAACAGATCAGATTTTTAGTATAAGACAGATTTTAGAAAAGAAACGGGAATATAATGGTACTGTACATCAACTATATGTAGACTTCAAAAAAGCATATGATTCAATTAAGAGGGAGAAGTTATATAGTATCCTGCTGGAGTTCGGAATTCCTAAAAAGTTAGTTAGACTTATACGAATGTGTCTAAATGGCTCAACGAGTAGGGTGCGTGTAGGCAAACAGTTTTCAGACACTTTTGAAATCCAGAATGGGTTGAAGCAAGGAGATGCACTATCTCCTCTACTATTTAATTTTGTACTAGAGCATGCCATTAAATCTTTAGAGAATGAGGAAGGCTTACAACTGAATGGTATTAATAAGCTGTTGGTTTATGCTGATGATGTAGTACTACTGGCCGATAGCGAGGAGATACTAAAGGTCAACACGCACACACTATTGAGTAACACTAAGAAATTAGGATTGGAAGTAAATATCAGTAAAACTAAATATATGGTCACACGTAGAAATATATTATATAATGGAAATGGACAGCTAATGACAAATGAGGGAAATTTTGAGGAATTGGCTGAATTCAAATACCTAGGAACAATAATCACAAATAGGAATGAGATGCACAAAGAAATTAAACATAGGCTCAATTCTGGAAATGCATGCTATTATGCATTGCAGAGACTTTTGATGTCCCAACTCCTTTGAAAAAACGTTAAGCTGAAAATATATAAAACTATTATTCTACCAGTTATATTATATGGGTGCGAAACATGGACTCTTACTTTAAGGGATTAAAGGAGATTACGAGTATTTGAGAATAAAGTTCTTAGGAAAATTTTTGGACCAAAGAGAGATGAACAGACAGGTGAATGGAGAAGACTACATAACAATGAACTACATGGTCTTTATAGGAAGCCAGATATAATAAGAACAGTTAAGTCCCGTAGACTGCGATGGGCAGGACATGTTGCGCGTATGGGGAATGAAAGACGTGCATGGAAACTTCTTGTAGGAAAGCCAGAAGGAAAACGCCCAGTTGGTAGACCAAGAATGAGGTGGGAGAACACCATTAACTATGATTTGAGGGAAGTAGATTATACAGGGAATGATTGGAAAGCATTAGCTCAGGATAGGGATGTATGGAGAGCTTATGTCCGTGCGGCCATGAACCTACGGGTTCGATAGTGCCAGTGAGTAAGTAAGTAAGTATATATAATGTCACAATAATCGAAGTGTGGTAACACAAGATTCTGCACTAGGATTTGTTTTAACGAAACTGGGAGAAAATTCTTTAAACGTCTAAGATAATGTAAGATGGAGAAAGTCTTTTTACATGTATGAAATGATGATTTGTATTCTATACATTGTAATAATAAAATGTATTAATTAATTTTTTTGTTGTATGAAAATAAATACAAAACACTATTATAATATGTTATTGTAGGCCCATTACGGATTTCTTTGAATCCTCATATAAGATATTATCAGGAACAAGTGTGTTATATATTATCTAGTACAGTGTTTAATAAGTTCAAATAGTGCCAGCTAAATATACAATAGCAATTCAACTTAAGCTAATAATTTTATATAAAAATCCCACATAAAAAACAAGAAATTAATCTGTTACAATAGTTCACAGTAGCATAAAATTGCTTACTTTTACTTTTGAGGGCCTCTCCACTTTTCAGCGGTTACCCTGTATTCCCATTCGCTATTCTTGCCGATCACGCCATTCATCCTCCTCCAGACCTCGGTCGTTCATCAATCTATGGATCTCTCCTCTCCAAGTTGTTCTTGGCCTGCCCCGTTTCCTTCTACCAGAAGGTGACCATTCCAAAAGAGTTCTGGGCCACCTATCATCCTCCATTCTCCTGACATGGCCATACCACTGAAGAGCTCGTCTTTCGATCCTTTCCACCACTGTCTCCTCCATATCCATCATCTGCCTCACTTCTTCATTTCTTCTTCTTTCCAACCTGGACACCCTGGCACTGCGTCTTATTCCACCCATCTCCACTGCCAAGATCATAGTTTTTTGTCCCTCTACCAAAGTCCATCCCTCAGCACCATAAGTCATTCTGCTTTCCACAACAGACTTCAAAATCCACTTCTTCGTGTGGTTTGACATGGTCCTACTCCACAGTATTCCATTCAACATTTTTATGGCTCTTCGTGCTTGTACTAACCTGCTATCTACTTCAGCTTTACAACTCCCTGATTCATCAATAAGTGATCCCAAATATTTAAATGTTTTTAACAACTCTAATAATTCCTTGGAATAGGGATATAACTCGTCCACTTCCTCCTACTATAAGATATTCATAAAATTGGAGAGTAGACAAAAAAGATAAAAATAATTTATAATATAAATTAAGGGCTTTCTTTCGAATAATTTACCCTTGATTTTTGGGTTTCTTCTTGTGAATTATAAGTCTTCTTATGTATTTACTAACATTTTTTAAATATTTTGAATTTTTCCAAACAATTTTTATCAGTACATTTTAGAATTTTTAAGTATTTATTCAAATACACATATTGTGATGGTGACTTGCTATTTTCTCCAGAGAGTATATTACATAGTTGGAACGAGTGGGTTATCGATGGTTGCTATTAAGGAGTGAAAAAAAAGGCAATTCATGGGATACACACTAGGTTAGAGTAATTGAATTAGGTTAAGTGGGAGTTATTTAGTTAGAGAAATTCGATTATAACTGTCATCTACAAAGGGAAAGGAAGGAAAGAAAACCCGAACTCCTACAGGGGAATTGCCCTGGAAAATGTTATGTTCAAACTCTTCTCGAAGATCCTGCTAAGACGTGTGGAACACAAACTACGTGCCAGTATACCTCAGAATCAATATGGCTTCACCCCGGGTAGATATACACTGCATGCTGTCCAAGAACTCATACAAGAAATAATAACGACCTTAGCTCAACCTGCTACACCATTGTATGTGATATACATAGATTATTCCAAGGCATTCGACAGTATTGACAGGAAAATCCTCATCCAGAAGCTAGAGAGCATACTAGGCAGCTCAAGCAACGAATTAGGAACAATTAAATCAATCCTTACCACAAACTACCTGACAATCAGTGATGGCATATCGATGTCGAGAAGTGTTACTCAAACATGGGGGGTCCTACAAGGAGACCCGATGAGTCCCTTACTCTTTAATGTAATGACGTCAGACATCGGAGAGACTATAGACACAAGAAATGTTAAGCTACTCATGTACGCAGACGACATGATCATCCTCTCTAGGAATCAAGGAGCTCTCCAAACAGCCATGGAGAACATTAGGATATGGGCACTTGAAAATTCGATGGAAATAAACAGCGCCAAGACAAAGGCAATGAAATTCAGGAAAGGAGGAAGGCTGGCTAAGAAGGACCATCTTATATGCGGAAGTGAAACCCTAGAATTAGTATCAAGCTACAAATACTTGGGGGTCACCTTACAAACAACTGGAACCGCTTTCTCACTTCATGTACAGGATCGAGCAACAGCTGCAACGAAAGCCATGTACGATATCCCAAAACTCCAAAGACTATCCCTCTCAACTGCAATGAAACTCTTCAACCTTAAAGTAATGCCGGCCGTAACATACGGAATCCAGCTTATATGGAATTACTTGACAGTGAAAAATCTTAAGAAACTGGAGAACGTTAAATCAAGGTTTCTCAAAAGAGCGCTGTCAATTTCAAAATATACAAGAAATAGTTATGCCTATACAATAGCCCAGGAATCCTTCTTCATCGAAGATATCAGACACTGTTTCAGACTACCGGAAACGCAAGCATACAGAATCGTCATCGAGGAGAGACAGAACAAAGCCGCCCAGATACCGACAGAAATTATGGAAACAGACGCAATGAAAACAGAAACCTGGAAGCAACCGAATTTCGAACTTCGGCACCTGTACACACGTTTCGCAGCCCATGGATTTCATGGGAATATATGCCTGAACAACATGTACCATGAACCCAAGGAGGACTGCATCTGTAAATTATGCAACTATCCATCTCCAAAATATCATCTAGCGAAGTGTAAAAACAGGACTCTGCCTCTAAACAATTTAATTAAAGACTGGTAAAAAGCTAAATTTAATTTGATGTACACATTGTGTTTAATAAATATATTACAATTTAGTTAGCTTTTAGGTTCGTTACACGTTTAATGTGTTTAAATACATAAAAAACAATAATAATAGAAAGAACGACAATAATCTATGTGTTTCGATGGTGGGTTATCGGTGGCTCTATAAATTCTGGCGCATGCGCACTGTTGTTCTACAAGACAAAATATATCAGGAGAATTAAAGCGAAGAATCCCCAAATCAACTTTCTAAAAACTATTGTTTTCTTTACAGAGTATCTATTAACATTTATAGGGTTAAAACATTATGCAGGGATGCTGTCTCTCATAAAATCAAGAACTCGCGGGGTATGAAATTGGATTTCTGATCATTTGTTTCTTACCTCAAAATATGTATTTGGGCATCGATCGACTGCGTCCTTTGGACAAATGTGATATTTTCTTGATGTAACCCGTAGTGCTGATTAGTTTAATCGAATTTCTATTTTTTTTCGATTCAGTATTTCTTCCGGAGGTACGCCGTAGAGTAGTGGTTAAGGCACTGCGCTACAAGTCGGAAGGTCGAGGGTTCAAGTCCCGGTGGGGTCAGGATTTTCAAACTGACCAAAACCTTCTGGCGGCACTATGGCCCTGGGGTCGACTCAGCCTCTAACATAAATGAGTACCAGACGCTTGTTCTGTGGGTAAAGGCGGCCGTCACGCAGGGCTGACAACCCGGTTGACATAAAGTGCCGATTGTCTAGAAAAAGTGGGAGCCTTAACCTCCTACTACCCCAAGGGCCTCCCGAGGCCTGTAGTGGGATTACTTTACTTTAAGGCACGCCGTAAGGTAGTGGTTAAGGCACTGAGCTACAAGCCGGAGGGTCGAGGGTTCAAGTCCCGTTGGGGTCAGGATTTTTAAACTGACCCAAACCCTCTGGCGGCACTATGGTCCTGGGGTCGACTCAGCCTCTAACGGAAATGAGTACCAGACGCTTGTTCTGGGGTAAAGGCGGCCGTCACGCAGGGCTAACACCAAGTGCCGATTGTCTAGAAAAAGTGGGAGCCTTAACCTCCTACTACCCCAAGGGCCTCCGGGTCTGTTGTGGGATCACTTTACTTTACTTTACTTACTTCAGTATTTCTTCCTCTTCTCATTGATGGTTACGACCAAGTCTGCTTTCCAAATCAATCGCATCACTTAAATAGTTTTAATCTAACAATTACATACTTTTAAAAGTACTCCAGCACATTATGCCTTACTTGAACATTTTATGATTGAATCGAAACTTACAGCCGTCAATATCCTTTCCTCTTTCACACAACATGTAGTCACCAAATGTTTGCACCATACACAATAAACGTATGCCCTAGCAGCTAAGAGATGAATGTTTACATAGTTCCAAGCGTAAAGCAGTATTGGCAGTAGTAAACAATTACAAATATCGATCGAAAACACACAGTGTAAAGTGTAGGCAACTGAATACACAAAAATATCCTAACTAGGGACGCAACTGAGCTAAAGAAAAATATTTCTGAGATGACCATGGGACGCAATAGCTTATCTCCGATTTTAGTTTGGAGGTCTCTAATACTTACGAAAATTTGACTGTTAGAGGTATACTAACTTACTCACTGGTTCATGGCCGCGCGGACATAAGCTCTCCATACATCCCCATCCTGAGCTAATGGTTTCCAATCATTCCCTGTATAATCTACTTCCCTCAAATCATAGTTAATGTTATTCTCCCACCTCATTCTTGGTCTACCAACTGGGCGTTTTCCCTCTGGCTTTCCTACAAGAAGCTTCCATGCAATTCTTTCATTCCCCACACGTGCAACATGTTCTGCCCATCGCAGTCTATGAGACTTAACTGTTCTTATTATATCTGGCTTCCTATAAAGACCATGTAGTTCATTGTTATGTAGTCTTCTCCATTCACCTGTCTGTTCATCTCTCTTTGGTCAAAAAATGTCCCTAAGTAGCCTACTTTATTTTCAAATACTCTTAATCTCCTCTCCTCCCTTAAATTAAGAGTCCATGTTTCGCCTCTAATACTTATGAAAATTTGACTGTTAGAGGTATATACAAAATAATATATAATTTGTACATAGAAAAGGTTGAATTTAAGAAAGCAACTACCATAATGCAATCAAGCGGATTAAATCCAATGCGCAAGGAACAGATAATATCAGCATTTTAATGCTAAATAAAATCATTGACATTATACTACCCACAGTGACTCATATTTTTAATGCTTCCCTTATAACTTTTATCTTCCCTACTGTATGGAAACAGTCTAGAGTTCGGCCTATACCAAAAATAAGTACACCTACTAACTGTAATGACTTCCGACCGATTAGCATCCTTCCGACATTATCTAAAGCCCTGGAACATATTGTACATAAGCAAATGACTGAATATCTCCAAGAAAATCACCTCCTTGATCCTTATCAATCCGGCTTTAGATCTGGTCATAGCACAACCACAGCTTTGCTAAAAATTACCGAAGATATTCGTGAAGCCGTGGACAGACGTCAATTGACTCCTTTAACCTTACTTGACATCAGCAAAGCTTTTGACACAGTAGACCACGACTTACTTATGATAAAGCTCAAGCACCTACACTTGTCTGACAGCGCTGTATCCTGGTTCGACTCATACCTGCACGGTCGTCAACAATACGTTTAATTAAACTCTAGATCTTCGTCTTGGCGTAACGTGTCGGCTGGAGTCCCACAGGGCAGTGTTCTCGGACCTCTTCTTTTCTCAATCTACATAAATGATTTGCCAACTGTACTAAAGCACTGCCGTTATCACCTCTATGCTGATGATCTCCAAATTTACCTACATTCACCTCCTCATTCTCTCTATAACAGCTTGACAAAAATGAATGACGATCTCATATCCATCTTTAACTGGTCTTCAAGTATCGGTCTAAATCTAAATCCTAACAAGTCACAAGTAATTCTAATGGGACAACAAAGACTGCTTACAACCTTTGACATATCTACACTTCCAAACATTACTATAAATAATATAATTATCCCTTATTCTTCTTCAGTAATAGATCTTGGACTACATCTAGACGCAAATTTAACCTGGCAAACACAAATGAAACACATATGTAAAAAGACTTTCTCCATCTTACATTATCTTAGACGTTTAAAGAATTTTCTCCCAGTTTCGTTAAAACAAATCCTAGTGCAGAATCTTGTGTTACCACACTTCGATTATTGTGACATTATATATAATGATCTAAACTATGCCTTGTCGCAGAGACTGCAGCGTGTTCATAATGCTTGCGTTCGATTCATTTTCAATATCCGCCGTTATGACCATATTTCCGAACACTTTAATAACCTCTCTTGGCTCCGTCTTACTGACAGACGTAAATTGCACTCTCTTACACTACTTTTCAAGCTTCTGAATTCCTACATTCCTACTTACCTGGCGTCCAGATTTGAGAAGTTATCCTCCTACCACAATATTGACACTAGGTCACAAGATAGCAGTCTGCTAACAATTCCTCTTCATAGCACTTCCTCCTATTCTACTTCCTTCACAGTAGCCTCTGTCCGCTCCTGGAATCTCCTTCCTCACGATATCAGGGGTTGCCGCACACTTGGCACTTTTAAGTCACGCTTATACAGTTACCTGTTGTCCAATAATTAATTTTTCTCTATTTATTTAATTTTATACTATGTCATTAATCTTTTCCTCGTTTTTTTATATATCTTGTACATATTATATATTTAATTCGTTAAATTTAGAGTAAATCAAAATACATTATAAATATTAATTGTATTGTATTCATAACTTGTAATCGTTTATATATATATATATATTGTAATTTAGATTTAAGACTTTTGTTTTGTATTTTTTTAAACCTGGTTGAGTGGTAGACAAGGCCTTAAGGCCTTAACTCTGCCAGGTAAAATAAAGCTATTATTATTATTATTATTATTATTATTATTATTATTATTATTATTATTATTATTATTATTATTATTATTATTATTATTATTATTATTATTATGGCTCACGCAGAAAGTATACCGTGGTTACAAATCATAGGTCCATTTTATAAGGAAGTATTATCGTCAATACAGTTTTCTTTTCATTAGGCTGCGATATATTTAGAGATATAACACTATTTACAAAATTATATTAAACAACAAAAATATTTTCCCTTCATAAATTAAATACATAGGCGTATATCAGTATAATATATTTATTTTCTTTCTCTTTTTAATTGATAACCAACATATTGAAAGAAATTAAAATATTGCGATATGTTTATAGATGATTCCATTAATAATAATAATAATAATAATAATAATAATAATAATAATAATAATAATAATAATGTTACTGGTGAATTTAACAAATTAAGCTATATTATTTCATGGTGGACTGTTGATGCTCTAATTTTATATAAATATCATATTTTTTAAAATGTTTAGAAATACTTCTATGTTACGCTAATATTTTACAAATAATGTAACAATTCTACATTCAACATAAATACATATGTTACCATCATTTGAAAGAGAGAACTTTGAAGTTTTCATAAAATTTCATTGAGATATCTAACGGGATTTGTGAACGTTATTGGAGAAAATAACTAAATTACCAACCGATCGCAGAAGATATATGCTTGAATATGAGCATAGAGACAGTTATGCAATTCGGCTGGTATTTAGATGGTAATTTGGAAATTCTGCTCCTTCCGCGTTGTCCTTCCGTTAACAATTTTGCTAGAGGAAAAATAACATGGCGCGCGGAGAGACCACGTATAAGTGAAAAGACGATCGACAGAATTCGCTTCCTCGGAAATCAGAAAGGACAGTCGGTGAAGACTTACCCCTAACAATATCAACAGTAAGATTAGCGTATATAATGGATGGTATAATCGCATGTCGATTATGGATTTTATTACGAAACTCGTCAACATTCCAAGAATGCACAACATGTATAATTAAAATATTTCGCATATATTAAAATGTATATTTGGTAGATTTCCATTTTTTTGCGTAGAAAATATGTTGCAAAATAGGACCTTCCGCTCAATGCATCATAAGTAATTGTATGTTGAAGATTGCATTTGAAGAAATAAATGGCCGCGGAAGAAGAAATTAGATTATAGACAATATAAAGATGAATGTAGTAAATATCAATAAAACTAAATATATGGTCACACGTAGAAATCCATTAAATAATGGAAATGGACAGCTAATGACAAATGAGGGAAATTTTGAGGAAGTGGCTGAATTCAAATACCTAGGAACAATAATCACAAATAGGAATGAGATGCACAAAGAAATTAAACATAGGCTCAATTCTGGAAATGCATGCTATTATGCATTGCAGAGGCTCTTGATGTCCCAACTCCTTTCAAAAAACGTTAAACTGAAAATATATAAAACAATTATTCTACCAGTTATATTATATGGGTGCGAAATATGGACTCTTACTTTAAGAGAGGAAAGGAGATTACAAGTATTTGAGAATAAAGTACTTAGGAAAATTTTTGAACCAAAGAGAGATGAACAGACAGGTGAATGGAGAAGACTACATAACAATGAACTACATGGTCTTTATAGGAAGCCAGATATAATATGAAGAGTTAAGTCTCGTAGACAGCGATGGGCAGGACATGTTGCACGTATGGGGAATGAAAGACTTGCATGGAAGCTTCTTGTAGGAAAGCCAGAGGGAAAACGCCCAGTTGGTAGACCAAGAATGAGGTGGGAGCATAACATTAACTATGATTTGAGGGAAGTAGATTATACAGGGAATGATTGGAAAGCATTAGCTCAGGATAGGGCTTTATTTAGATCTTCTTTCCTTTGTGGCTTCCATGAACCTATGGGTTTCGATAGTGGCCGAGTGAGTAAGTATAAAGATGAATGTAATGGTATGGAGCGAACGACGAGGAAAGAGAACAGAAACACAAGTGTAGCATACCTTCAGATTTTCATTAAGGACCTGACCTTCAGCAAAATCTCTTACTGAATGAATGTTATATTTTAATTAAAATTTAAAAGTCCTATCCAATATTTAAATTTCGAAAATTCATTTCTTATAATGAAGTTTATGACAACTAGAAACTTAACGTAGGGTACAAGAAAATGACTTCCAATATTATGTAGAATTACTTACTAGAACTCTTAAAACATTTGTTGTCTTTCCTTAAATTTAATATAATATATCTAGTTGGGCGACATGTGGCACGAATGGATAATTAAATAAGGGAATGGAAGCTTCTTGTAAGAAAAACAGAGGGAAAATGTCCAGTTGGTAGACCAAGAATGAGGTGGGAGAATAACATTTAACCCATGCTTTGTAATAAAGTTTATTCTACAGTACCTAATAATTGGAAAACATAAACTCACGTTAGGGATGTGTGAAGAGCTTATGTCTGCGCGGCCATGAACCTATGGGTTCGATGGTACCAGTGAGTTAGTTAGTTAGATATGTTACAAATGTGACATGATGTTCTATAAATCCATTTATATACAAGTATTTAAGGATAAATCCTCTGATCTGACCAGGAATCGAAACTAGTAGCTCATGAATTGTAGTCAGACGCTTTGACCACAAAACCGTGAGACTGGTTAGTCAAAAAACATTATTTACATTTTACATATATATATATATATATATATATATATCCCTTTACAAATGTAACATTTTATGAGAGAGGAAATAGAAATGAATAAATGTGGAATTCATATCCGGCAGGCATTACGTACGTACAAGAGTATAAGTTATTTCCTAAATATAAACTCTTCAGACTTGGAATAACTCCTAAACTAATTTTTGAGAGGAACTGAAAAGATGATTTTCTTGTTTTCTATTCGCTATTTCGATCACTGAAAATGAAATCTTCTCCAGAACTGGAATTGTTGGATTCAGGTGGAGTGCAGTAGGGCATAGCTTGGAATGCAATTACAAATATATGAACTCGGTGACGCGAACATACAACGATGTACAAGTACAGTCGTTCTCAATAACAAGGGAACACAAATATAAAATTCAAAACTGTATTTTAGTGATAATTGATAAGAGAGTTACAATAGTACAAAATGTCTTATTTGCATGCAGCAGTAATTTGAATTTTTATAAACTGTAAGTAATTGTTAAAAGAAATGGGAACATAATGGTACTGTATATCAACTATATGTAGACTTCAAAAAAGCATAAGATTCAATTAAGAGGGAGAAGTTATATAGTATCCTGCTGGAGTTCGGAATTCCTAAAAAGTTAGTTAGACTTATACGAATGTATCTAAATGGCTCAAAGAGTAGGGTGCGTGTAGGCAAACAGTTTTCAGACACTTTTGAAATCCAGAATGGGTTGAAGCAAGGAGATTCACTATCTCCTCAGTAGGGAGATTATATATGTGACGTCACAGGCGGCCTAGTGGCGGCCCGGTCTGCGGGGGGTCCCCTGCGGGGGGTCGCAACAGGTGGTCGCTGACCAGTGTCCACTCT
Organism: Diploptera punctata; assembly: GCA_030220185.1. Lineage (NCBI taxonomy): Eukaryota > Metazoa > Arthropoda > Insecta > Blattodea > Blaberidae > Diploptera > Diploptera punctata. The sequence goes on along the minus strand of JASPKZ010008259.1, from coordinate 7,980 downwards.
TCGCGGGGGGTCAACAGGTGGTCACTGACCAGTGTCCACTATTCGCGGGGGGTCAACAGGTGGCCATTGACCAGTGTCCACTATTCGCGGGGGGTCAACAGGTGGTCCCTGGCCAATGTCCACTCTTCGTGGGGGGTCCCTGACCAATTGACCAATATTCGCGGGGGGTCCGTGACCACTGATGGGTGCTGACCACTCTAAGGTGTTATTGATTGATTTTATTGATTTAATTGATTTAATTGATTGATTTAATTGATTTTACCCCCCTGCAGAGAGCGTTGTCTATAGGCCGCCTGTGACGTCACATATATAATCTCGTTGTGGATTAATGACTTAAGTAGCATATGTCCGCATACGCTGCTTGTTAAAAGTGGATTTTTTGCGCAAAAGTGCATTATGTATACTTTTTAATTTTATACATTTAACCGCCTGCAGAGAGCGCGCAAGATGTCCGCTCACACCTCCCACTGCGTGAAAAAATAACACGTGTCATATACTTTAACCATGTTTTAAAAATAATACCTGGCTTTACAAATGTACCACAAGCAGACAAGCTCGTGAATGCGCTAACGACTGCATCACTTTTTACAACATCTGTGGAAAAGGTATGTAATACGAATATTGTATTTATTAAGAGAGTAAATATAATACAAAACAACGTTTTAAGATATGTTTGTTTTTTTTGCAGAATATTGGTCACCTATTTAATTAACTGAAGACGAAAATAATACGTAAAATGAAAAGAAGTGATTTTGAGGGTTTAATATATTACGGCAACAAGACTTATAATGAAAGTTACGTAAAAAGATTTAAAAAAAGTGAATGGAACAGTTTAAAAACTTTAACATGTATAATGGTGAAAAGCGTATTAATTTGCGAAAAGTACAAAAGCGATATTATTTGCAAAATGTGCAGTTCGTGCTATGAAAGTAAAAAACATTATGAAAAATGGTCATATGCTGAAAAATGGGAAAAAACAAAAAAATTGTGTTTTGTGAAGAACTATGTTTTAAGCAGCTGCCTTTAACACAGCGACAAACAGACGTTTACGTATGCGATATTTGTAACAACTGCCTCATATTAGAACTTTTTGTGTGTAAATAGTAATTTTAAAAAACCGTATTTTTCAGTGTTAAAAATTATATAAGTGCGATTCAAATAAAAATGTTGTAAAATTTAGTAATTGAAATATGTTATTTACAACTGAATTTTTTAAGAAAATTAAATAATAAGTATTTTCAAAAAAATTAGTAAAATAACATTTTTATCATAAGTATTTTAGATTTTTATATATATATTTTCTTACAAAATTCAGTTTTTATATTTCCTTTTTTAAATAAAACCTAGGGTTGGGTTCGTTTTAGGATTACCTGTGGGTGGGCATTTACCTTATTATTTCCTTTGTGGGTATATAGAAAAAGGTAAGTATAAAATTGTTACTTATTTTGTCAACTTCATGCATGAACGTTAAATAAAAAAATTATCCATTATTAAAAATAATATTTAGCCGTAACAATAAAAAAAGGCTGCCAGATAGAGGATTCGAACCTCTGCTCCCATTGTGGGACCTAGGACTTAAGCCTAGCGCCTTAGACCGCTCGGCCAATCTGGCTGTTAATTTTCATTCCATATTTTTTCTGTTAAAACTCGAGTTTATGAAACTTGTTTTATTACAAAGAACTTTAGTCGGCTTGTACACGTTAAAAACAAAAAAAATAGAGTGGTGCCTAACTGTATGATGTCTGCACACACCTCCTACTGTGTGAATTAAAATAACCAATGGCTGGCGGTGTGTGGAGAAAATAATTACAAAAACAACCTCACAGTTGACGCGTCTGAAAGTTTTATAAACCTCTGCATGTGTGATTCTTCTTTTATAAGTTAAAATAAACTATAGTTAGTAACATATACATTTTATACAGCGTTAAAATGGACCGTCCGTTTTTATGCGAAGACTGCGGGCTATCGTTTAAATGGAAAAAAGATTTAAACAGGCATATAACATGCAAACATCAAAAAGAAGAATACATTTGCGACACTTGTAAAAAATCATTTACAAGGAGGGATGTACTACTTAGACATATTAATGAAGTTCACGGACAAAAACAAATTGTTTGTAATACATGCAGCAAAGTTTTCAAGTCGAATAGGTACTTACAAGATCATCAGATATGTCACACTCAAAATGTTAAGGTATGTAATTTTTTAAATAATACTTATTATGTTTACTTAATAGTTTATTGAAGTAAAATGTATTTAAAATGAATTTTTAATTTTTGCAGACTGTCCAATTTAAAAATGCTGCACCTATGGAAGAAATGGACGTTGGAAAAGCGCCTTTACCACGAGAGTTATCTCCAATTGCCGGTCCATCAGGGTTGCAAACACGAGCATCACCCATTCCTGGTCCTTCAAGTGTACACATAGAGACATCACCCAACGCTGGTTTCTCAGGACTACTACCAACGAATGGATTATTACTTGAAGCAGGTGGGAATAAAAATTTTACATTAATTGAAAGTGCTTTTAAAAGTAGACTGCAAACTTACGCAGCCAAAAATCTGGGTAAAGGTGATTTGAAAACTGTATTGTGGACACTATTTGAAGACATAGTTGATTTAATAACAAAAGCACTAGTAAAATACAATTCTGTAAAATTTAACTTATTTGTGGAGTGTTTATTTGAAAACATTAAAAAAGAAAACCTCCACACATAATTTTAAAACCAAAAACGAAGCAGTTTTTCAAGCGTCAAATATAGAAGACATAGTATATAAACATATTGCTAAAATAAATACTGAATTTGAGGAGAGCAACCTTAGTGGTTCAGGTTTGTTCTATTTGCGAGTGCACAGCTGTGAAGTTAGAATTAATCAAAATATGCCATTGTCAGGTAACGGTTATCTAAAATTACCCAAGAAATTTGAAGATTCGAAATCTTTAATTAATATTAAAAATATGGACGATTACTGCTTTAAATATTGCATACTATCTGATTTTATTGAATATGACAAAGATTTGACGACTAGTTATTTAAATAGATTCGATTTGGAATCGAAATATGATTGGTCTTGCATAAATTTTCCTGTTGAAATAAAAGAAATTAATAAATTTGAAAAAGTTAACAACATATCAATTAATGTATTTTCCATAGAGCAAAAACTTATAATGAATAATGTAAAGCCATATGTGGATTATAACGTGTTTCCGTTAAAAGTTTGTGAACAAGAATTGTCCGACCATAGGGATTTGTTATACGTGGCCGACGATGAAGGTAATTCGCATTATTTAGTTATTACAGATTTTAATAAATTTATTAGACCGTTTTTAACAACATTTTGCAAATCCATTAAAGTATGTAAACGATGTTTTAGCCATTTTAGCTCTCTTAATGGTAAATCTGCGGAGGATAGACTATTCGATCATGTTATAATATGTAATAAAATAAAACCTGTGAGGAGCGTTTTGCCTAATAAAGCGGAGATATCTTTTGATAAATTTCATCATAGTCAAAAAATACGATTTGTGATTTATGCTGATTTTGAATGTGTATTACACCCGATATCGCATTGTGAAAACAATTTTGAAACTAGTTGGACTGCTCGTTATCAAAAACATGAGCCATTTAGTTTTTGCTACCTTTTAAAAGACTCTGAAAATGAACACACTCAACTTAGATTATTTAGAGGGCGGGATGCTGCGGAGGAATTTATGCGCTCTTTAATTCATGATGTAAAAGAATTGAACATATATTATTTAGCAAAAATAAACCTATTAAAACAATGACCCCCTTGGAGCAAAAAGCATACGAAACCAGCAATATATGCCACATTTGTGAAAGAGGAGATTTTACAAAAGAAAATTATAAAGTTAGGGACCATTGCCATATTACTGGACAATTTAGAGGTGCTGCACACAATAATTGTAATTTGTTATTTAGACGGCAAACCTTTGTTCCGGTTATTATTCACAATTTATCATGTTATGATTCACACTTTATAATAAGAGAGTTGGGGTATGATGAAAGCAGAATTAATGTAATCTGTAATACAAAAGAAAAGTACATAACATTTTCAAAATTTGTTCCATCAACATATTTAAAATCGCATAATATGGAGTTGAGATTTATCGATTCTTTTAGATTCATGCCTAGTAGTTTGCAACAGCTGGCAAGTAATCTCCCAAAAAACAAATTTTTTCAAACTAAACACCATTTTGGTGATAAATTTGATTTAGTAAGCAGAAAGGGTGTATTTCCTTACGATTTTGTAACCGATCACGATGTGCTTGACTTAACGGTCCTACCGCCTAAAGACAATTTTTTTAACAAATTGAACGGGGAGCATATATCAGACGAAGATTATACCCACGCTCAAAAGGTTTGGGATGAGTTTAAAATAAACAATTTGGGGGAATACTCAGATGTGTATTTAAAATCGGACACACTAATATTGTCGGACGTATTTGAAAATTTTAGGGAAATGTGTTTGGAAACTTATAGTCTAGATTGTTTACACTATTTTACAGCACCAGGATTTGCGTATTCAGCCATGTTAAAATATACGGGTGTTAAGTTGCCGCTGCTAATGGATATAGACATGGTTTTAATGGTGGAAAGAGGGGTTAGAGGGGGTATATGTCAATGTGTTACAAGATATGCGGAAGCGAATAACCAGATGTGTGATGGATACGACGCTTCTAAACGTAGTAGTTTTTTATACTACTTAGATGCAAACAATTTGTATGGTTATGCAATGTCGCAACATTTACCATTGGGAAATTTTAAATGGTTATCAATGGAAGAAATACAAAATTTAAATATTGCTGCGGTAGCAGATGACGGTGATAAAGGATATATTTTGGAAGTGGACATCGAGTATCCGCACATTTTACATAATAATCATGAGGATTTACCATTTTGCGCGGAAATGAAACAACCCCCAAATTGTAAAAACAAAAAGCTTCTGACCACGTTGGAATTAAAATTAAATTACGTTGCCCATTACACTATATTAAAGCAAGCAATGCAGCATGGGCTAAAAATAACTAAAATTCATAGGGGTATTATTTTTGACCAAAGTTCATGGTTGAAACCATACATAGAACTTAATTCTAATAAACGAATGCAGGCTGAAAATGACTTTGAAAAAAACTTTTTTAAACTGATGAATAATGCGGTTTTTGGTAAAACCATGGAGAATGTAAGAAAAAGAATTGATTTTCGCTTGGTATCCAATGAAAAAAGTATTATGAAATTAATTTGCAAAACCAATTTTGTAGACCGGGTTATATACACACCAAATTTAGTGGGTATTGAGTTGTTAAAAACCAATTTGGTTTTGGACAAAGCTATTTATGTCGGCATGTGTATTTTGGACATTTCTAAAGTTTTAATGTATGATTTTCATTACAATAAAATGCAAAAAATATTTGGGGAAGAACTAAAGTTATGTTATATGGACACTGACAGTTTTATTTATAAAATATATTCAAATAATCTATATGAAGACATGCAACAAGCAAAACAATATTTAGACACTAGCGTTTATGATGAAAATCATGTGCTTTATTCCCCAATAAACAAAGCAGTAGTAGGTAAATTTAAAGATGAATCCCCGTGTAACCCAATACAGAAATTTGTGGGTTTGAGAGCTAAAATGTATGGGTTAAAACTAAAATGTGGAAAAAGCATAAAAAAATTAAAGGGAATTAACAAAAATGTTATAAAAAACTGTATATGTTTTGAGGATTATGTTAATTGTTTAAAAAACAGTACTACAACGTTTTCTTTAAATAGAGCTATAAGGTCTTTTAACCATCAAGTTTATAGCATATGCACCAACAAAAAAACTCTAAATGCTGATGATGACAAGCGTGTTATATTGAATGATGGTGTTAATACTGTGCCGTATGGGCATTACATGATTACCGAAAATGTAAAATAATTACATGACAGTGGTACATTTTACAGTGTTAAGACTGGGAAAGATATGTAATAAAGGAAATGAACTTATGCATCACAAAAAATATATATTGTATTTTTATTAAACAACATAAGTTTACATTAAATGTAAATGGTTAAAACTGTATAAATTATATATTTTACTAACTCAGTTTATTTTGTACTTATCAATAAAAATATATTAATGCATTACACTTGATAACTTAATCCATGAGTTGTGTGCTGATGGAAATCCTAACCACTTAACATAAACCTTATCCTTTTTTCTTTTTAGTATTTTTTCAATTAGGTATGTTTTTGGATACTTGGTTTTTTGAAGCTCTTCTTGATAAAATGCTCCTTTTATTTTACACCCCTCCAAGTCTTCAAGAAGGTAAGTAGGCGGAAATGTGGATTTGATTTCCATTATTTTAAAAATTTCTGTACTCCATAAAGTAAGTAACCTTTTTTAAAGGCTTTTCTAGTTTTGGAAATACGCACATAATCACCCACTACAAATTTGGGCTTTATGTAATGCGATGAATAATTATAGCACGAAATACGGGTGTTAACATTTACTTGAGAAGGTTTTAAGTTTGTAGTTCGATGAACTGTGTTGTTGTACTTTTTGAGTAATGGCGGCAACAGCTGTAGCCATGTGTAGGAACCACGTGCTGAAAACTCCCTAAATAGCAACGTCTTCAACGTTTTTATGAAGCGTTCTGCTATGCATGCCTTCATGCCAGAATATGTAGAATAATGATTAATGTTATAATTTGACATAAGACTTTTAAAATGAGAATTATAATATTCCTTACCCATGTCAGTTTGCAAGTTTTTGGGTGGGGTTTTTAAGGTTTTGAGAATTTTATTCATTACAGTTGAAACTTCTTCTGCTTTTTTTGATTTCAAGGGTTCTGCCCACGCATATTTAGAATATGCGTTAATAACAATTAAAATATACTTGTATCCTTTATTTTGCGAAGCGTATGGTATCATTTCAATTAAGTCGCTTTGATACAAATCGTTATATCCTTTAATTACTACATGTCTTCTTCGAATTTTAATTTTGACAGGTTTATGTAATTCATATGCAATTTGTTGTTGAGTCATTTTATATATTTTTTTTCTCTTAGCTCTTGTATAATTTCTTGTATTTCGTTGTTATGTGACGAATTTCCAGCTTGATTAGACGCTATTAATAAACGAAGCCTTTCAATGAGCTCGTTTGGGTTGTCCCAATATTTATAATCTATTTTGCTATTGCGTATTACATTTTTCCACATGCCTGAACCACTAACTCCATGCTCGCTTTGAGAGCTCCCCGGTTCATCAACAAATAGTTTTTTAATAACGTGTTTAAATTTATTAGAATTTTCTGTTTGTATATTTTCATTTTCGTCATAATCCACTCTATGTGCGCTGGTTTTTTCTAATATTTCCTTATATGTTGCTAAATCATAACTATTATACAACGATTTATCAGGATTTTTTTTAATTAGTAGTTCATACAATCCAGGTCTTCCCACATACTGTTTATTGCCAATAACTATACGATCATTACGAATTTGCGCGGGGAATTACCCATAGTAAATACCTGCATGCTGGGAATCCACTTTTAATCCGTACGTGTCATCTAAATTTCGAGGTTTTGGCGCGAGTTAGTTTTTGAATGTAAGGAGCTGCAATTCTCCCATACGTAGTTTCCAGCATACTTTATAATGCTAGGCGGGTGGGCGTTCCGGAATCACTTCCATTTCTAAATTTATTTCATCATCTATGGTATTTTTGGCTGTATTTGCTTATTTTTTTGCGTTTCTACAATTTTATTTACAGGTTCGATAACCGGCGATAAAATTTTTTTTCAACTTCTTTTCTGTTCGTAATTTCACCTTTTTGAAGTAGTAAATATTTTTTTTTTATAGCTTTGCTATGTTGCGCTATATCACGCTTTTAGCTGTTTTTGTCTCGTTATCCATCAGCGAGTTCATATTTGTATGATGTTTAACGGGGTCTCTGTATTATTTTTATACATTTTA
>JASPKZ010008258.1:0-238882 GCA_030220185.1 Diploptera punctata | reverse complement strand
GTAGTCATAATGGCGGTTGAAAATGAATGACAAGATCATTTGAAAACTATAGTTACCGTGTTTAATAAAACATGATATATGAGGTAAGATGTAAAAATGACTCATTAATTTATTTATTAAGAAGAATTTTCGCCTAGACCAAGACTCGAACCCGGGACCCTTGGCTTTCCGGGCCAAGTGCTCTACCAACTGAGCTACCGAGGCGAGTTGCGATCTAGATGCAAATTTTTCTCTTATATATATTGTAATTCCCTCGCGTCAAATGCTTGAAACCGTAGCTTCTATCTTTGTAAATGGCAGCTTCTTAGTTAAGAAGACATTTACTGGTAATTAACACTAATTTATAAAGCCAGTAGGGCTTCTATTGACAATTTTATTATTGATTTAACACTTCTCACTGAAGGATAAATTATATTTCTTCTTATAATTTATATTTCTTCTTAACTAAGAAGCTGCCATTTGCAAAGATAGAAGCTATGGTTTCAAGCATTTGGCACGAGGGAATTACATTGTATATAAGAGAAAAATTTGCATCTAGATCGCAACTCACCTTGGTAGCTCAGTTGGTAGAGCACTTGGTCCGGAAAGCCAAGGGTCCCGGGTTTGAGTCTCGGTCTAGGTGAAAAAATTTTTCTCTTCAAATATAAAAATAGAGTTTTTTCTACTTATATCAAGTAGCTACTCAGTTCTCCTCACAAGAGCAGATGAATCCCCTTCTAGAACCTCATGTAAAGACAAATTTTTATGGAATATCCAAGAATCACACCTGGATCCCTTGGATACCTGAAAAACATGCTAACAGTTATACTTTAGTGGTAATGAAAATAACTATAAATTTAAAAAAAATTAAAAATCAACATGAAAGACAATTTTCTACATTTGTATTTTTATATTGTAATTTGATTGGTCATATGGAAAGTGTCTGTTTATAATTAGTTATGTACTAATATATTGCTACTTGGTATAAAGAGAGTGATCAATATAAAACTGAACACTATTAAAGATCAAATTATATTTGAAGAGAAAAATATAACTGACCTTCAATGAGAAACATTCAATTTATAATTCTTCTTCTTCTTCCTTCCAAGTATTAGGCCAAGGCCTGTTGCGATCCTATAGAAAATTTTCCCTCCAGCGTTTTGATCCTTCCGGGAAATTCTCGTATAAGACTTGAAAGCATAATAATAGTCCCTTCGATTGGTTGCTGGCCAAAGGAAGGCAAGACCAGTGATGGGGCTGCCATCTTATAGCCTCTGGTCAGGCTTTTCTGGAGAAGAAAAGAAAATAAAGGAAAGAAGAAATGGAAGAAAGGAAAGACTTCCTAGCCCTCGGATGCCCTAATAGCATCGGAGTCGAAAAAAACAGGAGCTAACCAAGAGAGGTTAGATAGTAAAGTAAATTAAAACTATTAAAGACTTACATTTTCCCTCTGGAAAGTAATAAAGAGTTAAAATTGATTATTAATGAGTTGGTTATTTTGACTCACCTCATATTTCATGTTATTTCCTAATTATATTAGTTATGACCTCAGTGCATCTGGGAGAATCAATACCATTCATTGTTGCTATATGACTGTTGTTGTTTAATTAGTTTCCAGTATGTTGATGTCTATTGCAGTTGTAAATGAACATGTACTTCTCATGAAAACATATGGTAGATAAATTTGTTGATTGAAACACAATGGACAGTTGATTGTGCACAATATTCTAAAATGGCAACAATTTTATCGATGGCAAGAAAGCTTCATCCATAAATAAGTTGTGGAGAGAATTTCTCGGGTTGCAATAAGAAAAACCTTAAACCATCGGCAATAATTCATCCTCTTTTCTGCAAATGGTTATTTTTTTTTAAAATTCATGCATTATATGCACAACTCTGTATGCTCGTAAGCATGCATTCTTTGCAAGAACCCTGTTTCCTTTGGTGAGTTCACAAAATGTGTCTTGCTGAGGAAAGAATCAGTGGCCTCTAGCTTTCTTACCATGGATAAAATTGTTGCCCTTGTTGTATTTGCACACATTGAATTGTTTTCGAAATGCTTGTTATGTTTCAATCAATGAATTTATATGCCAGTATGTTTTCACAATCAAAACTTGCTGCCTAATTGAGAATTGAGTGTTCATTTATGATTGAAAAAGTAATTTCTAATAAACAATGGTATTTTGGAAACTAATTATTAATAGTTGACAATAATCATAAGGTAACAATTGATGGTGGTAGGAGTACCAATATTGATTTTCCTAGATCTACTGAGATCATAAAACTCCATTTAAATATTTTGTTACTTTCCACGGGTAAATTATAAGTCTTTAAAAGTGTTTAGTTTTATTTGGATTGCCCTATATTATTGAACTGTAAGTACAGTATGTGGAACCAATACAATCAGGTCATTATACAATGCTGATATTTGCAACACAAATAGTATATAAATGAGGTGAATCTTACCTCATAAATATTTGTGTTTCATTTGATGTTGTCTATGCCATCATCAGCTTGTCCAGACTTTTTTCGATGTTTTTATTATTAATTTCATACATCTCAATGATGGATAAATCATATTTGAAGAAAAAAATTATACGCTCACACCGGGACTTGAACCCGGGATCCTTGGTTCTCTATACCAAGTGCTCTACTACCTGAGCTACCTGAGCAATTACCAATCTAAATGCAAATTTTTCTCTATATACACTGTAACCAAATGCTATGAAGCCTTTGCTTCTATCTTTGTAAATAGCGGCTCCTTTATTAAGAAGGCATATTTGGGAATTATACATTACATTATAAATGCCAGGACGGCTTTTTTCTATGTTTTTATTATTAATTTCATACATCTCAATGATGGATAAATCTTATTTGTCCAGACTGTTGATTTTTAAGTTGTCGGCCCTGGATGTCAACTCCATCTTCTGGTTTACGAAAAAGATGGAGGGGGAGTCAACATTCAGGGCTGACAACATAAAAATCAACAGTCTGGACAAGATGATGATGAAATGGACAATATATCAAAACATGTCAAATGAAACAAAAATATTTATGAGGTAAGATGCACCAGATTCACCTTATTTATTAAGAAGAACCTCATAATGTTTCTTCCTATTAACACATATACATTATTGATTGTTTGTGTGTGGAAGACATTCATAAGTCTCATTATACTATGATGCAATCATAACATTTAGCACATAAATATCTATGCTCTAGTAATAACTGTTATTATATTAGCATATAATTTAGTGATATGTATGTAAAGTTTCAGGAAGCAAGGGAGACATGCCTCCAGAACTCATAGTTACGTCTGCACAAGGTCAGGTCATTACTACAGATGGAATTGAAAAAACACCTGAAAAACAGGCAGAAACACATACAAGTGAGAAAAAATACCACAAATTAAGTCGACCACCTGCCAGGTACATTTTGTTACATAATATCTAGACAACTTCTCTTAATACTATGTTTGCTACAAAAAAAAAACTAACTGCATGATAGGCCTAGAATGCCCATGGCCTACCAGCTGGCTGCTGGCCTCACATCCACATGTATTAATCACAGAGGTAGACGATCAGTCAGCCAGTATAGGGGTGACATGTGAGGTCCCCAGCCATTATAGCTGATTTTCTCAACCTAGAGCTGCTACTTTTTGTAACTACCCAAATTCTTCACGATGCTGGATGGGCACCAGTCTCATATCTGGCCAAAATTTCATGACAACATTTTTTCCTCCATGGAGACTTGAACCAGTGCAAGTCCCATAGCTCTATGCCAAGGCATCTTGCCTTAACCATTTGACTACAACGTGGGATATGTTTACTGCTATTACATGTTTTATAACATCTTCTGAACTTTCTGTAATAATATAACATCAGTATAAAATCTCAACAACTAGGCCTATATAGACTACAAGACATCCTTCATAGCACAACCTAAATATTTGTCAGTTGCTATCAATTAGGTCCATATACATTTTTAAAGGAAATAACCATATCAGGTTTATCGTAATAAATAATAGTAAGTTTTTTACAATTATGAGGTGAGTCGTAAAAACTATTATTTATTTCCATATAAATTATTCATTTTACTTAAGAAAATTGGGTTGCAAGGGATAGTGACGTGCATTTCATCACCTCTCCTATCCAAATCTCATCCTCAACCTGCTCGTGGTGCAACCTGCTATTACAAATTAGGCTCTGAGGACCGAGTACTAGCGGTATAACTATATCACCTTAATGTAGAGGAAACGCTAAATTAGTGGGAACCCCACAATTATACCCCTCTGGGCCAGCAACCCATTGGGCGAAAAAAATTACATTTGCTTTCAAGTCTCAAACCAAGCCTCGGATGAATCAGACAGATCAACCTGTTTATGACCTTTGCAAGAATAAGGATACGGCATGGAAGAAGGAAAATATTTTAAATTATATTATTTTTGGTCTGGACATCTTATCTCAATATTAATGTTGATTTGTTCTTGAACATGTTTCAAAACAATTCTCTGTTTTAAGATAAAACAGAGAATTGTTTTGAAACATGTTCAAGAACAAATCAACATTAATATTGAGGTAAGATGTCCAGACCAAAAATAATATAATTAAAATAACCTCAAAATATAACTTCCTAAAATTAAATATTAAATATTTTAAAATTTGCAACCTGGAATGTACAGGGAATTTTCCATAAAGAGGCCCAATTAGACGACATTCTGGCAAAGAAGGAAATTGCATGTGTGGCAATTTCTGAAACCAAAAAGAAACTAAAAGGTTCGAAAGAAACACAAAATTATTTACAGTTTTATAGCGGAATAAATCACAATACAAGAGCTGGAGTAATGTTAATGATACATCAATAGATAATTACACATTCCATAATGAAAGAATCATTCAAGTAAGACTAAAACTCTCACGAGAATACTTAACAATAATAGGAATTTATGCTCCAATAGAAGGCGAAGAAGAAGAAAATGACAAATTCTATTCAAAACTACAAACAATTGTCAGTCATGTTGTAACGATATAGGCCATACTTAAAAAGAAAATGATAATAAAAACTATTATTTAAAATCACATAAAGAAAACTATAAATGATTAATCATAGTTACGGCGGCAATATACTAAGTAATTATACCATAAGATAGGAAATAAATAATCACACTAAAAATATACTAATTAGTCATACTTAAAATTCATACCAAGGGTTTTTAGGAAATAAAAAAATGAGTAGAATGTTATAATATTTTATAATAAAGTATCCTGGACTCATTGTCACAGCACACCAGGATGTAGTTTAAAAAATATCAACATGTTTTGACAGAAAGACCAGAGATTTCCACATTGGATGAAAGTTTTGGAAAATTGAACTACGTAGGTAAAGTGGAACTTTGAGCTACATTAGGTAAAAGTTTTGAAGGCGGCGATGAGAAATTCCCACAATTGGGGACAAGTTTTAGAAAGTGAAAGGGAACTAGATTTGGAAATAGGAAAGCTGGAAAAATCACACATATACTCATTTTCAATTTAGGCAAACTGTCTGTCTGGAGGCAGGGACTGCAGTTTCCTTTAGGACCATGCATCCTCTACATGTATAAGTATAAGTTTTAAATCAATCACTATGGTTGATAAACTTAATTTCAAAGGCATAAAGTTTAAAAAGAAACACTAAAAACGTTAGATTAATTTGGTTAAATTTTAATAACCATGAAATAGCAAACTAAGGAGACCAAAGGGTTGAAATAAATAGTTAAAGTTTAAATTATTGAAGGTTTAATAATCTACAGGTGACTTAGTTGAGATCTCTCATGTAAATATTGAGTTTAATTTGAATTCAGCGCTTTCAAACATGGCGATTCACTAGCTTCTTTTCCCAAGATGTTTATATTGTTTTATTATTGGATATGTCTTATGTAATGTTAACCTTTATAATAAAAGTGTTTTGTTTTATGGTTTTATATGTTTCTATGTTCAATGTGATGCTCCCATTAGTTGTGATTATAGCACTTTCACTGTCACGGGCCAAGGTCAATTAAAAATATTGAAACCATTTTCCTTATGGGATGCTACCTTATGTCCTATTATAATCTAGGTCGTAACACATGTAAATAAATCAGATATGCTCTTAATCATGGGAGATTTTAATGGCAGGATAGGGAACAAAAAAATCCAGTGACATGGAGAAGACACATTAAATAGAAATGGCCAAAGACTTATTGATTTTGCAGTTTAAAATCAAATAAAAATTATGAATTCCATGTATTAACATAAAGATAGTCATAAGTATACCTGAGAAGCCAGAAATTCTCGATCAATTGTAGATTATATTCTTTGTAACCAGAAACCATCAGATATGGTCTTAGATACAAGAGTGTTCCGGGGAACAGAAATTGAATCAGATCACTATATTCTTGTCAGTACTATACGTATGAAACCCAAGATGGATTGAAACAAAAAAGAAAGTTCAGAAATTGGATTTGAAGTTCAAAGTAAACTCCCTCAGAGATCTCAACACAGCTTGGCTTTATAAGACAAGAATGCAAAACATTATTAACGATTGCCCTGTCTCCGAAAATATTGAAGAGGAATGGAGTAAAGTTGCTAACATCTTAAAACAATCTGCAAAAGAAAGCCTAGGCACAAAAAGGAGATGATTGAAAAAAATTGCATGAGACATTCGGATGAAGAAATAGCACAAATTATCAAAGACAAAAAAGAAGCATACCACAAGTACTTATCAAATAAATCAGAAGAAGACAAAATCAATTACCACAAAACAAGAGCAATAGCAAAAGGAGAAACCAGGAAGAGACATAGAAAAAATTGGGAGGAATTTGTGTCACAATTAGAGAATGATATTACTAGACCCGCACCACAAACATACAAAATCTTCAAAAATTTGAATTGTGAAACAAAAGACAATCTCAACCTTAATGTCATCCCAGCCAAACAATGGTCAAATTATTTTCAAAATCTATGGACCCAAACTCCAAATACTCTCACTTTACCATCATCCAATAACACCTCTACAGACTTGATTACCGTGGATGAACTATCAGAAGTATTAATGAAAATGAGAATCAAAAAAGCTCCTGGAGAGGATGGAATCAGTATTGAAATATATTTGAAGAGAAAAATTTTCGTCTAGACAGGGACTCGAACCCGTGACCCTTGGCTTTCCGGGCCAAGTGCTCTACCAACTGAGCTACCGAGGCGAGTTACGATCTAGACGCAAATTTTTCTCTTATGTACGTTGTAATTCCCTCGCGCCAAAATAATAAAATTAATAATAAAATCGTCAATAGAAGCTCTACTGGCTATAAAGTAGTGTTAAATTCCCAATAAATGTCTTCTTAACTAACCATTTGCAAAGATAGAAGCTATGGTTTCAAGCATTTGGCGCGAGGGAATTACAACGTACATAAGAGAAAAATTTGCGTCTAGATCGTAACTCGCCTCGGTAGCTCAGTTGGTAGAGCACTTGGCCCGGAAAGCCAAGGGTCCCGGGTTCGAGTCCCGGTCTAGGCGAAAATTTTTCTCTTCAAATATAATTTATCCTTACTTAAGGAAACAACACCATTTAGATTTTTTTAATTAAGTTAACTCTGTAGGCTGTAGCACGGGAAATCGACAGATAGATTAGAAATGAGAGAATTTAAGATACAAAGACGCATTTTTAAATTAAGTTAACTCTGTAGGCTGTAGCACGGGAAATCGACAGATAAGTTAGAAACGAGAGAATTTAAGATGCAAAGACGCATCCCGGATAGAAGAAAGGAAATGCTCTCACAATCAGGACCTCACGAGGGAATGATGATAGGGAATTCAGGTTACATAATCGTACAAAGTAGTAGTTACATCTTAAAGCCCTAGCGATTTATGTATAGGCGAGCACACCCGATCGAACCCAGGACTCTAGAGAAGGAAAAGCAAAATTGAAATTTTATCCAAGCAATGGAAAGTTTTGAAAACAAGCGGTAAAATACGGTGAGATACTGACAATTTTTTTAACCCAGTAAAACCTGAATTGCAATAAGGGCGTAAATGATTCGCGAGAAATCATAAGACCAGAAACATAAGAGCATTTCTTTTTGCAACTTGAGGCTAGCTATAAGGGACACATAGGAAAATGGGTGCACAAACCTAAACGATGCAATCTAAAGCCAGGACGTCTAATATGCAATGAAGTAAAATTAAACGAATGACCAGGAGTGATAAAGAGGATGCGGACCCATGTAGTACGGGATAGTACCAAACCCATAATCGATGTTGAAGTTATCCTCCCAAGTTTTAAACAAATGCCATAAGATTGCAGCTTCACGCCTGGACTTGCGGCCACCACCACCACGACACTTCATGATGAGAGCAAGATTAAGAGGGCCAGACTCATGGCGCTCCCTGTACATCTGAGGACGAAAGCATAACGCTGCCAGGACCAACCACACCCTGTACATCTGAGGACGAAAGCGCAGCTGCCAGGATCAACACACATCTCGTGACAGAGCATAAGATGGATGAATGTCCAGACTCGCAACCAGCTAAGGCAAACGCCTTACTAACAGTAAAAAACAAACCCAGGCAATTATAAAAAAAATAATAACTATCTCCAATGCCAACCTTGACCTAACATCCTACATTCCAAATGTTTTCCTATAGATGAGTCAAGAAAACAAACTCCACGTCAACATTAATTCCTATCAAACCCTTCACAAGTTCTCCATGGACCTAACTGGGTTTTGTTTAAAGAAACTAGGCATACCTAAATCAAAGGCCTACCTGGACCAACGGCAGCTGAAAATGAACCACGAACTCGAGCATTAGAACATCGTATCCTCCATCGAGGCAAGCAGACACGAACCCTGACCTCCAAGCTAGCCACAGCAGACACCACAGTTCTGATAATTTTTTTTAACAGTGATCCGGTTCACGGAATAGAACCGTCAGAGTGAATAACAAAAAAGAAACGAAATGTTGTTAAGTGCGTCGGATATTGAATAACAGTGAAAGTGCATCGTTTCAAAAGAAACCACAGAAGGTTTAAACAAGGAAGAAGAACGAAGACGAGAAGAATTTTTAGTGAAAATATTTTATAGTCAATATTTTTTTTTGTTTCCAGCAATAAACATTTTTTTTGGAACCGTGCACAGCATATTGTGTTAAAGCCGCGAAGGCATGCTATATTGTGATTTTTGTTTTTTTTTTTTAAGTATAGTGTTCTCACTAAGTAAACAGATCTTACCGATATTTCGACACAATTAAAGGTATCCGGGGCAATTTATAAGTAAAAGACGATCTAACCTCTTAGATTGAGAACAAAATACTTCCAGGACAGATGGAATCGCCAATTGACGACGTCAGTTCCACTCCCACTTAAAGTTAAGTTAATAAGATAAATGTCAGGACCAACCCCCGAGAGGTGAGAGATATCCTGTAAGGAAAAAAAGTCTTTCGGTTTTTCAACCCTACAGTCTTATTTAGAGGGGGGGAATTGTTATACAACACTAGGGCCTAACTGCAATAATAATAAAATACTATAAAATGCCGATAAAGGATAGACACATATACATGTGTATTATACCAAAAAATAGGGCATAAATATTCACCCTTTAATGCAGATTGAAATCTCAATCCAAATATACATAAGTGCTTTATAGATAAAAAACTAGGGAAAAAATTATTATAAAATGATTATTTCACATCAATATATTTGTCAAACAATGAAGACACACTTACGAAATCTTATATAATATCAAAAACAACTTATTAGTTTCAACCAAATAGGAAATTCTTACGAAACCTTATATAACCCAAACACATTAGGATAAGAAGTTAAAAACACCTTATATAACATGGCCATGACATACTAGGAATATTACTACAGATGGGGCAAGAAAATAGGGCTTCCATTAGCTTTAGGGGATGGTGAAAGGTAAAGATAATCATATAAAAGCCGAGATTTTTTAGTGGAAAAGGCAGAACAGCAGTGGGACCGATTGCGGTCCCCCCAGCGGGGCCAGCGGGGGTGGCAGCTACAGTGGTAATATGACTCCTTTTTTATCATTCTTTGGTCATTTTCAGACTTAGAATTAAATATGGGACCAAAAGGTCCAAGGAACTTAGAATAACGAACAAAGTTGAATATTTTAAAATGATCGTTTCTCTCTCTCTGAATTTTAACACTTTAATATTTTGAATATTTTAAAATGATTGTTTCTCTCTCTCTGAATTTTAACACTTTAATATTTTGAATATTTTAAAACGATTGTTTCTCTCTCTCTCTGAATTTTAACACTTTAATATTTTGAATATTTTAAAATGATTGTTTCTCTCTCTCTGAATTTTAACACTTTAATATTTTGAATATTTTTTACGTTTGGCAATGTGGCGATTTCAGCTGACTTTAATCTCTATCTATCTTCGGGTTTTTACAGCTGCTGCCGTCTTCCCGTGCCAATCCTCCAAAGCCTACGGTCTTGGGCATCTTCGATGCTTAGCCCTCTAGCTTGCATTACTGTCTTCATGTTTTCCTTCCATGTTAACCTTGGTCTTCCTCTTTTCTTCTTTCTGTTAGGATGCCATTCATATAGTTGCTTCGGCCATCGCTCATCTTCCATTCTTAAAACATGTCCTAACCACTTTAATTCCTTTTCCTCAATTCTTTCAATTATGCTTTCTTCTGCTTCCATTTTGTTTCTAATTTCCTTATTTGTGACACGTTCTAATTTAGACTTTCTGGCACTTCTTCGTAAATAATCCATTTCTAGAGCTATTAGTCTATTCTTGTAGTACTTATTGATTGTCCATACCTCACTTCCGTACATTGCAACAGATTCCACCAATGTTTTACCAATATATTTTTTTTTTTGTGTCTTTCCAAATATGCTTATCCCGCTGACTTTAATAAATTGTTTTATATGTTATTGATCTAATATCTCTTTATGTTTGACTTTATTTTAATAAATTATGTTAATTTTTCGTTTACTGTGTTTTAACATGTTTAAATGTAGAACTCTCCCTCCAAAACCAAGGCCAACCGCTCGGGCCAAGGACCACTTAAACAATAGTGGTCTCCACGCTATCAATACGGCGGGGCTCAACTGACCGCCTCGCGTAACATCCTTCAATGAGAAGTGTTAAAATTAATAATAAAATCGTCAGTATTGAACTATTTAAAAATGCAAATCCTCTGTTTTTAGACAGATTTCTAACATTATTAAATAAACTATGGAAAGGGAGAGACATTCCTGTAAGTTGGACAAAATCTATTGCAATACCAATATTTAAAAAAGGAGTCAAGAAAAACTGTGAAAATTAGAGAGGCATCAGCTTACTAAATACTGGATACAAAATTTACACCAATATAATTAAGAACAAATTATACAAACATCTTAACAGCCTCCTCAGTAAAGAACAGAATGGCTTTCGTAAAGGTTGATTCTGCTGTGATGGTTATTTCTCCATGAAATTATTAATAGAAAAACACAGGGAGTTCAATGTAGAAACACATTTAGCTTTTGTGGACTTCAAAAAAGCTTTCGACAAAATCAATAGGAATAAACTGTTGGAAATTTTAGCTGACAACAATCTACCACAACAGCATATTTTAAATTTATACAATATCTTATAAAACAAATTCAATTTCTGTTCGAATCAATAACACACAAACAGAATGGACCGAAATTAATAGGGGCATAAGACAAGGATGTGGCCTCTCGCCCTTGCTCTTTATCACATACATGGATAGAATACTCCAAGATTGGCGACAGATGAGACACAATTCTATCCAAATTAATAGAAATCATAAAATAGACTCTTTTGCTTTTTGCAGATGATTTGGTATTAATAGCTCCAACAGAAACAGATTTACAGTATTCTATACACAATTTTAATATAAGTGCAAAAAAGGTACAATATGGAAATCAATACAAAGAAAATTAAAGTGATGGTCTTTTGTGGAAAATACCCTATACCTAGCAAAATTGTTTTGGATGATGAAATTCTAGAACGAGTAAATGAATTTAATTATTTGGGTTATAATTTAACATTTCAAGATGAAGTTAATATATCAAAGAAAATCACAAATTTTACAAAAACAACGGGGATAATTAACAGTATAATGAAACAATCTTTAGTACAGAAGAACACAAGATTACGGCTTTATAAGGTTCTCGCAAGACCAGTATTAAGATATGGTAGTGAAGCATGGACAATACGAAGAAGAGATGAAAGCCGAATAACAGCAAATGAGATGCGATTTATGTACCCTACAGCAGGCTACACAAAGTGGGACCATAAAAGAAATGAGGAAATTATGGAAGAGTTGGATGTAGAACTCATTCTTCACCATATACAAAACTATCAGAACAATTGGAAAGCCCATCTTCAACGAATGCTGTCTCATAGAATTCCAAAAGCCATACTTCACTACTGCCCCCAAGGCAAAAGATCGCTGGGACGTCAAAAAAAGCGCTGGATGGAAAATTCCTCTTTGAGACCGTAACAGGCCACTTGGCCTAATACTTGCATGGATGATGATGATGATGACTTAAGAAAATTGTATCACCTCACCTCATATTCTCTTCTAATTAGACCAGTTTCAGAATTTTTTTAGGTTTCACGACTATTGTTATATCATCTTGAAAAACTGCCTCCTGCTCCCTCTGTTTGTAGACTGATGAACCTCCAAGTCAAATCACTTCTCCGGGGATTTCAAAATTCATTAATTTCTCCTTCTTGTTTTTTTTAACTGTAGATGTTTTCCCAAACTGTGGGCTCTTTAGGTTTATCTATTTGTTTTATTAATTTAGCCTTATGGTTCTTTCGATTTGATATCTTTTATGTGTGGGCAGCTACTGCAAATTTTTTTTTTACTTCCCCATTTTTGACATTCCTGAGATGTTCTTTCACTCGGGTTTTTAAATTTCTCTTTATTTTCCCTATGTAGAATTTATCACATTCCCCAAATTTAATCTGAGAATTCCCTGATTTGTTTTCTTCTTCTATTTTAATCTAATAATGCTGAAGTCTTTTTCGGTGCCAATCTTATTTTGAAATAATTTTTTTTAAACTTATGTTGCTTCAATGTCAATATCTTGAATTTTATGTTTTTTTCTTTTTCTTTAAAAAGTGTACTTTGATTAATACATTTTTGTCCTTTGAACTTATTTATTTTCTTGTGTATCATGCTTTATTCAAATCCATTATTTGTTCCTACGTTAATTATGTGTTCTTTTTCTTTTTCATAATTCTCTCTGTTCAGAGTAATCTATGTGTCGAACCATTGAAAACTGGCTCTTTGTGAGCTAAGTTATTAAAACTAAGCATGAATAATTATGTATATGTGTCTACTTTCTGTAAAAACTGTTGATGATATGCAAGCATATTGAAACATGTTCAAAAGAACACAATGATTTATGAGGTAAGATGTAACAGACTCACCTTATTTATTAAAAAGAACCTCATAATGTTACTTCCTCACAAAATGAAGTCAGTACAAATTAAAGAATGCTACAAAATGATTCAACAACTTCAAAAACTACAGAAAATAATTCAATTGCAATGGATACCAGCACATTGTGGAATTGCTGGAAATGACACTGCTGATTTTCTTGCCAAAAAAGGCTCCAATCTAATTCAGAATACTACTGAAAGCTTACCTTACACATCCATAAAAAGAATAATTAAAAACAAATATAAAATCAAACAAAACCAAGACCTATGTAATAAAGCTAAGGACAAAAAATGGAATATTTTAGTAAAGAAGCCAGATATTATTCCAGAAATTCCACGTAAAACTACAGTAGCAAAATTTAGACTGCTTACAGAACATGACTATTTGGCCAAACATTTATATAAAATAGGAATCTACACAAATCCAAGTTGTCCTCTATGCAACAAAGACGAAGAAATGAACGAAGAACATCTACAAACCTGTGAAGTATTACCTGTTGGATCCACCATAGAGAACGCTAATGGCTTCATTGCCATTGAAAACAACAACATGTTACTTGCTATTATTATTTATTAACAATTGTTGTATTACTTCATATAAGTTGCTTGCAACTATAATAGGATGGGAGTGGTAAATAGCCATGTCATATACATTACATTTAATTTTAAAGCAGAGTAGGCAATATAAAAGTTGGCCCTATTGCTTTGATTTACCCTGAATCATATTTATATTCATGAAACTACTGATTTATTTGTATCCAGTAAAAGGGGAAACATCCAGGCTCTGCTTATTACATACAACATTAATTTTAATAAGATTTCAGTTATTTGGTGTTGTACCATGTTGTAGCATTGGAATGTGCTAACATTTTTGAGCTCTTGCTGCATACTTCTAGGCTGAAGTGTTCCCATGGATACAATGTAACCCTTTATACCTGCAGTTGAAGGAAGAGTAGGGATAGAGGATAGTTGAGAGGGAATTGATACAAAATGGATAGCATGGGGCGGACCTGGGATGATGTTGGACATTTTCTCTGCAGAGACACTATATATCAGAAGGAGCCAACAGGAGTTCAGAGATATCGGTCGTTTCAATGCAACAGGATCTCTGAGAAAGCCTTAGATCAAGAATTTCATTTTAACTTTGGTCTGTGTTACATGCTTTGCTGATTGATCATAAATAATTTTAAAAATTAAATCTGAAGATAAGTATTTTTTATATTGAGTGCCCTAGGTTGTCAGTTCACACTCTCCTGGCATTGACTTGATTGTAATCCATTTCTATGGTTGAGGCGCCAGAAGTCAGGATTACACTGCTCTGATGATGCTGATAGTGGTGTGCCAGGAAAGTTCTATTCAGTGCATTTGTTAAGTTATGTAGATAGGAAATAACACTATGAGATTGTTTAATATTGTTTATTTTTTCTTTCACTCACCTCACACTTCACAACTCCTCTCAGACCCGGGTTTCGTCACATCATTTGCGACATTATCAATGCTGTGTCACGTTCACAACTGACATCCAACGGCCTTCTATCCTGTAGACTGACCTCCGTGCCATCTGATGGCTGACCGACGAACTTCCAAATCAATCCCCTCTCCTTATAACCGGGTATTTCAAAATTCATAGTTGTGTTCTCATTCTTGCATATGTAAATTGTTTCCCAAATTGTGAGTTCCTTCGGTTTTTCCAATTGTTTAAGTAATTTTGTTTTGGTTTCTATTCTATGTTTTTCTGACCAGGCATGTGCAGCTATTGCAGATTTTTCCGTTTCTCCATTTTTAACATTTCTGAGGTGTTCCTTTAATCTTGTATTTAGATTCCTTTTTGTTTTTCCTTTGTATATCTTTTCACAATCCTTACAATTAATTTCATAAATTCCCGATTTTTTGCCATCTTTAATCTTTTCATTTTTGTTGGTTTTTATTAAATTACCTAAGCTGTAATAATTTTTTGGTGCTAATTTGATGTTGAATTTGTTGAAGATTTTTTGAAACTTGTCAAATACTAAAGGATGATATGTGAACTTCTTGAATTTTTTACCAATATTTTTATCTGTCTGAAGAGTACTTTTATTAATATTTAATTTTAGGAAGTTATATTTTGAGGTTATTTTAATTATAGTAGCAAGAGAAAATGGGTTTGATGTAAAAATGGTACATAAAAGGATAGAAAGGTATAAAAAACAAAGAATGATAAACAGAAGTACTCTTGAAAAAGAAGAACCACCTATGAAAAAATATAGGAAATTCACATATCACCCTTGGGTACATATAATACATTTCAAAAGATATTTGAGAAGTTTAATATTAAATTAGCACCAAAAAATAACTACAGTTTAAATAAACTAATAAGAACCAACAAAAATTAAAAATCAACTTTTATAATATTCATGATGTGTTCCGTTGAGGTTTATTCAAAATTAATATAAAATTATAGAATATTCACCTGAAAGGTCCGTCTCCTCAACTTAATTAATCATTTAACTGTAGCGCTTTCGGGACTTGTCCCATCATCGGCAGGATTCAAAACTGGTGTTTCACTGAAGATCTGGTAGAGGGGGTTGCATGTATTGGGTTCGTTTTCGTTTATCTTCGCTGGATTATTTTCTCTGTGCATTACTGTTAGGGTGTTTTCAATATTTAACATGCGATGTCCTTCATGGATAACGTGTTTTGCATAGCTCGATTTCCCTTCTGCGTGAATGAAGTCTCGAAAATGTTCTTTGAATCTGATGTTAAAACTCCTGTTTGTCCTTCCTATATAAAATTTGTTGCAGTCCTTACATGTCAGTTTATAAACTCCTTTGCTGTTGAAAATGTTATTTTCTTCAATGTTATTGTTTATTATGTTGTTTAATTTGTTATTGGTTCTGTATGCTATTTTTACGTTTTTATCGGCTTTCTTTAGTGCATTGGCTAATTTTGTCATTTCTTTTCCTGTGTATGTAACTGTTATCCATGTTTTCTTGTTTTTGTCAGATTCTTTTTCTAGTTTAGTTATGTTGGTTATGTTGTTCTTCCTTTTTTGTTTTTTTACGAGCTTATCTATGAATTCTTCATTATAGCCATTGGTTTTTGCCATATATTTAATGTAGTTGAGTTCTTGGATATAATTGTCTTTGCTTAATGGGAGTTTCAACATTCTACTGACTAATCTATTAAATGTACTAATTTTCTGTTGAAAAGGGTGTGTAGAATTTTTGTTTATGGCCAGAGCATTGTTTGTGGGTTTCCGGTAGATACCGATTTCTAGTTTATTGTTGTGTAGATTTTTGGTTATAGACAAATCTAAGTAGTTTATGCTGTTATTAACTTCTATTTCTTCGGTGACAATTATATCCAAGAACTCAACTACATTAAATATATGGCAAAAACCAATGGCTATAATGAAGAATTCATAGATAAGCTCGTAAAAAACAAAAAAAGGAAGAACAACATAACCAACATAACTAAACTAGAAACAGAATCTGACAACAACAAGAAAACATGGATAACACTTACATACACAGGAAAAGAAACAACAAAATTAGCCAATGCACTAAAGAAAGTCGATAAAAACGTAAAAATAGCATACAGAACCAATAACAAATTAAACAACATAATAAACAATAACATTGAAGAAAATAACATTTTCAACAGCAAAGGAGTTTATAAACTGACATGTAAGGACTGCAACAAATTTTATATAGGAAGGACAAACAGGAGTTTTAACATCAGATTCAAAGAACATTTTCGAGACTTCATTCATGCAGAAGGGAAATCAAGCTATGCAAAACACGTTATCCATGAAGGACATCGCATGTTAAATATTGAAAACACCGTAACACAGTAATGCACAGAGAAAATAATCCAGCGAAGATAAACGTACTCGAAGAGATGGAAATCATGAAAGCAGCTCACAACGACAGCCTGATAAACGAAAACGAACCCAATAAATGCAACCCCCTCTACCAGATCTTCAGTGAAACACCAGTTTTGAATCCTGCCGATGATGGGACAAGTCCCGAAAGCGCTACAGTTAAATGATTAATTAAGTTGAGGAGACGTACCTTTCAGGTGAATATTCTATAATTTTATATTAAAAATGAAAAAACTGATAAAAATAAAAAGTCAGGAATATATCAAATTGAATGCATGGGTTGTGAAAAGATATATATAGGAAAAACAAAAAGAAACCTAAAAATTAGAACCAAAGAACACATAAGAAATATTAAAAATGGGGAAATAGAAAAATCTGCAGTTGCTGCTCATGTTTGGTCTGAAAAACATAATATAAATTCAGACACTAAATTATTAAAACAGTTAGAAAATACAAAGGAGCTGACTATTTGGGAAAAAATTTATATTCAGAAGAACAGAAACAGAGTTATGAATTTTGATATACCGATGGAGCGTGACCTTATTTGGAAGTTCTTTGGCCAACCACAGGATGGAGCTGACATCGACATCCAGGTTGTGCAACATAATGCAATATAAATA
Source organism: Diploptera punctata (assembly GCA_030220185.1). Classification (NCBI taxonomy): domain Eukaryota; kingdom Metazoa; phylum Arthropoda; class Insecta; order Blattodea; family Blaberidae; genus Diploptera; species Diploptera punctata. Next base: position 220,970 of record JASPKZ010008258.1, on the reverse strand, counting down.
AAACCAGTCTGGAAAAGCTGACGATAAAACAGAATTGTTTTGAAACATGTTCAAGAACAAATCAACATCAATATTGAGGTAAGATTTTCAGACTAAAAATAATATAAGTACTTTCATTAATCATTTTTTGTTCCTTAAATTTATTTATTTTCTTGTGTATCATCTTCTCTTGAAAACCATTATCCTTCGCAATTTTTATGATGTGTTTTTTATCTTTATTGTAATTTTCTTTGCTCATGGGAACGTTCACAAGTCTGTGTGTTAAACTATTAAATACTGCCTGTTTGTGCGAAAAATGGTTAAATCCTGTAGCTTTTATATAATTGTCAATGTGAGTTTCTTTTCTGTAGATTCCAAATTCAATTTTTTTTCTTCATTCCTGATCAGGAAAAATAGAGTTATGAAGTATGAGGTGAGTGAAAGAAAAAATAACAGTGCATTTGTTGTTTAATGTTTTCCGAAATACTTTGGTTTAAAACAGATGGCTCACTATCATTTTCACCAACTGTTATAGCTGATTAATAATTTGAGTTAGAATTTACGACTCACCTCATAAAATGTAGATTTCTTGAAGACCAGTTTCGATATACTACGCAGCATTATCAATTCCATCTATTGATATGTAGTGTATCGAAACTGGTCTTTAAGAAATCTACAATTTATGAGGTGAGTTTAAATTCTAACTCAAATTATTAATTAAAATAAACCTCATAGTGTCACTTCCTTTAAATATTAATGAGAAATTATAGCTGATTTTCTCAACCGGGGTGAGTATACGGTGGCCAAATTTCTTGAGGACATTTTCTTCCACAATTACTTGAATTAGCATGTCCCATAGCTCAAGTCATGATGCCTTAAGACAGATTAGTCATGGTTCAGATCCAAGTTTTGGTAGCTTTGTATTATTAATTAAGATATTTGGTCTATGCATTCTAACCTCTTATGATTATTTTTGTTGAACATATGTTTTAAGGCTTCTGAGCCCCATCTTCAGCGATTATAGATTATATAAAAAAAGCTTTTCTTTTTTTAGCAACAATCTTTAACATCTTCTGGGCATACAGCTCAGACAGCAAGGCGAGTTTGATCTCAGGAGTAGAGATCTCACTCATCATGTCCAGACTAGTCCTGATGTTTATTAAGTCTCTTATGAAATCAGTAACAAGAATTTTCCTGGCTGTAAAGTGAAGGTGTATTTTTGAAGTAGGAATATGAACCAGGTTGTACCTACCAGGTTGTAGCACTAGGTGGTGGAATCCTTCTGTAGGTTGTCCTGGGTTCGAATACGGTTTGCCTCGGCTTAAAAGATTCTTGCTCAGGGGAACTAAGGGAATTAAGTTATGTAGATAGGAAATAAACTAAAATTGTTGTCACTCGAAATAAAAGCACTAAGTAAATTTAAGAAAATATAATTGATTTTGTATTTTTTTAAACATTCTTACCTCAATTAATATAAAATTATAGAATATTCACCTGAAAGGTCCGTCTCCTCAACTTAATTATCATTTAACTGTAGCGCTTTCGGGACTTGTCCCATCATCGGCAGGATTCAAAACTGGTGTTTCACTGAAGATCTGGTAGAGGGGGTTGCATGTATTTGGTTCGTTTTCGTTTATCAGGCTGTCGTTGTGAGCTGCTTTCATGATTTCCATCTCTTCGGGACAAGTCCCGAAAGCGCTACAGTTAAATGATAATTAAGTTGAGGAGACGGACCTTTCAGGTGAATATTCTATAATTTTATATTAATTTTGAATAAACCTCAACGGAACACATCATGAATCTTATAAAAGTTGATTCTTACCTCATATTAAATTAATGTTGGGAAGTAAACATTATGAGGTATAATCATTAAAATTCATCGGAGAACATTTTGTTTAAACAATTCACCTCATAAGATTCATGCTTCCATGATACTGCGGTTTCAAACACAGTCGTGTTCATCCTCAGCCATAACTCCGACTGACGAAATACTTCGGCCGTCAACTGTTCTATTGTCGCCATCTTCTGTGCTGCCATCTATGGTTGAATTTATGAACTTCGAAATCAAAGTAATTTCGTTACGGATATCAAAATTTATTGATTTATCTTTATTTTTCTGAATGTTGATCTTCTCCCAAACTGTCAATTCCAAAGGCTTCTCTACTTGTTTTAAAAGTTTAGCTTCTCTTCCAATTTTATGTTGTTCTAATAAACTATGTGCAGCAATTGCAGATTTTTCAATGTCACAATTTTTAATATTTCTAAAATGTTCTTTTGTCCGAGTTTCTAAATTCCTTTTTGTTTTTCCTGTATAAACTTTATTGCAATCTTCACAACTTATTTGATAAATTCCAGATTTCTTACTGTCTGGAACATTGACTTTTTTATTAGTACTTAGAAGATTACCCAGACTAAATTTATTTATTGGTGCCAAAGAAATGTTGTATTTGTCAAATTTTTTTTGAAATTTTCTATGAAATTCAGGTTGGTAAGTAATTTTCTTGTATTTTTTCTTTTCTTTGCAATTTTGTAGAATATTATATTCATTAAGTCTTTTTTTGTGTTTGAATTTCAACTTATTTATAAATAATTCTTTATCAAAACCATTTAATCTAGCAGTGTTTAAGATACCCTCCATGGTATCTTTACCTTGTCATGGTGGAGTGGCTTGCGTGCTTAAATGATCCTGAGAGCTATGCCGGCGGTAGCATTGCTGCCGATAGGGTTACCCATGCCGGACTGGTCGAAGGTGATAAGCCAGACGAAAAAAGTACCTTGGTCGAAAGAGTGACGATCTTTCACCGTAAAAATACAACCGTCAAGAAATGCGAACATGGGTTCAACTGGGGTAAAATTTTCCGGAGGTCAAATAGTCCCCCATTTGGTTCTCCAGGCAGGGACTACTTCAGGGAACCCATGCCAGGCTCAAAGACAGGGACATGTTCCTAGGAACTTGGAATATTAGGACTTTATACAATAGCAGGGCACTAGATATATTAACACGGGAATTAGATAAATCGCCCTTGGATATAGTCGCTTTACAGGAAGTTAGATGACCAGGAGAAGGTAGTCAGGAATCAGGAAGCTTTGCATTATACTACGGGGGTGCAGAAAGACCTGCATTTGGAACGGGTTTTTTAGTCAGAAGGAGGATACTATCCGCTATCCGAGATATTAAGTTTGTTAGTGATAGGATATCATACATAATTCTAAAGGGTAAACGACATGATTTTATAATTGTAAATGTACATGCCCCCACAGAAGATAAAGATGACAAGATCAAGGATGAGTTCTATGAAGAATTAGAATGCTTATTTGATAGCCTTTCACGATATCATATGAAAATTGTCTTAGGAGATTTTAATGCAAAAGTGGGGCGGGAAGATATATTCAAACCAACAATAGGCAAATTCAGTCTTCATGATGATAGTAACGACAATGGGGTTAGATTAGTCACATTTGCCACATCAAAGAATCTCATTGTTAAGAGCACAACATTTCAGCATAAGGATATTCATAAATACACCTGGACGTCCCCAGATGGAGAAACTCGGAACCAGATAGATCATGTATTAGTGGATAAACGCTGGCACAGTACCATCATCGATGTTAGATCAGTTAGAGGGACAGACTGCAATTCGGATCGTCATCTTGTCAGGGTGAAAATCGGACAACAGCTATCAGTTATGAGAGGAACAAACGCTAATGATGATTCTGAAAAATTTGAATTAAAAAACTTGAAAAATAATGAAATGCGGCAAGAATATCAAATCAAAATTGCTAATAGATTTGAAGTACTGGAATCTTCAGATGACAATGTGACAAACAAAGAAGAAACTGATATAAATAAAGAATGGGAGGCTATAAGAGATACTATTAAATTGTCGGCATCAGAAAGCATTGGTTGTTTAAAAACGAGGCAAAACAAGAAATGGTTTGATGAGGAATGTTCCGACATTGTAAAGAAAAGAAAGCTAGCAAAAATGAAATGGTTACATGAGCCAAATGAGGTAAATTTAGAGCAATTGGGTAGTATTAGACGGGAAACCACCAAGTTACTAAAGAGTAAAAAGAGGGAATATTTGAGAGAGAAGATTAATGGTCTTGAAATGAATGCAAAAAACAGGAACGTTAGAGAATTATATCAGGGAATTAGTATAGAGAAGAAAGGGTTTCAGGCTAGAACAAACATAATTCGGAATGAAAATGGGGATATGATTGCAGATTCCAGGAGTATATTAAATGGATGGAAAAGTTACTTTAATCAGCTATTAAATGTACATACAGAACAGGACATTGAGGAGGATAATTTACAGACAGCAGAAATGCTAGTTGCAGAGCCAAGTGCATTAGAGGTTGAAATGGCAATTGAAAAATTGAAGATGTATAAAGCATCAGGTTCAGATGAGATTCAGCAGAACTGATAAAATCAAGGAGAGAAAAATTGATGGACAAGATACGCTGGTTGCTTAGTATGATTTGGGAAAAAGAAGCTCTTCCAGATGAATGGAAGGAATCAATTATCATACCAATTTATAAGAAAGGAGATAAAACTGATTGCAACAACTACAGGGGCATCTCATTACTTTCAACTTCGTACAAAATTCTAACAAATATATTAGTAAGCAGACTTACTCCCTATGTTGATGACATTCTAGGAGATCATCAATGTGCATTTAGAAGAAACAGGTCTACAACAGATCAGATTTTTAGTATAAGACAGATTTTAGAAAAGAAATGGGAATATAATGGTACTGTACATCAACTATATGTAGACTTCAAAAAAGCATATGATTCAATTAAGAGGGAGAAGTTATACAGTATCCTGCTGGAGTTCGGAATTCCTAAAAAGTTAGTTAGACTTATACGAATGTGTCTAAATGGCACAAAGAGTAGGGTGCGTATAGGCAAACAGTTTTTGGACACTTTTGAAATCCAGAATGGGTTGAAGCAAGGAGATGCACTATCTCTACTATTTAATTTTGTACTAGAGCATGCCATTAAATCTTTAGGGAATGAGGAAGGCTTACAACTCAATGGTATTAATAAGCTGTTAGTTTATGCTGATGATGTAGTATTGTTGGCCGATAGCGAGGGGATACTAAAGGACAACACGCACACACTATTGAGTAACACTAAGAAATTAGGACTGGAAATAAATATCAATAAAACTAAATATATGGTCACACGTAGAAATACATTAAATAATGGAAATGGATAGCTAATGACAAATGAGGGAAAATTTGAGGAAGTGGCTGAATTCAAATACCTAGGAACAATAATCACAAATAGGAATGAGATGCACAAAGAAATTAAACATAGGCTCAATTCTGGAAATGCTTGCTATTATGCATTGCAGAGACTCTTGATGTCTCAACTCCTTTCAAAAAACGTTAAACTGAAAATATATAAAACTATTATTCTACCAGTTATATTATATGGGTGTGAAACATGGACTCTTACTTTAAGGGAGGAAAGGAGATTACAAGTATTTGAGAATAAAGTACTTAGGAAAATTTTTGGACCAAAGAGAGATGAACAGACAGGTGAATGGAGAAGACTACATAACAATGAACTACATGGTCTTTATAGGAAGCCAGATATAATAAGAACAGTTAAGTCTCGTAGACTGCGATGGGCAGGACATGTTGCACGTATGGGGAATGAAAGACTTGCATGGAAGCTTCTTGTTGGAAAACCAGAGGGAAAATGCCCAGTTGGTAGACCAAGAATGAGGTGGGAGAATAACATTAACTATGATTTGAGGGAAGTAGATTATACAGCGAATGATTAGAAAGCATTAGCTCAGGATAGGGATGTATGGGGAGCTTATGTCCGTGTGGCCATGAACCTATGGGTTTGATAGTGCCAGTGAGTAAGTAAGTAAGTGTTTAAGATATGTTTATACTCTTTGTTGAAATTTTCTTCGTTTAATGCTACATTTGTCAATCTATAAATTTAAACTATTGAATATTGCATGCTTATGAGCAATGTGATTGAAGCCTGATGATTTAATGTAATTATCTGTATGAGTTCCTTTCCTATATATATATCAGATTCAATTTTCAGTGTTTGCTCATTCCTAATTATACATAAATCCAAAAATGGAATTTTATTTTCTTTTTCTAATTCAATGGTAAACTTTACTGATTCATCCTGAAGGTTCAATAATTTAAGAGCATCTTCAATATATTTGGAATTTATTATTGCAAAAAATATCATCCACATATCTGAACCAAGTCTTAAACATCCATGGGTATGCTTTTGTGATTTGACACTCGAAGTAACTCATGAACAAATCAGCCAAAAATGGTGAGAGCGGATTGCCCATTGACAAACCCAAAACCTGTTGGTAAAATATTTCATTATAGGTAAAATAAGAATTACTGACACATAGCTTAGTAAGGATTATATATTCCTCTATTATTTCATTTTTTATATTAAGAGAACTTATCCATTTTCTCAAAAAATTTAACTTTTTCCAACTGCAATAAAATGTTCCTCGATGAATTTTAATTCTTACCTTGTATGGTAGTTTTGTCGGACATATGTTTCAAAGCTGTGACTCCATCGTCAGCAGTTAGTTTGTGTAACCGCTGACAATTGAGCAACAGCTTTGAAATGCATGTCCGACAAAACTACCAGATGAGGTAAGAATGTTTAAAAAAATACAAACTCAATTATTAAATTAAACCTCATAATGTTATTTCCTAATGATTTTAAAATTAAGAAAATATCTTCACCGTTTATTTTAAAATATAGTTATTTTAGTGATTATGAAACTTGCATTTATCCTTTTCACTTTTGGTAGTATTTGACCGTTATCAATAGAAATGCTAATTAGTTTTGGTGACTTAATCACACAACTTAAGTTATTCAAAATATATTATTTTGAATTAAAATTTGGTTCACATGTATTTCTGCTAATGTTGTCAAATGATGCACTATTCTTTCTTTTTATCATTTAATTTTACTTAATTAATTAATTAGATAAAAATAAAACATAGTTTTATTTGATTTTCATATTTATTATATAATTCAGTGACAGCTGTTTCGGTACACTGTACCTTCTTCAGACATGTTAACAAATTATGAATTGTGTTCCAACTGATCTAAGCAACAATACAACAATATTTATTTAAATTTTTAAATTTAACAAAGGGGATTCATTCAAATAAAGTTGAGAATTTAACAGTTTTTTACTACTTTCAAAAATTTATTAACTTCTACAGCCTCCAAAAGATCTAACTTCTTACCCTTATCACAAATATGTAAAATTTCAAAATTTGGATCGAAACAATGATTAAATTGGAATAGGTGGTTAGCATATTTTGAATTTTCTAAATTTCTGTTATATGCTCTCATGTGTTCCTTTATCCGAGAGATAAAAGGTCTACCAGTTTGTCCTATATAGACATTGTCACATGTGCCACACTTCAATTTATATACACCTGATAATTTTTCTTTTTTTTTTGTTTTGGTTTTATTGTTTTTATTATATTTTGTAGAGTTTTATTAGTTTTAAATACCTCATTAATGTTCAACTTTTTAAAGTGTTTAGATATTTTATTTAGTTTAAAAAACTAAAACATCACGCTTTATTAGAAAACCAAACTCAGAGATAAAAAAATAAATAATAGTTCGAAAAACTAAAACATGCTTTATTAGAAAACCAAACTAAAAAATTAAAAATAATTTTAATTTCCAACACCCTTGGGATAAAATTAGTCATGAACAAAAAAAGCATCTCCAACACATGAAAAAAAAACTAGAGTTATCTACAAAAAAAAAAATGTTACCATCAAAAGCATGGGGTGCTTTTTATGGTTTTTACATTTTCGTCTTAGAGACTTTACTTTTACCAATATCTGTTTATTATCAAATATATTAATTGATGTAGAGCACCCCACGCTTTTGCTCGTAATTTTTTTTTGTAGATAACTATTTTTTTCTAAGTGTGTTGGAGATGATTTTTTTGTTGACCACTTTGATTTTATCCCGAGCCTGTTGGAAATTAAAATTATTTTTCATTTTTTTAGTTTGGTTTTCTAATAAAGCGTGTTGTTTTAGTTTTTTTAAACTATTATTTTTATTAATTACTCGCAGACATTGTCCTGCCGAACATTCAGTTCTTGTGTCATGGCCACACAATAAAAAATGTTACTTTTTTTTACCATAAACTTCACTAATTAATACGTTTGCCAAAAAAACTCCTCACTGCCGTCTGTTGTGGCTCAAGAAGTGGGAATATGTCATGACTACACATCTGACATAAAAAATTCCTTTAACCCAATTACAGTGCCATCTACTAGGTCAAATTGTGAATTTAAACCATCCAGGGACCAACTTGAACATACAACAAATTTCATCAAAATCAGTGCACTCATTTGGGCAGTTTTGAATTTTGAGTAAACCTCCACTTCTAATTGTTGGATTTCACACATTTTTGCACAACATCTGCCTTTGCTTTATTTTAATAGGATATACCGAGATTCATTGTGAAACATTGAAAAATGTGAACGCTGGACCAATTTTTAAATTTTTACTTCTGGTGAACTCCTACACCTAATGATTTTAGAGGCTCCAATTATGAATCTAACCCTTTGAAGGACCCAATGAGACTAACTAACTAACTATCTCACTGGCATTATCGAACCCCTAGGTTCATGACCACGCGGACATAAGCTCTCCATATATCCCTATCCTAAGTTAATGTTTTCCAATCAATCCCTGTATGATCTACTTCCCTCAAATCATAGTTAATGTTATTCTCCCACCTCGTTCTTGGTCTACCAACTGGGCGTTTTCCCTCTGGTTTTCCTACTAGAAGCTGCCTTGCATGTCTTTCATTCCCCATTCGTGCCACATGTCCTGCCCATCGCAGTCTATGAGACTTAACTATTATCATTATATATGGTTTCCTGTAAAGACCATGTAATTCACTGTTTTGCAGTCTTCTTCATTCACCTGTCTGTTCATCTCTCTTTGGTCCAAAAATTTTCCTAAGAACTTTATTCTCAATTACTCGTAATCTCCTTTTCTCCCTTAAAGTAAGTGTCCATGTTTCGCACCCATATAATATAACTGGTAGAATAATAGGTTTATATATTTTCAGTTTAACGTTTTTTGAAAGGAGTTGGGAAGTCAAGAGTCTCTGCAATGCATAATAGCACGCATTTCCAGAATTGGGCCTATGTTTAATTTCTTTGTGCATCTCATTCCTATTTGTGATTATTGTTCCTAGGTATTTGAATTCAGCCACTTCCTCAAAATTTTCCTCATTTATCATTAGGTGTCCATTTCCACTATATAAAGTATTTTTATGTGTGACCAGGTATTTAGTTTTATTGATATTTACTTCCAGTCCCAGTTTCTTAGTGTTACTCAGTAGTGTGTGCGTTTAGTATCTCCTCGGTATCAGCCAGTAGTACTACACAAAAAATTTAATCAAAATTGGTCCAGTCGTTTATTAGGAGTTGAGTGACAAACACACGTCCAGAAGAATTAAGTAAATAAAGATTAACTTATAAACATGTTTTGTAACTTATTGCGAAGGTTGGTTATACTGATTTCACATACATTGATAGAAATTACATTAACCAGTCGCACATGTGTACTGAGATTCTGTAGAATTTAAAAGAATTCATTGAGTAAGTTAACATCAAATACTAAAGTTTTTCCCCAGATTGTTTGCACAAAACATGCTGTATATAATACCACACTAACTGCGCTAACAATATTCAAGTGTTTAAAGAAGTAAGTGATGATTGTTAACATTTGTTTTTTTTCTTGATAAACTTTACATGATTGTGTGTCCATTGTGATTATAGGTGCAGAGGAGCACGGACGACAACGCAGAGAAATGCACCATCTGCATAACTGAATTTCAAGAAAATGAAGATGTACGAAGACTTCCATGTAAACATTTGTTCCATAAAACCTGCGTAGACCGATGGTTGGCTACTGACCAACGTTGTCCCAACTGCCGTGCAAGCACAGACTATTGCGTCAATAAAGAAGCATCATCCAGGTGACAGCAACTCTTCTGTCTCGCCTGGACTGATCCGTCTTTTCTCGATAATTCTCTCGTCTAGTTGTAGTGTTTTTAAATGTAAATAAAATCTATTCATTAGCATGTTTATCTGGGTCTCTTATTTCTTCACATCAAATCTACAATAATTCTGTTGTTTTAATCTCCGTCTCCTTCCTCTTCATCTGGTCACTCCACTCTGTCTTTTATCCATAGTCGAGCCGCTCTTATTTCTGGCGTGGTCACACCTACCTGATTTTTGGCATTACTCCTGCACGTGGTTTGCATAATACTGGCAGGTAATAGCATTGTCAAGTCAGTTGTACATTACAGTTTGGACTGTTCTACTCAGAGAACAAGTGACTACTGGCATCATGTGATAACACGTGTTCCTGCTAGAGTCAATTTCCAACATGTTTACTTACATATAAGGGTGAGGTTTTTTCCTCACCTGTAAGACAAATGTCAGGAAGCTCAGGGCCCAACGGTCTCCGAAAATCATCCAGCCATCATCATCATCCTTCACCGGTGTGGAAAGCAATGGGAAGCTACCACACCTATAATTCCATAGTAAAGCTGCAAAGCATAGCATGAAAATGCTGTGATTGCAGTGAAAGACTTGCCCTGAGGCAGAATTACTATAGAATAGTACAAGAATAAACTTGACAATACGATAAAAATCCTCCATAAGTGTGATGTTTAACCATGACAACAATTGTCAGCTGACCATGTGGTTTGCTGCCAGAAGTAAGAGGGGCACAACTTTATTGTTCTGGATTGTAAGCCTCTTCCATTGGTTTTTATTGTCCATGTGTTCTTACACTTTGTTCCTATCCCAGACTTTTTCCTCCATCTTTTATGCAATGTTCTATTTCCCTATGGTTTTCATTTCTTGAGAATCAGAGATTTGAGTTCCTCACATATTTTACAGCTCATAACTTCCCCTCCAAAGGAAGCCACTAGCCTTGGTACCAATAATTAGCAACTTCTGCATTTCTGATTTATTTATGATTAGAGCAAGGAATTATATGAAGAAAATTATACCAAAATATGAAATCATAATAAAAAAATATATTATGAAGCTACTACTCATATTTCAAGAGAAAAATTTGCGCCCAGACCGATACTCGAACCCGGGACCTTTGGCTTCTGGGTCAGTGCTCTACCAACTGAGCTACCGAGGTGAGTTGTGATCTAGATGCAAATTTTTCTCTTATACAGGCCTATGTTGTAATTCCCTCGCACCAAATACTATGAAACCTCTGTTTCTATCTTTGCAAATGGCAGCTTCTTTATTAAAGGGATCCACAGGCCCGGAGGCCCTTGGGTCAGTAGGAGGTTAAGGCTCCCACTTTTTCTAGACAATCGGCACTTTATGTCAGCCCTGCTTGACGGCCGCCTTTATCCCCAGAACAAGTGTCTGGTACTCATTTCCATTAGAGGCTGAGTCGACCCCAGGGCCATAGTGCCCCAGAGGGTTCGGGTCAGTTTAAAAATCCTGACCCCAACGGGACTTGAACCCTCGACCCTCCGGCTTGTAGCTCAGTGCCTTAACCACTACGCTACGGCGTGCCCCAGCTTCTTTATTAAGAAGACATTTGTCGGGAATTTAAACACTACTTTATAAAGCCAGTGTGGCTTCTATTGATGTAACTTCTTACATGCGCAGGTCCTTTATAATTTATAAACGTACGTACCAGCACATAAATGAGATAAACAGACCTTATTTCTGGGTCAAGAAATCGAGATGTTCCTGGTCCAATATAAAATATCACGTTCATGATTTGAAGCAATTTTCATGGCTCATGAAGTAGCGTAGTTGTTTAAGGAATCACACTCAAACCAGAATGTCGTGAGTTTGAGTCTCGATGGGGTCGGGTTTTTAGCTGGACCAAACCTGGCAGCATCTTGGCCCTGGAGTCAAGTTAGCTCCTATTGGAAATAAGTATCAGACGCAGCATGTTGGGGGGGAGTAAACGTATTCATCATGCAGGGGCGACATCCCGGTGAATGGCTCGAGCCGATTGTCTAGAAAGATGGAAGCTTGAACCTCCCATTCAGTTTGGATGATTTCTATTTATTTTGCTCGAAGATATTTGAAATCCAGTATATTTATGTGAAATATAACAATAACATTAAATTTGATAGTTTCAGAGCACAAGTAGACCAAGTCCAGTTTGTTATATTTGGAAACGAGATGTTATTAATCCACAATTAATTCTAGGGATTGTTTCAGAACTCTCTTTGTAATTATAGTAAGATTTAATGAACTATGAACGTGGTGAAATAGAGTTAGAATTATTTTAACAATAGTTTATACAAAAAATGGGCCTAACACAGTGTCTAGTCTTGGTCTACTTGTACTTTGAATGATCCAGTTATCAATTCTGTTCGTAATACGCAGTTAGAAGCTTCTTCTATATTCTGATAGCAAACTATACGCCTGTCACGATGAAAAAGTGCACTCCACATCACATTATGTTATGTAAGTATACTTGTTGTCACCCCTACACTGGCTAGATGATTGTCTACCTCTGTGATTGACACATGTGGATGAGAGGCCAACAGCCATATGGTAGGGTAAGGACCTTCTAGTCCTGTCGCACCATAGAAAATAAAGTATACTTGTTATTATGCCATATTTGGTATTTTGATGTAAGTGAGAAAAATGTTGGCCTTACCTACCAGAACTTTGCTAATTTAAAAAAAACAGGACTTCACGTTTAGGATCAACGGTCTTTACTACAATTAAATGGTGTAATCCACTCACAAAGTAAGGACTGCTCTTAGGTAGGAAGAAGGAACTGGCTGCTAGGTTATTGTTCTTACATTTTTGTTCAGCTTATTCATCTAGAGTCATGTTTTTTGTTGCAAAAACCTCCATCCAACTTGTCATTCCATATCTCCGCATCCAATTATTTACTTTTATCAAATGTATTTATCCAGATGTATAGCCCAGATGAAGGACAAAATAGAGATGATGTAATAGAGTTTTACGAAGAACTCCAGAAACTCATAAATAAAAATGATTACCTTATTTTAACTGGAGATTTCAATGCACGTATAGGAAATAAACCAATAACAGAAACCATAGGTAAACATGGTGAAATAACTATAAATAATAATGGAAAACTTTTAATAGACTTCGTCACTTATAATAGCTTTAAAGTAATGAATACCTTTTTTTCCACACTTAGATATTGACAAATATAGATGGAGTGCCAGAGGAAGAGCATTTAGAAGAAACAGGTCTACAACAGATCAGATTTTTAGTATAAGACAGATTTTAGAAAAGAAATGGGAATATAATGGTACTGTACATCAACTGTATGTAGACTTCAAAAATCATATGATTCAATTAAGAGGGAGAAGTTATATAGTATCCTGCTGGAGTTCGGAATTCCTAAAAAGTTAGTTAGACTTATACGAATGTGTCTAAATGGCTCAAAGAGTAGGGTGCGTGTAGGCAAACAGTTTTCAGACACTTTTGAAATCCAGAATGGGTTGAAGCAAGGAGATGCACTATCTCCTCTACTATTTAATTTTGTACTAGGCGCATGCCATTAAGTCTTTAGAGGATGAGGAAGGATTACAACTCAATGGTATTAATAAGCTGTTAGTTTATGCTGATGATGTAGTACTACTGGCCGATAGCGAGGAGATACTAAAGGACAACACGCACACACTATTGAGTAACACTAAGAACTTAGGACAGGAAGTAAATATCAATAAAACTAAATATATAGTCACACGTAGAAAATTCATTATATAATGGAAATGAAAAGCTAATGACAAATGAGGGAAATTTTGAGGAAGTGGCTGAATTCAAATACCTAGGAACAATAATCACAAATAGGAATGAGATGCACAAAGAAATTAAACATAGGCTCAATTCTGGAAATGCATGCTATTTATTATGCATTGCAGAGACTCTTGATGTCCCAACTCCTTTAAAAAACGTTAAACTGAAAATATATAAAACTATTATTCTACCAGTTATATTATATGGGTGCGAAACATGGAATCTTACTTTAAGGGAGGAAAGGAGATTACAAGTATTTGAGAATAAAGTACTTAGGAAAATTTTTGGACCAAAGATAGATGAACAGACAGGTGAATGGAGAAGACTACAGAACAATGAACTACATGGTCTTTATAGGAAGTCAGATACAATAAGAACAGTTAAGTCTCGTAGACTGCGATGGGCAGGACATGTTGAACATATGGGGAATGAAAGGCTTGCATGGAAGCTTCTTGTAGGAAAGCCAGAGGGAAAACACCCAGTTGGTAGACCAAGAATGAGGTGGGAGAATAACATTAACTATGATTTGAGGGAAGTAGATTATACAGGGAATGATTGGAAAGCATTAGCTCAGGATAGGGATGTATGGAGAGCTTATGTCCATGTGGCAATGAACCTATGGGTTCGATAGTGCCAGTGAGTAAGTAAGTAAGTAAGTGCCAGAGGAAGTACAAGTATAATTGATTATGTAATTGTAAATAAAAAACTTTCAAATTTAGTTCATGATACTAGAGTATATAGAGAGCGTGATATTAATTCTGATAATTTTTTAGTGATGCCTAAAATAGCTATACCAACCCGACGGAAGAAATTACCCTATGATAAGATGGAAAATAATGAAACATAAAAAGTTCACCTATTACAGCAAGAATGCATTAAAGGACTATATCAAAAGAGATTACAGAAAATCCTATAAGTAGAAATATAAATGAAGAATGTGATGAGATTAAAAGAATAATAACTCAAGCTGCAAAAGAATCTTTAGGAATGAGAAAGAAATCATATTACAAAAAAAAATTAAAATTTGGAATGAGGACTTAAAGCATCGAAATTATATTAATAGGAAAACAAATTAATCATTGATTGAATACAAAAGAAAAACGTGCAGTATTTCATAGAGAAGTTAGAAAAACGAAAAGAAAAATGTGGAATAAATATATAAGTGATATCGAACACGATGTGCATGGAAAACAAGAAAAGGCGTACAAAATTCATCATGACATTATATATAATTTCCTTGATTACAACTTAAATAAAATCGCTAAATATAGAGTAAAGTCTCCTATGAAAGGTCAAAGAGAATGATAAAATAACATTTTAAAAAGTAGCTGTCACAAAAAAACTGTGCCTGATGGAGAAATTCTGACTACATTTCTGATTTTAGTTTGAAAAAATGCACTAGATTCACTAATCAGATTTCTTGTGAAGAAAACCTTCTCGACAAGTGTAATTAGGAACTTCTCCATTTCTTATTTATTATAATGTGGGCCTAACCAATCAGAAGTTTACACTTTTTGCATGGTATCGATAGATAACCTTTATTTACAATTTCATTATGTACAATGCTCCATGCTGGCTCACCTGTAAATTCTGCTGTTATTTTCACCACATCCTCATGTGAGATATTTTTCACTAAACTGTTTGAAAACATTCAAAATAATTTGTTTCTCTCCACTTTTAAAATGCTTTCCTTTCCAATGTTTAAGAATTTTAGCCATTTTCAAACAATTGAAATCTCAACATATTCTGCTTAAGAATAAGGCAGTACTTATTTAATGTATTAAAATTGTAATTATATATTTTAAGATTCTCCCTTATAACTTATATAGACATGTGCTAGGTAATATATATTTTTATTTACTTTATTTCGAGTGTTACAAAGGGAACTACATTTTCTTACCCTCTGAAAGTTAAAATTGTTATTTGACCAATGAAAATGCAGACATACATTTGCTTTGTTTGCATTACAAGTGGAACTTAGCTCGGAAGAAGTATAATGTGTGGTTAAGGTTGGTATTCATGAACCAAGCTCTCTAGACCAAGTCATCTCCGTAAGCTGAGACTCTCATCTTTCAATTGTTCCTGGACATTTTTTTAATAATAAATATGTTGTTATCACGTGATGTTGAATAGAGTGAGCCAGTTAGAGTAGGTTCTGCATCACCCACATGATTAACCACGGGCTGAGAGTCACTTAAGCAGAAAGCTCGGTTTTTTAATACCTGTCTTAAAGTTTCTGTTACACACATTCCCTTGTAAGTCCTGTAAATTGAAGGAGAAATGAAAAAAATGTGAATAATTTGTCTGAGGACAAAGGAAGTTAACATTTTTTCTTTGTACAGAATTTCATTTATTCTAAGCCAGTCTTTTTAATAATTCTACGTGAAAATATAATCTGATAGCTACAGGTGGAATTAATGGATGATAATTAGTTTGGTCTGCCTTCTTCTTCTTCTTCATCCAACCAAGTCTTAGGCCTATTACGATTTCATTGATGAATTTTGTATCCACTGTTTCCTTGGATGTCCCAGAGATCTCTTCCCTGTAGGACAATAACGAAGCATGGTTTGGGAACTGTATCTGAACTCATCCAGTTGTTGTGGTATCTATGTATGTATCCAATGACCAATTCTAAACGTAGTTCCTTCAAGATATCATCATTGCGTCTGTGATCCCATTTGATACATCCTGCTGTATATCTCATGAATCTCATTTCACTACAAGTTATCCTGGTCTCTTCTCCTTTCCTAAAGTCCATGCCTCACTGCCGTAACAAAGTGCAGGTCTTGCTAAGGTTTTGTATAACCTTATTCTGTTATCTCTCTGGACAAGCAAAGGTTTCATTACTGAATTTATTATTCCCATGGTTTTATTAAAATTAATTATTTTATTTTATATGTCTATTTCATCCAAATATGTTAATGTATATCCAAGGTAGGTAAAGAATCTATTTCCAGTATTTTTGAATCTATACAAATTTTTCTACAAACTGGGTATTTTCCCTGAAAAGCCAATACTTTTGTTTTTTCTGCACTGATTTTCACATTATATTTTATGGCTCTTGCATGCAAGCTAATTGTAGGAAAGCCAGAGGGAAAATACCCAGTTGGTGACCAAGAATGAGGTGGGAGAATAACATTAACTATGATTTGAGGGAAGTAGATTATACAGGGTATAATTGGAAACAATTAGCTCAGGATAGGGATGTATGGAGAGCTTATGTCCGTGTGGCCATGAACCTATGGGTTAGATAGTGCCAGTGAGTAAGTATTTTATGGCTATTTTGTTAAAATTATTTACTGAATACTGTAATTTGTCCACTGACAGAACCACTAATGCTACATCATGTGTGAAAATTAACTTATCTAATTTCATAATTCTATTCAATTGTATGTGTACATGACATTGTTCTCTCCACTCTCTCTCTCTCTCTCTCTCTCTATATATATATATATATATATATCAGGATATATGAAATATTTAATTTGGCGCAACGATCATATCTCAATAGAAAGCAAAATCTGCATATACAAAATTATAGTTTGACCAGTTATCATATATGGAGCAGAAACTAGGTCTGATAATATAACTAAAACTAAACAAATAATAATCAAATGTGAAATGAAGATCTTAAGAACTATAGAGGAAAACATTATTTAGTAACATACAAAATATAGAAATTAGAGACAAATTCAAGACATAATCTAATGTATTAAACACAGAAGAAAATATTGAAAGCTCATATAAAAAGAATGGAAGACAATAGACCAGGAAAAAGAATTAAAGACGATAGACCAATGGACGGGAAAAGAGTAAGAGGAAATTCAGACAAGAGATGGATAGACAGGCATTACAGAGACTTTTGATGTCCCAATTCCTTTCAAACGCGTTAAGCTGAAAATATATAAAACTATTATTCCACCAGTTATATTATATGGATGAAAAACATGGACTCTTACTTTAAGGAAGGAAAGGAGATTACGAGTATTTGAGAATAAAGTACTTAGGGCAGTTTTTGGACAAAAGAGAGATGAACAGACAGGTGAATGGAGAAGACTACATAACAATGAACTACATGGTCTTTATAGGAAGCCAGATATAATAAGAACATTTAAGTATTGTAGACTGTGATGGGCAGGACATGTGGCACATATGGGGAATGAAAGAGGTGCATGGAACCTTCTTGTAGGAAAACCAGATGGAAAACGTCTAGTTGGTAGACCAAGAATGAGTTGGGAGAATAACATAACTATGATTTGAGGGAAGTTGATTATTCTAAACAGGCAATGATTGAAAAGCATTAGTTCAGGATAGGGATGTATGGAGAGCTTATATCCGCGCGGCCATGAACTTACGGGTTCAATAGTGCCAGTGAGTAAGTAAGTAAAATGGATGGATAGTGCCTGGACATTCAATATGTCTTCCTCCAAGGAGTGATTTGGGAAATAAACAGGAATTATTACTAACATGTCATTGTATCGCTCAATTAAATTAATCAAACTCTAAAATTAATAAACAGTTGCACAAATTATGTGGAATAACCTCAAATGTTTTTGTGAACTACTTAAAAAGGTTGTATAAAATTCTCAATAAAAATACTTCTACAGAAGTCATTGATAGCTACATCTCTCTGTCTTTGGAGGATTTGAAAATTGTATAAGAAGAAAGAAATATTAATGTGTGTATAGTAGCTTAAATGGTGTAATGGATAACACACTTGTGCAGAGAATGAGAGGTCCAAGTCCTGGTTCAAGCGTTAATTTTTCTTTTGAAAATAATAATGTCCAGTAATCAAAAATGTTAAATTTAAAATATCACATCGAAGTATTGTATAAATTAAAAAATTGTGAATTATGGAATCTTTGAAATTACTGTTTTCTCTTTTGTTGTACGTGTACTGTTAAGAACAAATTTTCTCATGGAATGGCACTGGTGCTCACCCAGGACCATGAGGAATTTGCATAGATGTACAATAAGTAGCAACTGAGGGACCACATGGCTGGGTGATGATCCACCACTGTGGATGTGAGGCCAGCAACTGACTGGTAAGTCGAGGTCTTACAGGTGAACTTGAGGGAACGGAATGGGTATTGGGGTCAAAAATCAGTTTTTTTTAAATTTTATTGTTACATTAATGTGCATCTCGCCGGGGTCGATGAATTTTTTTAGGATGGAAAATCCAAGGAGCAAGTCCACCTGGAGGTACTTTAAGCCATGGGTCCCGATTCTGAAGATTTTCAGTTCCTTAAGCCTGAATCAAAAGGCCTCTAAGCATAATTTACCAAATTTTCCCATCCTAGCACTACCTTGATTTCCTAAATGTCAACGTGAGATGGATCGCTGACCACGTGCCACATCAATGACATCTATATGAAAACAAGTGTAACTAAATTAGTATGGTTCAAATACTTCCCTGTAGGGAAGGATCGCCTAAATCTCTGTTGAGGGAAACAAGGGCTTACAAGATTACAGGAAGATATTCCATCCATAGTAATTCTGCCCGAAGGCAGGTCCTTCACTGCAATAATAGCATTTTCATGCTATGCTTGTAGCTTTATTAGGGAATTGTAGATGTGGTAGCTTCCCGTTGCTTTCCACACCAGTGAAGGATGATGATAATAATGATGATGATGATGATGGTCATATGATTTCGGGGATCGTTTGGGCCTTAAAGTTTTCCTGACATTTGTCTTACAAGTGAGGAAAAAACCCGATTAAAACCTCACCCAGAAAAACTGCCCCGACCGGGGATCGAACCCGGGCCCACTGCGTGACAAGGAGCACGCTACCCCAAGACAAGAAGATATTAATGTGTAATATTTTTTGTTTAATGTGGCATTTGCCTGCAGTGACTTTGAAATTCCATTTAAATCAATATGGCGTATAGCTGAGCTGTCAAACTTTCATCGTATCTTCTTCAGTTTTGTTTCAAATTTTCCGCTCATGAAGGGAAATCATAAACGAAGGAAATATATTTTTTCTGTTGGCTATCCCTTACATATCCTTTAGGCTTCTTTGATCTACATAGGTACGATCTTATTAGCGCATTCTGTAATGAATGTTTTATATTTCATATTTACGTTGTTTAAAAGTGAGGATTGTTTGTACATGATGCATTTCCCTCAAAGTAAATTGTAATCCATTTTAGTGATAATACAGTTTGTTATTGCTGATGAAAATGCCTCGTTATAATAATAGATTATTTATCAACGATCGCAGTAAATACACAAGTAGAAAGCGCTCTGCAAAAATTGAAAAGTATAGCAGAAATAAATGGATATCTGAAGAAAGATGTGAAGGAAGATTTATTAAATGCGGTGAGTACCTTAGATGAATATTTCAGTAGAATAAGAGAAAAGCAGAATAGGGTAAATCCCGAGAACAATAACCGGAAAAAGTCGGTTTTATGTCTCTCAGGAATTCTTCTAAGTTCCACAGAATCGCAGCGCGCATGCGCGAGTTGCTGTAATGGTTAATATAGACTCCGGTAGTCGGCGTCACCAACTTTGGGAATAAATTTCCAAATGCAAAAAAAAAAATGGACGTTAACTAACTTGCCATTTTCTAACTAAAGAAAACAATTTACATGCATATTATTTCTTCCCAAATGCTTAAAAATGGACGTAAACCAACTTCCCATTTCCTAACGTAACAAAGCAATTTACATGTGTACTATTTAATGAACTATAAACTAATTTTACGTACACTAACACTAAATATAGTTTTAAATTATTTTCAAATGGTGGCAACGTTGGAACAACATGGGAAAGTAGCAAGGAAGTGATGTATCCACGATCACGTTTTACGTAAATATATAAATATAAAATATTGTGAAGAAAGCTTGAAGATCATTGCAAAATGTTTAAAACAGTACAAAACGTGTTTACAAGTGTTTAGTGCATCAGTGGCATAAGAATGTAAGTGTAGAAATGTGAGAGACATAAAACCGACCACATCCCAATAACCTATCAAATGAATCAGAAAATGTATACATGAGCGAAGCAAATGTGTCGGTAGAGGGAGAGGACAGGTGGCGCTATCTAGTGACCGTAAGGAAGAAACACCACGCGACCACCAACCAGTACCGACAACTTGCGGCGAGACTGGAAACCACAACAGCAGCCAGATCTCAACTAGCACTCCGCTAGAGGAGAAAATCATGAACAGTGTTGCAATGAAGATGAATGAAATGATCGATATGTTTACTAACAATATAAGGAACATGATAAAGGCAGAAATTGAAGGCAACTACCAACAACAAACGCCGTCAGTAGACCAGGATCACATACAAACAGTAATAACAGAGACCTACAACAGAAAAACAAATAAAGAACAGCCACCTCCATCTCGTAAGGAATCACGTGAACACAACTACAACCCAGAATCGAATATTAACGAGGGGGAATGGACACACGTAACTGGCAGGAGAACAAGAAGGCAAACAAGACAACAAAATTCAGTGAGCGGCTCTGGACCAAGAGATGAAGACCTACAAGCTGCAGACAGGAAAGCCTGGCTCTTCGTGGGACGCCTGAAGCCACAGACAACACCGGAAGCCATGAAGAAATTTCTAACTAAAAGAGGAATCAAAGAAAATGTGACCTGCGAAGAAATCACAAATAACTATAACACCAAAGCATTCAAAGTGGGTATCCCCTACGACTACCTAACCAGGGTTAATGAAGAGGATTTCTGGCCAACAGGAATAGTCGTCAGGCGATTCAAATTTCGCGCCTTTCGCCCCCAAAGGGTATATGAAGGTTACGGCCTCGAATAACCAGCAAAATAACCTCATAAAAAGAAGCAGCCAAAACATAAAAGACGCACTAGGAAATTTAAAAATATTATTATGGAACATAGAAGGAATAAAAAGTGCAATGACCATGAGCCCGGAAAATTTCCTAAAAGAGTACGACATAGCAATCCTGACCGAAACCTTTCTAACAGAGAACTGGCAACATCCAAATTTCTATGCAACACACCTTATGGCTAGACAAGGCGAAAAGGGTAGACCATCTGGAGGGATAACTATCTTACTAAAACCACATCTGAGACCCATTATAGCAACAAAACAACAGGAAAACACCCTACTACTCGAAACGGACTACCTAGTGATAATAGCAGCATATTTCAAACCGAACATGACAGCAATTGACATAATGGATGAACTAGGCCAAACAATATCCCAGTACAAGCAAGACAAACCAATAATCATCGCGGGAGATCTAAACTGCAGACTAGACTCCCAAAACTATAAAACAAAGTTGGTATTGGAAAAACTACAAGAGGAAGGATTCAAATTATTAAACAACCCTAAGATACCTACATACATCTCTCACAATGGCAAGAGTGCAATAGATATCGCACTCACAAAAGGTACTATAACAGGAAATATAACTACATTATGGATTGCAAACCACTCGGCATTAAGGAAACATATACCACTAGAAATAAATATTCAAGGTAAATGGGAAAAGACACAGGAAGAGACAACACAACACCTACCAAGGAAGATAGACATAGGAAAAGTAGAAGCTAAGATAGAGACAAAAACGCAGATAGAAACGTTAATAGAAAATGAGAGACTGGAGGAAGCTACTCAAATGTTAGGCGAAATACTAAGACAAGCCACGAATCACCGAAGCAAAAGAAGAGCAAAACCCCGGTTCGATAACGAATGCTACAGACTAAGAAGAGATACCTTAGAAACTTTACAACAACTGAAACAAAATACCGAGAACCACGCTCTTCTACTCACATACGCCGAGAAGAGGAAACACTACAAGAGAATAATAAAAGAAAAGAAAAGCGCCTTCTTGGAGGAAGAGGGCAGGATGCTAGCGGAGGAGACCAAGAAAGACCCACATTTAGCACTCCGCCCAAAGAAACAAGCGCAAACACACTACATTGACATGGAAATATGGGAGTCGCATTTCAACAACATACTCAATAAAGAGGGACCAACCTGTGGCAAAAGGAACCCTCAAGAAATTTTAACACCAATGCCCACAAACTGGATACCCCTGACCACAGAAGAAGTTGGATATGCAATATGTAACTCCAAAAACAAGAAAGCAGCGGGCCCGGACGGAATATACAATGAATACATAAAAGACACGGGACATCTGTTAGACCAGGTTTGGACAAAATTATACAACAAATGCATACAAACAGCCTCCATACCTGAACAATGGAGAAAATCAATTGTCAAGGTATTATATAAAGGGAAAGGAAACCCTAAAGACCCCAACAAATATAGAGGTATCGCTCTGGAAAATTGTCCCTTCAAAATTTTCACCAAATTAATAACAGGACGAATAAGGGAGGAAATAGATGAGCATCTACCAGAAAATCAGTTCGGGTTTAGAAAAGGAAAGTCAACTCTAAACGCAATCGAACTCTTGTTGAAACATATTTGGGAAGCATTAGAAGACAGAGAGAAATTTTATACCGTCTTCATAGACTTCACGAAGGCCTTCGATCTACTAGACAGGCAACTAGTGATAGAAAAACTAAAGGAGACACTAGGAAACAACAACATATGGACGAACCTCATCAATACACTGCTGAGCTGGAATGAAATATATGTCTCAGATAACATCGTCATGTCAAAACCGATCATTCAAACAAATGGAGTACTGCAGGGCGATCCACTTAGCTCCTTACTGTTTATACTAGCAACCGAAGAAATCCTTAGAATTACCCAAAAAGATGGTATCTTCTCGTGCGCATATGCGGACGACATCGTAATAGGTTCCAGAGACATAACAACACTACAGGAAACAATAAACGAAGTGGAAAAATGATGCTCCAAGAACAAGCTGGACATTAATATATCAAAAACGGACACAATGATCTTCAGAAACGGAGGAAGAGCCGCCATAAATGAAGAGATATACATAAGGGAAACTAAACTGAAAATAGTACCAGACTTCAAATACCTAGGCATCACGCTACAAACAAGCGCAAAATGCTTCACAAAACATATCACAGAAAAGACAACCCAGGCAATAATGGCAATGCATGAAATAAGAAACATTAGATCCCTCACCTTAGAGACGGCAATGCTGTTATTTAGAGCAAAAATTCTACCAATACTGACATAACGGCATAGAAATCATATGGACACATTTAACAATGAAGAATCTTTCCTCTCTAGAAAGGGTGAAAGCGAGATATATAAAGGCAGTATTAGGAGTGTCAAAAGTAATACATTCAAGACTCGCATACCTACTGGTGAAGGAAACTTTCCTCATCGACGATCTCAGAACAAGCATACTCTTACCCAGCACCAGCGCATCTGAGCAGCTGCTAGCAACATTGAACAGAAAAAGGGAAGAAATACATCCAGAATTCGAGAGCGAATGATTTCATTATCAAGTGCTCGACATTAGATACCAACCAACATCCAGAATTCTACAGCACCGGGGCAATGGTGGACCGTGCGTGGACAAAAGAAAATTTCGAAATGAGACACGTCATCACTAGGTTGGCAGTCCATGGATTCCACCACCTGATATGCAACAACACAAAATTTCATGAAGCAAATAAAGACTGTCAATGTACGCTATGCGAAAAATCGTGTGACCGATATCACATTGAGCTATGCACAAAAAGAACAAAAACAATGTGTGAATATGCAAATATGTAAATTTAAAATGTATTCTATTTTAATCCTGGCTATTTGGCTGCAATAAAATTATTATTATAATAATAGATTAACTAAGAAGCGTGTGCTTTGGAATAAAAGCAAAGGAAAAGTGAACAGTAATGGCGCTGCAGTAAATTCATCTCCATGTAATTCTAACCTCATCAGTTATGCAAGACCTAGTACTACGACTAATTCTACAGAGAAGAAACCGAAAAGTTCTCAAAATAAGTATGAACAAATTATAGATTTGTCTATTCTTTCAAGACTTGGTATTAAAAAAAAAATGTTGGGCTTTCTGCAGAATTTGAATTAGTTTGTAGGTTATGTGGGCATGAAGTAAGTTTTAATTTATCTAATACTGTGAATTGTGAGGGGAAAAAATGTTTAATATCAAAACATTAGATTGGTATATGTGCTTAGGTCCATTGGTAGGAGTAAAGCTGCTTGGGGACACGTTATGTGGCATTATGAATCTGCCTACTTCGAAACTTTTTCTGGCTCAACTGCACTTTTACTGCTTTTTAATTTTCAGTTTATTGATGTAAACTATAGCTCTTCTTCTGTATTTACTAACATTTTTTAATATTCTAAACTTTTTCAAACAATTTTTATAACATTATTAGACAGTTTTGAAGTATTTATTTAAATATGCAAATCACACTGTTAGGTATATTGTGATGCTAACTGCTATTTTCTCCACAGAGTTTATTACTTAGTCTATGATTTTTCTATCGCTGTTTTGCGTTATCGCTGGTTGGATCAGCGTTAGGGAGCGATAAGTAAGTGTACACCCATTTTTAATAAACGGTTGGTAATTTTAATATTATTAATATAGATTTGGGGATTTATTGCAAATATTGGTCAATTAAATTTCATAGCAACAGATAGTAATCGAGGATGATATGTGGTTCAATTGTGGGTTATCGTTGGCTCTACAAACTCTCGCGCATGCGCGCTGTTATTCTATAGGACTAAAAATATTTCACGCTAGTTTAAGTGCAGTTTTTCCTTTTAAACTTTTTCAAACAATTTTTATAACATTATTAGACAATTTTCAAGAATTTTTTTAAATACACAAATCACAATATAATGTCACTGTTAGACAATATTGTGATGCTAACTGCTATTTTCTCCACAGAGTATATTACTTAGTCTATGATTTTCTATCGCTGTTTTGGGTTATCGCTGGTTGGATCAGCATTAGGGAGCGATAAGTAAGTGTACACCCATTTTTAGTAAACATTTGGTAATATTAATATTGTTAATATATTTTTAACATAGATTTGGGGATTTATTGCAAATGTTAGTCAATTAAATTTCATAGTGAGATTCTGCCATCTAGCATAAGATTTTTGAACTTTAGTATGCAATTGATAGTAATCGAGGATGATAATTGATATGTGGTTCGATGGTGGGTTATCGCTGGCTCTATAAACTCTGGCACATGTGCACTGTTGTTCTATAGGACTTTGAAAATATTTGACGTCAGTTTAAGTGCAGTTTTTCCTTTATTTTTTTTTAATTAGGAGTATTCTACAATACATTGCTTCTCCTTCAACCCAAAGTCATTTGTCGCCAGAGGTTCCTATAATTATATATTAGGCTCTGCTGCAGAAGATATAGCTTTAGAATCCATGAGAGAAACCACGGGGATTCTCCACTTTAATTTACCTGATATATTTTCGAAGTCCTGTAGAACAACAGTGCACATGTGCCAGTGTTTATAGAGCCAGCGATAACCCACCATCGAACCACATATTGATTCTTTTTGTTTTGTTTTATGTATTTAGACACATTTAAAATGTAACAAACCTAAAAGCTAACTAACTAACTCTCACTTAAGCTAATTGAATTACTCAACCTAGGGTGGATCCTATGAAACTCCCTTTTTTTTCACTCCTTAATAATCACAACCATCGATAACTCACTGGTTCCAACTATGTAATATACTCTCTGGAGAAAATAGCAAGTCACCATCACAATGTGTGTATATGAATATATACTTAAAAAATCTAAAATAAAGTTATACAATTTTTTAAAATATTTAAAAATGTTACTAAATACGGAAAAACTGCACTTAAACTAGTGTGAAATATTTTCAAAGTCCTGTAGAACAACAGTGCATATGCGCCAGAGTTTATAACCCACAATCGAGCCACATATCGATTATCATCCTCGATTACTATCCGTCGCTATGAAATTTAAATTATCAATATTTGCAATAAATCCCCAAATCTATGTTAAAAAAAATATCAGTAATATTAAAATTACCAAACGTTTATTAAAAGTGGATGTACACTTACTTATCGCTCCCTAATGCTGACCCAACCAGCGATAAACCAAAACAGCGATAGAGAAATCATAGACTAAATAATGTACTCTGTGGAGAAAATAGCAGTTAGCATCACAATATTGGCTAACACTGTCATAAAAGATTTGCACATTTAAATAAATACTTCAAAATTGTCTAATAATGTTATAAAAATTGTTTGAAAAAGTTTAAAATATTAATTAATGTTAGTAAATACAGAAGAAGAGCTATACTTACTTACTCACTGGCACTATCGAACCCGTAGGTTCATGGCCGCGCGGACATAAGCTCTCCATACATCCCTATCCTGAGCTAATGCCTTCCAATCATTCCCTGTATAGTCCACTTCCCTCAAATCATAGTTAATGTTGTTCTCCCACCCTCATTCTTGGTCTACCAACTGGGCGTTTTCCCTCTGGCTTTCCTACAAGAAGCTTCCATGCACGTCTTTCATTCCCCATACGCGCAACATGTCCTGCCCATCGTAGTCTACGAGACTTAACTGTACTTATTATATCTGGCTTCCTATAAAGACCATGTAGTTCATTGTTACGAAGTCTTCTCCATTCCCCTGTCTGTTCATCTCTCTTTGGTCCAAAAATTTTCCTAAGAACTTTATTCTCAAATACTCGTAATCTGCTTTCCTCCCTTAAAGTAAGAGTCCATGTTTTGCACCAATATAACTGGTAGAATAATAGTTTTATATATTTTCAGCTTAACGTTTTTTGAAAGGAGTTGGGACATCAAAAGTCTCTGCAATGCATAATAGCATGCATTTCCAGAATTGAGCCTATGTTTAATTTCTTTGTGCATCTCATTCCTATTTGTGATTATTGTTCCTAGGTATCTGAATTCAGCCACTTCCTCAAAATTTCCCTCATTTGTCATTAGCTGTCCATTTCCATTATATACTGAATTTCTACGTGTGACCATATATTTAGTTTTACTGATATTTACTTCCAGTCCTAATTTCTTAGTGTTACTCAATAGTGTGTGTGTGTTGGCCTTTAGTATCTCCTCGCTATCGGCCAGTAGTACTACATCATCAGCATAAACTAACAGCTTATTAATACCATTCAGTTGTAAGCCTTCCTCATTCTCTAAAGATTTAATGGCATGCTCTAGTACAAAATTAAATAGTAGAGGAGATAGTGCATCTCCTTGCTTCAACCCATTCTGGATTTCAAAAGTGTCTGAAAACTGTTTGCCTACACGCACCCTACTCTTTGAACCATTTAGACACATTCGTATAAGTAACTAACTAACTTTTTAGGAATTCCGAACTCCAGCAGGATACTATATAACTTCTCCCTCTTAATTGAATCATATGCTTTTTTGAAGTCTACATATAGTTGATGTGCAGTACCATTATATTCCCATTTCTTTTCTAAAATTTGTCTTATACTGAAAATCTGATCTGTTGTAGACCTGTTTCTTCTAAATGCACATTGATGATCTCCTAGAATGTCATCAATATAGGGAGTAAGTCTGCTTACTAATATATTTGTTAGAATTTTGTACGAAGTTGAAAGTAATGAGATGCCCCTGTAGTTGTTGCAATCAGTTTTATCTCCTTTCTTATAAATTGGTACGATAATTGATTCCTTCCATTCATCTGGAAGAGCTTCTTTTTCCCAAATCATACTAAGCAACCTGCATATCTTGTCCATCAATTTTTCTCCCCCTGATTTTATCAGTTCTGCTGGGATCTCATCTGAACCTGATGCTTTATACATCTTCAATTTTTCAATCGCCATTTCAACCTCTAATGCACTTGGCTCTGCGACTAGCATTTCTGCTGTCTGTAAATTATCCTCCTCAATGTCCTGTTCTGTATGTACATTTAATAGCTGATTAAAGTAACATTTCCATCTATTTAATATACTCCTAGAATCTGCAATCATATCCCCATTTTCATTCCGAATTATGTTTGTTCTACAGCTGAAACCCTTTCTTCTCTATCCTGATTCCCTGATATAATTCTCTAATGTTCCTATTTTTTGCATTCATTTCAAGATCATTAATCTTCTCTCTCAAATATTCCCTCTTTTTACTCTTTAGTAACTTGGTGGTTTCCCGTCTAACACTACCCAATTGCTCTAAATTTACCTCATTTGGCTCGTGTAACCATTTCATTTTTGCTACCTTTCTTTTCTTTACAATGACGGCACATTCCTCATCAAACCATTTCTTGTTTTGCCTCTTTTTTAAACAACCAATGCTTTCTGATGCTGACAATTTAATAGTATCTCTTATAGCCTCCCATTCTTTATTTATATCAGTTTCTTCTTCGTTTGCCACATTGTCATCTGAAGATTCCAGTACCTCAAATCTATTAGCAATTTTGATTTGGTATTCTTGCCGCATTTCATCATTTTTCAAGTTTTTTAATTCATATTTTACAGAATCATTTTTAGCGTTTGTTTCTCTCATAAGCGATAGCCGTTGTCTGATATTCACTCTGACCAGATGATGATCCGAATTGCACTCTGTCCCTCTAACTGATCTAACATCGATGATGCTACTGTGCCAGCGTTTATCCACTAATACATGATCTATCTGGTTCCGAGTTTCTCCATCTGGGGACGTCCAGGTGTATTTATGAATATCCTTATGCTGAAATGTTGTGCTCTTAACAATGAGATTCTTTGATGTGGCAAATGTGACTAATCTAACCCCGTTGTCATTACTATCTTCATGAAGACTGAATTTGCCTATTGTAGGTTTGAATATATCTTCCCGCCCCACTTTTGCATTAAAATCTCCTAAGACAATTTTCATATGATATCGTGAAAGGCTATCAAATAAGCATTCTAATTCTTCATAGAACTCATCCTTGATCTTGTCATCTTTATCTTCTGTGGGGGCATGTACATTTACAATTATAAAATCTTGTCGTTTACCCTTTAGAATTATGTATGATATCCTATCACTAACAAACTTAATATCTCGGATAGCGGATAGGATCCTCCTTCTGACTAAAAAACCCGTTCCAAATGCAGGTCTATCTGCACCCCCCATAGTATAATGCAAAGCTTCCTGATTCCTGACTACCTTCTCCTGGCCACCTAACTTCCTGTAAAGCGACTATATCCAAGGGCGATTTATCCAATTCCCGCGTTAATATCTCTAATGCCCCGCTATTGTATAAAGTCCTAACATTCCATGTTCCTAAGAACATGTCCCTGTGTTTGAGCCTTTGGCATGGGTTCCCTGAAGTAGTCCCCGCCCGGAGAACCGAATGGGGGACTATTTGACCTCCGGAAAATTTACCCCAGATGAACCCATGTCCGCATTTCTTGACGGTTGTATTTTTACGGTGAAAGATCGTCACTCTTTCGCCCAAGGTACTTTTTTCGTCTGGCTTATCACCTTCGACCAGTCCGGCATGGGTAACCCTATCGGCAGCAATGCTACCGCCGGCATAGCTCTCAGGATCATTTAAGCACGCAAGCCACTCCACCACGACAAGGTAAAGATACCATGGAGGGGGAAGAAGAAGAGCTATAGTTAACAAAAATATAATTGAAAAATGAAGCGCTAGTAGAAGTGCAGTTGAGCCCAGACTAACAGACAGTGCCATTGATGGATTACTAAATTACTTTGGCCTTGCAATAACACAGAATCTTGTTAATGTTCAAAATATGCAAAGGGCCATTTATTTCCATACACTATCAACAAATGAAAAGCCTAACCATGGTTTGTGTCCGGCCGATACAGAGAGTTGGTGTAAATATAATAAAGGGAACATATAATCATCCCAATAGTCTGCCACCTGCCATAATGGATGAAATAAAGCCATTTTTCAGGGATCTGGCACATTTTGAACTTCTGAAAAATTGTTTGTGTTGCAAGGGATAGTGACGTGCATTTCATCACCTCTCCTATCCTCAACCTGCTCGTGGTGCAAGCTGCTATTACAAATGAGGCTCTGAGGACCGAGTACTGGCGGTATAACCACATCACCTTAATGTAGAGGAAATGCTACATTAGTGGGAACCCCACAATAATACCCCTTTGGACCAGCAACCCAATGGGCAAAAAATTTACATTTGATTTCAAGTCTCAAACCAAACCTCGGATGATTCAGACAGATCAACCTGTTGACGACCTTTGCGAGAATAAGGATACGACATGGAAGAAGGAAAATATTTTAAAATTTGCAACCTGGAATGTACAGGGGAATTTCCCATAAAGAGGACCAATTAGACGACATTCTGGCAAAGAAGGAAATTGCATGTGTGGCAGTTTCTGAAACCAAAAAGAAATTAAAAGTTCTAAAGAAACACAAAATTATTTACAGTTTTATAGCGGAGTAAATCACAATACAAGAGCTGGAGTAATGTCAATGATACATCAATTGATAATTACACATTCCATAATGAAAGAATCATTCAAGTAAGACTAAAACTCTCACGAGGATACTTAACAATAATAGGAATTTATGCTCCAATAGAAGACAAAGAAGAAGAAAATGACAAATTCTATTCAAAACTACAAACAATTGTCAATCATGTAATTAAATCAGATATGCTCTAATCATGGGAGATTTTAATGACAGGATAGGGAACAGAAAAATCCAGTGCTATGTAGGAGGACATGGAGATGATACATTATATAGAAATGACCAAAGACTTACTGATTTTGCAGTTCATAGTCAAGTAAAAAATTATGAATTCCATGTATGAACATAAAGATAGTCATAAGTATACCTGGGAAGCCAGAAATTCTTGATCAATTATACAGGGTGTTTCGAAATTCAATGCTCAAACTGCTAGGTATGATGCAGAAGGCAAAAACAAATATATTTTGTTAAATAACCATGTGTCGGAAATTCATACGTATTGAGTACTGAGCATGCGAAGATAGTACGAGAGTGGAGGAGATATTAAATGAGCAATTATTTTTACAAATCCATTACACTAAATACTGTACTTGATTTGAAGTGTGCAGTGCGTTGTGATGCCACATTTCGACCACTGAGTAAGTAAACAGCACTAGTAACTGTGTAACGGACTAAGCATCAACATGGAACGCTACTCATGGAGAGAAACTGTGAGACATGCACTTTGTCTATGGTGCGGCTGAGGGTAATAGTCGGCAAGCCCAGAGAATGTACCGCGTACGTTACCCTGCACGAAGGTGTCCAGATTATCGTACATTTACTTCAATCCACGATCGACTAGCACATTGGTGGTAAGCAGGCAGACCACGTACTGTTCGTACACCTAAACGTGCTGTTACGCAATCCAGACACAAGTACACGAGCAATTGCTTCTGAGCTCGGTGTTCACCATAGTTTTGTATGGAGGGTGTTGCATGAACAGCAACTTCATCCTTTTCGTCCTATGAGAGTGCAGGCCATGGGACCAGATGACTACCCACATCGTCTTCAATTTGTACGCTGGTTTCTGCAACAAACTAATGAAGACCCTCTGTTTCCTGAAGTTGTGATGTTTTCAGATGAGGCTCAATTTACTAGAGATGGTATGTACAATTCACACAACTCTCATGTATGGTCAGATGACAATCCGCGTACTACAGTTTTGAGGGGTCATCAGAGAAGATTTGCTGTAAACATTTGAGCCGGTATCGTATGAGACTACTTGCTTGGGCCCTATATGTTGCCTCCTCGACTCAGGTGGCCAATGTACAGACTGTTCTTAGAAGTTCACCTGCCGACTTTACTGGAGGATGTACCTCTCCATATCAGGAGGAGGATGTGGTTTCAACATGATGGGGCCCCATCTCACTTTGCCGACCCAGTGCGTGGCGCAATAAACAACACTTTTGGGAATAGGTGGATTGGCCGGGGTGGACCTGTAAATTGGCTTGCAAAATCCCCGGACCTCACTCCATTGGATTTCTTTCTCTGGGGCTACATGAAGACCCAAGTATACTCTTCCCCTGTTGAATCTGAGATGGAGCTCATAGCAAGAATTCTTGCAGCGGCAACAAACTTACAGAACACGCCACACATTTTCCAGCGGACAAGGGACTCTCTACTCGTCGGTACCGGCTCTGCAACGAGGTAAATGGTGCTCATTTCGAACATTTATTGTAAACGTTGGTCAGGGCATTAAAGTAATGTAATCATGTAACATTGTTTTATTTGAATTACACCTAATTACATCCTTACTTCCTTACTCAATGTTGAAAAGTATGACATCACAACATTTACATACTTCAAATCATTTAATGTAACGGTTTAAAATAAATTGTTTGTTTTGTATCTCCTTCTGCACTCCCCTATTACTTTCGCATGCTCCGTACTCAATACGTACGAATTTCCGAAACATGGTTATTTAACAAAATATATTTGTTTTTGCCTTCTGCATCATACCTAGCAGTTTGAGCATTGAATTTCGAAACACCCTGTATTCTTTGTTACCAGAAACTATCAGATATGGTCTTAGATACAAGAGTGTTCCGGGGACCAGAAAACCTTCTTGTCTGTACTATAGGTATGAAAGCAAGATGGACAATCTGCAAGAGTAAGCCTAGGCACAAAAAGGAGATGGTTAAAAAAATGGCATAAAACATTGGGATGAAGAAATAGCGCAAATTATCAAAGACAAAAAAGAAGCATACCACAAGTACTTATTAAAAATAAATCAGAAGAAGACAAAATCAGTTATCACAAAACAAGAGCAATAGCGAAAAGAGAGAGACAGAAAAAATTGGGAGGAATTTGTGTCACAATTAGAGAACGATATTACTAGACCCGCACCACAAACATACAAAATCTTGAAAAATTTGAATCGTGAAACAAAAGACAATCTCAACCTTAATGTCATCCCAGCCAAACAATGGTCAAATTATTTTCAAAATCTATGGACCCAAACTCCAAATACTCTCACTTTACCATCATCCAATAACACCTCTACAGACTTGAATACAGAGGATGAACTATCAGAAGTATTAATGAAAATGAGAATCAACAAAGCTCCTGGAGTGGATGGAATCAGTATTGAACTATTTAAAAATGCAAATTCTCTGTTTTTAGACAGATTTCTAACATTCTTAAATAAACTATGGGAAGGGAGGGACATTCCTGTAAGTTGGACAAATACCAGTATTTAAAAAAGGAGACAAGAAAAGCTGTGAAAATTACAGAGGCATCAGCTTACTAAATACTGGATACAGTATTTTCACGATCATGCCCTAATAATTATTGTCATAATTTTAGCTGTACGCCAATATAATTAAGAACAAATTATACAAACATCTTAACAGCCTCCTCAGGGAAGAACAGAATGGCTTTCGTAAAGGTCGATCTTGCTGTGATGGTTACTTCTCCATGAAATTATTAATAGAAAAACACAACACAGGGAGTTCAACGTAGAAACGCATTTAGCTTTTGTGGACTTCAAAAAAACCTTCGACAAAATCAATAGGAATAAACTGTTGAAATTTTAGTTGACAACAATCTACCACAACAGCATATTTTAAATTTATACAATATCTATAAATAAAATTTGATTTCAGTTCGAATCAATAACACACAAACAGAATGGACCGAAATTAATAGGGGCACAAGACAAGGATGTGGCCTCTCGCCCTTGCTCTTTATCATATACATGGATAGAATACTCCAAGATTGGCGACAGATGAGACACGGTTCTATCCAAATTAATAGAAACCATAAAATAGACTCCTTGCTTTTTGCAGATGATTTGGTATTAATAGCTCCAACAGAAACAGATTTACAGTATTCTATACACAAGTTTAATATAATGGCAAAAAGGTACAATATGGAAACAATACAAAGAAAACTAAAGTGATGGCCTTTTGTGGGAAATACCCTATACCTAGCAAATTGTTTTGGATGATGAAATTTTAGAACGAGTAAACAAATTTAATTATTTGGGTTATAATTTAACATTTCAAGATGAAGCTGATATATCAAAGAAAATCACAAATTTTACAAAAACAACGGGGATAATTAACAGTATAATGAAACCATCTTTAGTACAGAAGAACACAAGATTACGGCTTTATAAGGTTCTCGCAAGACCAGTATTAAGATATGGTAGTGAAGCATGGACAATACGAAGAAGAGATGAAAGCCCAATAACAGCAAATGAATTCCGAAAGCCATACTTCGTTACTGCCCCCAAGGCAAACTATTGGCCTAATACTTGCATGGATGATGAAAAAAAAAATTGTTTACGTGGCCAGACACAAATCATGTATTGATAATACATCCTGTATTAGACAATTACAAGAGAAAATCCTAGCAAAAAATAAAGAACTACATATGAGCTTTATTGATTTAGAGATGGCATATGATAGTGTACCTCGACAATTGTTATGGACGGCAATGAGAAATATGAATATCTGTGATAAATGGATTAATATTGTTAGGAGGATCTATAGTAATACAAAAGCTAAAGTAAAAATACAGAATAATTTAACAGAGGAATTCACAGTGAATAAAGGCCTTAAGCAGGGATGCAGTTTGTCACCAATTCTTTTTAACATTTATTTAGACCAGGCTCTTAACTTATGGTATAAAAAATGTTCTGAAATGGGTATTCCTATAGGAGGAAAAGTACTGCATTCATTGTTGTTTGCAGATGATCAAATAATTTTTGCAGGGGATGAAGATGATATGAAATATATGATAAATAAACTAATGGAAGAATATAAAAAATGGGGACAATATAAATTTACAGAAAACAGAATATATGTGTTTGGGAAAGGATGTGGATGACCTCACACTCGAAATAGGGAAAATAAAAAAAATGTGAATTTTTTAAATATCTTGGGTCAATAATTACAAGTTCAGGTACTTGTGAGAGAGATGTACAGACTAAAATTGCAATGCAAAAAATGCAACTAAGACATTAAATGGAATAATTTGGAACAAAAATATTACAAAGGAAACTAAAATGAAAATTTATAAGAGCATAATACAGAATATTTTGTGATATGGAAGTGAAACTTGGTCTTTGACGGACTTACAAAAGAATAAAATTAGAACAGTTGAATTTGATTA
The DNA here is from genome assembly GCA_030220185.1 of Diploptera punctata. Taxonomy (NCBI): domain Eukaryota; kingdom Metazoa; phylum Arthropoda; class Insecta; order Blattodea; family Blaberidae; genus Diploptera; species Diploptera punctata. The sequence continues at coordinate 185,196 of JASPKZ010008258.1, read as the reverse complement.
TTTTAGAAGAAGCCTCCAAAAAAACAAGACAGGATAAAATAAGAAATGAATTCCTTTGGAGAGAAATGAATGTCACCACATCTGTTGTTAAGAGGATTGAAAATCAAACTCTTAAATGGTATGGCCATGTACAAAGAATGGAAAATGAAAGATGGCCAAAAAATATATACCAGTGGTCACCCCCTGGAAGAAATAAACATGGCAGACCAAGATGGAAATGGAAAACCTATGTCAGAACAATAATGGGTGATAGGAATTTGGAAGAGGGAGATTGGAATGATAGAGATAAATGGAAACTGAAGACGGCAAATCTATAAGTGGGGGAAAGCCGAAGAAGAAGAAGAAGAACTTTGGAGCTCGATTGCTGTAAGTTTGATTTTTAATACATAAGGAACATTTTCTCAGTTTAGAATTATTTTTATGAACTGAAACTTTTAGGACTTATTAATACACAAGCTGAGGCTTTTATTTAAAAAATGGACAAGTTTTAAGAATTTTATAAAGTGATGATAATAATTGGTGGAGTGAATAACATTTTTTATCTTATATAGTATAATTCCAGTTGAGAGTAAAAAGCGTTGGGTTTAATGGGAAGGTTGTGTCAATAACCAGTCAAAGTTTCATATTCCTAGCTTATTTTGTTTAGTTTCTGAGAAAATGTTACCTTAAAAACCCATAAATTAACGTTGAGAAGGTAGGGCATTCTATTTCCTCTTAACAATTAACAGGTTTGTTTGTATTTTTCAGATATTTGTCAAACCTACATCCGCAGAGCATTCCTGAAGACGTTAGAATTTCACTGGAGAGGTAAGTCACACAAAAGTTCGGAAAATGTTGATTTCCTACAAACTTTCAAGAAATGCATTGTTATATCACATGACTGTCTTGTTTAGCGTCACGACCAGGTCCTGCTTCAACAATTGAATAGTTGTCAGCACGTGATGTTGAATAGAGTGAGCCAGTTAGAGTAGGTTCTGCATCACCCACATGATTAACCACGGGCTGAGAGACACTCTTCGCAGAAAGTTTGGTTTTTACTTACTTATTCACTGGCACTATCACACCCGTAGGTTCATGGCCGCGCGGACTGAGCTAATGCTTTCCAATCATTCCCTGTATAATCTACTTCCCTCAAATCATAGTTAATGTTATTCTCCCACCTCATTTTTGGTCTACCAACTGGGCATTTTCCCTCTGGCTTTCCTACAAGAAGCTTGCATGCAAGTCTTTCATTCCCCATACGTGCAACATGTACTGCCCATCGCAGTCTACGAGACTTAACTGTTCTTATTATATCTGGCTTCCTATAAAGACCATGTTGTTCATTGTTATGTAGTCTTCTCCATTCACCTGTCTGTTCATTTCTCTTTGATCCAAAAATTTTCCTAAGTACTTTATTCTCAAATACTTGCAATCTCCTTTCCTCCCTTAAACTTAGAGTCCGTGTTTCACATCCATATAATATAACTGGTAGAATAATAGTTTTATATATTTTCAGTTTAACGTTTTTTGAAAGGAGTTGGGACATCAAGAGTCTCTGCAATGCATAATAGCACGCATTTCCAGAATTGAGCCTATGTTTAATTTCTTTCTGCATCTCATTCCTATTTGTGATTATTGTTCCTAGGTATTTGAATTCAGCCACTTCCTCAAAATTTCCCTCATTTGTCATTAGCTGTCCATTTCCACTATATAATGAATTTCTACGTGTGACCATATATTTAGTTTTATTGATATTTACTTCCATCCTAATTTCTTAGTGTTACTCAATAGTGTGTGCGTGTTGTCCTTTAGTATCTCCTCGCTATCGGTCCACAATACTACATCATCAGCATAAACTAACAGCTTATTAATACCATTGAGTTGTAAGCTTTCCTCATTCTCTAAAGATTTAATGGCATGCTCTAGTACAAAATTAAATAGTAGAGGAAATAGTCCATCTCCTTGTTTCAACCCATTCTGGATTTTAAAAGTGTCCAAAAACTGTTTCCTACACGCACCCTACTCTTTGTGCCATTTAGACACATTCGTATAAATCTAACTAACTTTTTAGGAATTCCGAACTCCAACAGGATACGGTAGTTTGGTTTTTTTAATACCAGCCTTAAAGTTTCTGTTACACACATTGCCTTGTAAGTCCTGTAAATTGAAGCAGAAATGAAAAATATGTGAATAATTTGTCCGACGACAAAGGAAGTTAACATTTTTTATTTGTAAAAAAATTAATTTAATCTGATCCAGTTATTAATAATTCTAAGTGAAAATATAAGCTGATAGCTGCAGATAATATAACATAAGCTCTCCATGCATCCCTATCCTGAGCTAATGCTTTCCAATCATTCCCTGTATAATCTACTTTCTTCAGTCATGGATAATGTTATTCTCCCATCTCATTCTTGGTCTACCAACTGGGCGTTTTCCCTCTGGCTTTCCTACAAGAAGCTTCCATGCAAGTCTTTCATTCCCCATTCGTGCAACATGTCCTGCCCTTCGCAGTCTTCGAGACTTAATTGTTCTTATAATATCTGGCTTCCTATACTTATCTAAATATTTTTAAAAAATGTATAAAAACAATCTGTTAAACGCTAACTAAATACCTAATTCTACTAAATAAATTATGTATTAACTGAATTTTCAAGACAATTGTAAAATCCACCACACTGCTAGAACTAAGAACAGTCTACTGAGAAAGACAAATGTTTTTTGTTATGTCAGTACAATGTCAGTACTGAACTACACTATTAACAATAGACGGTCCTCCGACGGTCTGCCACCCTGCACTAAAACTGTGTGTTTTGTATTATATTAGTTATAGAAATCTCTCTATCTGGGATGAAAAGGATATCCCTGAAAAAATTACTAGTTATAATAAAAGTTTAGGAATTATTAATCAAGTTATGAAACCATGCCTTGTACAAAAAACACCAGCTTACGTTTATATAACACTTTGGCTAGACCAGTGTTGACCTATGGTAGTGAAGCATGGACACTAAAAAGACAACATGAAAGCAGAATAACGGCTTGTGAAATGAGATTCATGCGCAGAACAGCGGGTTACACCAGATGGGATCGGAAAAGGAACACCGATATATTAAAAGAATTGAAGACTACACCAATTTTGGAATATATTAAACAGTACCAACTAAATTGGAAACACCATCTTGAAAGAATGAGTTCAAATCGGATTCCCAAAGCTGTTTATAATTATATACCAAGAGGACGAAGAGAACACTGGGCCGTCCTATGAAACACTGGAGGGAAAATTTTCTATAGGATCGTAACAAGCCTTGGACTAATACTTGGAAGGAAGAAGAACAAGATAGAAATCTTAACATAAATTTAAAGTATAACAAAATAAGTCAATTAAGAGGGAGAAGTTATATAGTATCCTGCTGGAGTCCAGAATTCCTAAAAAGTTAGTTAGACTTATACGAATGTGTCTAAATGGCACAAAGAGTAGGGTGCGTATAGGCAAACAGTTTTGAAATCCACAATGAGTTGAAGCAAGGAGATGCACTATCTCCTCTACTATTTAATTTTGTACTAGAGCATGCAATTAAATCTTTAGAGAATGAGGAAGGCTTACAACTGAATGGTATTAATAAGCTGTTAGTTTATGCTGATGATGTAGTACTACTGGCCGATAGCGAGGAGATACTAAAGGTCAACACGCACACACTATTGAGTAACACTAAGGAATTAGGACTGGAAGTAAATATCAGTAAAACTAAATATATGGTCACTCGTAGAAATTCATTATATAATGGAAATGGACAGCTAATGACAAATGAGGGGAATTTTGAGGAAGTGGCTGAATTCAAATACCTAGAAACAATGATCAAAAATAGGAATGAGATGCACAAAGAAATTAAACTTAGGCTCAATTCTGGAAATGTGTGCTATTATGCATTGCAGAGACTCTTGATGTCCCAACTCCTTTCTAAAAACGTTAAGCTGAAAATATATGAAACTATTATTCTTCCAGTTATATTATATGGATGCGAAACATGGACTCTTACTTTAAGGGAGGAAAGGAGATTACAAGTATTTGAGAATAAAGTTCTTAGAAAAATTTTTGGACCAAAGAGAGATGAACAGACAGGTGACTGGAGAAGACTACATAACAATGAACTACTTGGTCTTTATAGGAAACCAGATAAAATAAGAACAGTTAAGTCTCGTAGACTGCGAAGGGCAGGACTTGTTGCACGTATGGGAAATGAAAGACATGCATGGAAGCTTCTTGTAGGAAAGCCAGAGGGAAAACGCCCAGTTGGTTGACCAAGAATGAGGTGGGAGAATAAGATTAACTATGATTTGAGGGAAGTAGATTATACAGGGAATGATTGGAAAGCATTAGCTCAGGATAGGGATGTATGGAGAGCTTATGTCCGTGCGGTCATGAACCTACAGGTTCGATAGTGCCAGTGAGTAAGTAAGTAAGTATAACAAAATAAGTCAGGAATTAAAAACTATATATAATATTTTTTACAAAAATCCTCTGAAAAAACGATAAATAATAATATTTTATTTTCTAGCTTTCACAGCTTTGGGGGAGTTGGTTTATAACTGGTAACAGCCACATTCCTAGCTATTGTATACACCCCTACAGTAGTGGGGGTAGGAAAATGATGTCCTTTCTATCAACTCCGTTGATAAAGTATAACAAAATAAGTCAGGAATTAAAAACTATATATAATACTTTTTACAAAAATCCTCTGAAAAAACGATAAATAATAATATTTTATTTTCTAGCTTTCACAGTTTTGGGGGAGTTGGTTTATAACTGGTAACAGCCACATTCCTAGCTATTGTATACACCCCTACAGTAGTGGGGGTAGGAAAATGATGCCCCTTCTATCAACTCCGTTGAAATAGATAATAGTAGCAACCATTGTGGAAAGTAGTGACAACGGCTGTGCGAATATAGATGCGACGTTGAGAAAGTAGTGATTTTGCTTCTATTGTGTGTCTAGAGGTAACCGCGAGGAAAATAGTTTTAAAACACTTTCTGCATTGGCTCTTGGCTTGGCTTCCATTTTGGGTGTAATTGTTTTGGACGCAAGTTTGAAATATCTTTAAACAGAAGAACGAGTTATTGGGACCTAAATTAGAAGATTTGAGTATAGCTGTCGTGCATTGGACATCAGGTAATGAAATATTAATATAATATTTTAAAAAACTTAATTACAAAGTTGTGCGCAAATGCGAACACGTGCGTATGAATTTAGTATGACTAATCTTAGTAAAAATTCCCAAACGTTTATTAGAAATGGATGTACCTAACAAAATCAATTACATGCATATTATTTGTCCACTGCCTTTGTCTCGAGGTAGCGTGCTACCTTGTTACGCAGCGGGCCCGAGTTCGATTCCCGGTCGGGACAGGCACGTGGTTGAGGTTTTTTTTTCAGGGTTTTTCCTCACCTGTAAGACAAATCGAGGCAGTTTAGGGCCAACGTTCTCCGAAAATCATCCGGCCATCATCATCATCATCATCATCCTTATCACTATCCTTCACCGGTTTGGAAAGCAAGGGCAAGCTACTGCACACATAATTCCCTAGTAAAGCTGCAAAGCATTACGTGAAAATGCTATGATTGCAGTGAAAGACCTGTCCTCTGGCATAATTACTTAAGAGTAGAATAGCATATCATTTAAAGAAGTGTAAACTATCCTAATGTACACTAACTTGTCCAATGGTAATGTAAGAAAATAAAGTTTCCGCGATAATCTGCCAAAGTTTGCGAAAGTTTCTGCGATGTTTAGTGAATTTTCCACTAGAGGTAACAAATATAAGTCAAGAAACGTAAAAACAAATTTTATTACGTTTAAGTACACGTGGGATAGTTAGGTTATGTTATGATTAAGTTAGGTTATGTTATGATTTGGTTAGGTTATGTTATGATTTGGTTAGGTTAGGTTATGTTATGATTTGGCTATGTTAGCTGATATTTATTTAATGTTACAAATATATGTGTCTGGATTTTCTGGTGGAATAGGAACTAATCTGTTGTCTAGAGCCATCTACAGCAATCTTTATTTTTTACAGTAATAATATTAAGAAAACTGCCATTGTGTGGGGAGATGATTTATTTTTTGTATTAGTCATAAATCGATGTTGGGTTATTGTTCAATGCAATAATATAACTAACTCACTGGCACTATCGAACCCGTAGGTTCATGGCCGAGCGAACATAAGCTCTCCATACATCCCTATCCTGAACTAATGTTTTCCAACTTTTCTCTGTATAATCAACTTCCGGCTGAGGTGTATAAACCGTCGCACACAATTTTCCATGTAATATTCTTATGCCACTGATGCACTAAACACTTTTCAACCATTTATAATAACGTTTAGTACTATTTTAAACATTTTGGAACCATTTTATAAACATTTCTTATGATTTTAAAATATTTCTAATTTATTCGAATGTTGTACATCGAGTTCTACAGGCGCGGAAATGCTTCATGTAACATCCGCTAGGAGACTCTCACATCACAGTTACCAACATTTGAAAATAATTTGAAACCATATTTAGTGTTAGTGTACGTAAAATTAGTTTATAGTTTGTTAAATAATATGCATGTAAATTGTTTTGTTAGGTTAGGAAATGGGAAGTTAGTTTACGTTCATTTTTTGTTTGAATTTGGAAATAGATAATACACATGTAAACCTTTTTGTTAGGTTAGGAAATGGTAAGTTAGTTTACGTCCATTTTTTTTAGCATTTGGGAATTTATTCCCAATGTTGGTAATGCTGACTTCAGAGTCATCTACCGGAAGCTACATTAACCATTACAGCAACTCGCGCATGCGCACTGCGATTCTGTAGAACTTAAAATAATTCATGTGCACCTTATCCTCTACTTCCCACAAATCATAGTAAATGCTAGGCTCAGGTTTCCATTAAGCGCAGTGAGAAATTTTTCTAAGTCCGATGCAGGCACTATGCGCAAGTGCTGACAGGGTTTTATTTTCAAATTATTTCCCACCATTTACAACAAATTTTACATTTTTTCTAACGTTTATTTGAACATATTTTTCAATAATATATAACTATTACCCATCCAAGTGTTTTGTGCAGGCGGAAAATATGTTAACTAGTAAACTGTCTTTCTCTTTCCCTTCCTTACTATGTTGCCACTTCCTGTCCTTTGTATTATGTTGTCTAATTGGCAGGTAGAGAGCTGACAAATACTATGTATTTTAATGATCCGTCGTTCTGCAGAATGACTAATTTGACAACCCTGTTACTTTTGGGGTTACGTCTAGGAATGAGCTGTCCCTCCCTTGCTCTTCTCATTACATGTTGCCACTTGTGATTTATTGTGAAGCTGGTAACAGAGAGACGACAAATACTGTGATTTTAAATGATCCGCTTGCTTGAGTGATCCGTGCTTAAATGACTAATTTGACAACCATGTTAAGTTCTTTCACACGTGTTTAGAGATTCTCCCCCCACATTTGAAGTTGAAAAATTTCAATACGTGATCGGATGTACAGTTTTCTCCTACATCCCTTCCACAGATTCAGTAGATCGGCAACACTAGCGCTAAAACTCTTCCCCTCCGCCCATGAACAGTTAACTTGGATGTGTAATATATACGTAACTTGAAGATGTGACAGCCATATTGATTTAAAGAATATTCTGTACAACAATAGTGCAGCCAACATAGGTTATGTACTTCAGAATTTGAGAACTTACTATTTATTTTTGGGCGTTGCATTCTTTCATAGGTTAGAGCGTTTAAATTGCCTTAGGTTAGCTTTTAGGTTGGTCTTTCATAGGTTAGAGTACTTAAATTGCATTAGGTACTTTTAGGTTTGTTAGATAGCATGTATAATGTTGGCTGCATCGCGATATTCCATAGAGTAAACTGCTTTGTGTTTGTTGGCACATGCGTGTAGTGTCTTTCAAAAAATTCTCACTATGCTTAATGGAAAGATTATCCAAATGCTATTCTCCCACCCCTTCTTGGTCTACCGACTGGGCGGTTTCTCTCTGGTTTTCCTACAAGAAGCTTCCAAGTACATCATTCATTCCTCATGTCTTGCCAATCGCAGTCTACGAGACTTAACTGTTTATATTATATCTGGCTTCCTACAAAAGACCATGTAGTTCATTGTTATGTAGGTATGGTCTTCTCCATTCACCTGTCTGTTCACCTCTCTTTGGTCAAAAAAAATTTCCAAAGAACTTTATACTCAAATATTCGTAATCCTCTTTCCCCCCTTAAAGTATGAGTCCATGTTTCAAGTCCATATAAAATAACTTATAGAATAACAGTCTTAGATATTTTCAGTTTAATGTTTTTTGAAAGGAGTTGGTGCAACAATAAATAGTGAAGATTGGCTGAAACTTTAAACATATTTTTCTAGAAACGTAGATAATGTTGCATAGCCTGTTCAGTTAAGAATTAAATTGTTAAATATGTAAAGGTAGAATAATATATATTGTTGCTATTTTGTGTTATTTGAGCAGTATGGCGGAACATGTGACGTCTACTTCTGAAGATCTGCCGCAGGAATCAGCTCAGACGATGTCATACTCAGGTCAAGGTGTGGTGGGAAGCCCCACATCTCTCGCTGAGAACCTCGACACTGCAATCTCCTCTACTGTGGATCCTCCTCCTCCTCCTCACAACACCGAGTACAGAAATGGTAAGTACTTCTATACTCCTTGATGTGACATTGTGTCTACTGAACTTCAGGAGGCAATATATATGTTCAGGATATTAAAATTCTAACAATTGCTTTATTTCGAAAGGGAGTATATTGTCATACATTTACAACACTAAATACCTGTTTAAAATAGAAAATAAATTCTGTTCACCTCATCTCGTATCCCCTCTTCTAATTAGCACGGGAAACTTTCCTCGTGGAATATCTACGCACAAAGTTCCTGCTACCAGTCACTACATTGAAGGAGATGAGACAAAAGAGGAGAAAATAAATGCTGAACAGATGCAATGATCATTCCACTCCTCAATTTCACAATTTTATGTTTTTCTAACAATTCCGTTGTTATTACCCCTAGAGCATTAGCTACATGCATATTTGTAAAGTGTTCTTTTGTATGAGTTTCTAAATTCCTATTAGTTTTCTGTACATAGTTTCTTGCAGTCATTACACAAATTTAGTAAATTCCAGATTTCTTACCAATTGGGATTATTTATTTTCTGCAGTGGTTATGCTCCTTGCCTCTAGTTCCAAGGGTCGTGGGTTCATACCTGAACGGGGTTGATAGACATTTTTTTAGAACAGAAAAGACTTGTGGGACATATTTGTCCATAAAATGTAAAGCCTTAAAGGACTTAGTGGAGATATTTGTCCATTGATAACATTATTTCTTTGTAAAAGTATAAAAAATCAGAAAATGTTGCAAGGAAGTTATTTGTGGCTCTAACCTATTGTTTTACATCAAATATTCATAAAAAATAAAATAATAAAACATGTTGTATCTTTTCCACCCCTAATTTTGTATTTAAATTATAATGAGTTAACATGGTAAATATCTTGTTAGATATTTATTTTTAAAAATTATCTGATATGCTACTTACATTATTTTGATAATCCAGGTCACTCGTTTAGAACTGTCTTTTTGTATGATAGTCATTAAAGCACCCCGATATACACAACACAACGTTAATCTTTTCAATCCTGTTTGCATGTTACACGCTAATTCACTACACGTATCATAGGCGTCAGAGTCACTATCAGCGTATAATTCTTTCACAATTTCTTCTTCCGTAACTAATATACGTGAAGCCATTTTTTATATTTTAAAAAATGAACCACAGTCTACAGTTACTAATTCAAGACGTTAGTACAAACTTGCTAAGGGTTTGACTGCCACAGAAAAAAAAAATTTGCTGATAACTCTGTAGTCAACAAGACCGGGTACCCGTGTTTATGGTTTGAAAGCAGACTTTTTCAAGGCACACGTGTTCACACTATGTCATAAAATTCCCCTTGCGACAGTACAGTCACCTTCAAATCATAAACTGAACCCGTTATAAAGTCAAACCAAAAAATATAGACCTTGCAAAATAAATTTTAACTTTTAATAATAAAATTCTCTATTGTATGTAAAAATAAAACATTTAGTTGAATAATACACTCCTTTATGAATTAAATAAAAGTTCCTCTCTTCTTCTTCCTTCCAAGTATTAGGCCAAGGCCTGTTACGATCCTATAGAAAATTTTCCCTCCAGCGTTTCATAGGACGGCCCAGTGATCTTCGTCCTCTTGGTATATAATTATAAACAGCTTTGGGGATCCGATTTGAACTCATTCTTTCAAGATGGTGTTTCCAATTTAGTTGGTACTGTTTAATATATTCCAAAATTGGCGTAGTCTTCAATTCTTTTAAGATATCGGTGTTCCTTTTCCGATCCCATCTGGTGTAACCCGCTGTTCTGCGCATGAATCTCATTTCACAAGCCGTTATTCTGCTTTCATGTTGTTTTCTTAGTGTCCATGCTTCACTACCATAGGTCAACACTGGTCTAGCCAAAGTGTTATATAAACGTAATCTGGTGTTTTTTTGTACAAGGGATGGTTTCATAACTTGATTAATAATTCCTAAACTTTTATTATAACTAGTAACTTTTTCAGGGATATCCTTTTCATCCCAGATAGAGAGATAATATCCAAGATATTTAAATTGATTAGATCTCTCTAAAATTTTATTCTGGAGACAGATTTTACTTTGTATGGGGTCCTTCCCATGAAATGCCATAATTTTAGTTTTGTTAATTGATATTTCCATATTAAATTTGGCACCTATTTTTTGTAAATTATAAATTGATCGTTGCAAATCATTTTCAGAAAGTGCCAGAAGAGCTAAATCGTCTGCAAAAAGAATAGCATCGAGTTTGAGGTTCCTATTGATGGGTATATATCCTCGTTGTGTTTTCCTCCATTCATTTATTAATTTATTCATATATATAATGAAAAGCACCGGTGAAATTCCACATCCCTGTCTTACTCCAGTGTTGATCTTTTCCCAAGAAGATAATTTGCCATCTTGTTTAACAGAGATTTCATTATCTTTATAGATGTTGAAGATATTAGTAATATATTGTTGTGGAACGTTATCATCAGCTAAAATTTGTAGTAATATATTTGTGTCTACTTTGTCAAATTCCTTTATGAAGTCAACGAAGGCGATATGAGTTTCCATATTGAATTCCTTGTGCTTTTCTAATAGTAGTTTTAGAGTAAAGAATCCATCTGTACAAGATCTACCCTTTCTGAATCCATTCTGCTCTTCTCCAATTATATTTTCATAAATTTTCCTCAATTTATTCTTAACTATATTAGCATAAATTTTATATCCAGAGTTCAACAAGCTAATTCCACGATAGTTATCTTTGATTTGGCGACTTCCTTCCTTCCTTAAATAAAAGTTATTTTATACTTATATCTCTTATAGTTTATCGTAAAAAAAATTTTTTGTTAGTATGCGCGCTCTACCATCCATTTAATATCACGGACTGGGATTTAAATTCCGTCCAGCAGTTCATGCGGTATTTTTAAATACCCCGGAATATAAAGGTTAAGCAGAATAAAGCGGCCCCTAAGCAAAATTTACCAACATCATGTCCTAGTAATACCTTATTTGACTGTTAGACGTCTCATTGCATGGATGTGTTGACCGCATGACATCTATGAGCAAATAAGGTAATTAAAATTAACATTGTTTAGTAACTCCTTACAAAGGAGAGGCCATGGCTCAACAACGGGCTATGCCATTATAGATAGATAGATAGATATTCTTCAAATAAAATTTGTTATTCGGCAAGAAATGATAAATTTAATATTTAAGATTGAAAATAAAAAATGTTTGTATACACAGGATGTTAAGCTGATATCTGAATGTTGTGTTTCAGTTGCCGGTGCTGATCGGTATGAAACAGCGAGACGTAAGCGAGTATTGGAAGAAGGTGACAGAGCAACGCCTACTGAACTGAAGGTAAAGAAGGGCAACCACTCTCGTACCAGCGAAGGAGCGTCATGTAGTTTCACGGAGACTCCTGAGTTGGAGCGTCCCAGAACCTGCCGCCCTCCTGCAGGAGCTCGTAAGAATGTTGGTCCTCTGCCAATAAAGAAGAGGAAGTTTATGCATGCACCTGCTGGTGAAACCGAACCAGAACATCACATCGTGGAACAAGAAGTGACTGTACCTCCTCCACCTCAGCAAGTTCCAGTGCAGCCGCAGGTGTTCCCTGGTCAGTATCTCATTCTGTTACAACACTAGAATTTTCATTCAACTGCATGTTGTTAATTAATGATAGAGTTATATTGTATCCTCCTTTCAGAAGGTCAATTCCAACCATCTCTATCTTCCCATGCTTTCCTTCTTTTTAGTTCTTCCCAGCCGTATCCTCTTTCTTGTAGACTTTTCTTCATCTGGTTCATCTATCTTTCTCGTGGTCATTTTCCGTGTATCTTGAGAATTAACAGTGTTTGTGGTAGTCTTTCCTATTCCATTCTTTGTAGATGTCCAGTCCATTTTAGTCTATATTTTTTTTCTACGTCTGTTGTTAATTTTTCAACATGTAATGTCTCCCTAATTTTGTTATTTGTTATTCTATATCTCCTTGTTTTATGTACCATTCCACATAAGAATTTCATTTCTGTAGCTTGAATTCTGCCCAAGTCCTTCCTTGTACACGTCCAAGTCTCAGGTGCATGTGTTAACATTGGTTTGAAATATGTTTTATACGTTGCTATTTTAGTCGTCATGGGTATATCTTTATTCCAGATTAATATTTTAGTTAAATTATACATTTTTTAAACTTTTTTCTATGACCAGCCTCATAGAATAAAGGTCTGTGTTTCTCACTACAGTTCATGAGGTCCCAGGTTCGATCCCCAGCCAAACCAGGAGAAATTTGCATAAAGGAAATTATTGGTTGCCCATGGTCTGGAATTTAGGTTAAGAACTCTCCTGGTGCTTCATTATCATTTATCACCTTCCAGGTGCCCCAACCAAAGAAATGGATTACAATTCCACCAATGCCAGGGGAGAAAGTCAGAAATGTTATAAAAGACAATCTGGTGGCATCAGACAAAAAAAATCTTTTCTCTATTCTTTTCCTGATTTCAGTCTGCATTTTCCCATCTGTTCCTAGTAATAGTATAGAGAAATGTGTGAATAAATTGGAAGCCTAATAGCTCAGATGGAAGAGCACTCATGTACAGAATTTAATTTGTAAATTATATTATTTTTGGTCTGGACATCTTACCTCAATATTAATGTTGATTTGTTCTTGGACATGTTTCAAAACAATTCTGTTTTATCGTCAGCTTTCCCAGATGTCCAGACCAAAAATAATATAATTAAAATAACCTCAAAATATAACTTCCTAAAATTAAATATTAATTTGTAAATCTTGTTTGTGTAATAGGAACTTATCTAAGTGTTTGTTTGGTTTTTCAGGTCCCAGCGGGACACAACTGCCGCACAGTCTCATAGAGGATCGTGTGGGCACCTCAGAGCCAAGTAGCGACAGCGATGAGACAGAACAATCGCAGGCCAGAGATCCTGTGATGGTAGTAGACTTAACTCAAGAATCGGACAATGAAATTCTGGACTCAGTGCAACGTCCTGCTGTATCCACTGCACCAGCAGCGTCCCCTACCGCTAGCCACTTGATCCCATACAGTCCCCTGCCCCAAGTTGTTCCTCCTCTTGTCAGTCCATCACGCCAGAACCAGTGCAGCAGTAGTGAGCCTGCACAAGTCCCGAGTGCCCGACAGCCCATTTCTGATCAAGTACGTCGTGAGAGGATGTTAAGCTTTAGGCAACTCATGAAAGCGGCGGAGATACGACGTATTGATACTCCTGCCATGGACAGACGGATGCACTATTTACAGCAGTCACCAGTGGCTCCTCCTCTTCGACACCAGTACGGCATGCACCATCACCATCAGCCACCAGTGCCTACACGTCAGCAACCAACTGTGTACAGTCATCCTGAAGGACGTTCTGCTATGATCCCACCTCCTATGGTAAGTGTATGTATCAAATAGCTACTCTGTTATAATTTAAAACAAAATTCTTTCCACTTCACCTCATATCCTGTCTTGTAATTAGACCAGTTTCATAACCTTAGTGGTTACATCTTCAGTAGTTACATGACCGATGTTCTGTTGTCTTACTTCATCTGTTTGTGGATCGATGAACTCACCAATCAAATCAACTTCCTGGCAATTTAAAAGTACATTAATTTTTCTTTCTTAGTTTTTCGAATGTGGATTTTTACCAAACTGTGAGCTATTTAGATTTTTATTTATTTTATGAAAGTAGCCTTTCTTTCAATTTGAGGTTTTTTGACCAACCATGAGCGACTACAGCTGAGTTTTGCAATTCCCCATTTTTGACACTCTGGTTTTCAAATTTATTTTAGTTTTCCCTGTGAAAATTTTATCACAATCTCTGCATTTAATCTGATAAATTGATAATTTTTATCCTTCAATTCTGTCATTTTTGTTGGTTTTAATTATCCTATTGAGGCTGTATTTATTGCTCGGTTCCAATCTTATGTTGTACTTTTTTTAATTTGAGGAGCTTCAATGGATGCTAAGTGAATTTCTTAAATCCACTAAGATTATTAAACAGATCTAATTAACAGACAGGACATGATGTGAGGTGTAAAGAATTTTATTTGAAATGTCATAGTGATAATTCCTGTAATACAGTGGGATCAGTATAGCATTGGGCAGCAGACGTGGGGATTTCACTGTACACTGCTTACGCACTCGTGGCAGGGAACAGACAGCATAGGATCGTGGTGATACAACCACATGCATTTTCGTGACAATTTTACAAATCATCGTACTTAGCAACTTTATTGATGCAGGTGCTGGAACACGGTCAGCCGGTTGAAGAGCACGTGTTTTGGTTATTTTATACGGATACAATTTTAACAATTTAGTAACTTTCTACTTATATATTAAATTTGGGAATTTTTAACATTATGAGGTTCAATTAATAATAATTAAATGAATCGTGATTTTTTTTTTCTTTCTTTCTTTTTTCTTACCTCACACATCTATAAAATAGATGTATGAGGTAAGAAAAATTCATGATTCATTTAATTATTATTAACTTTCTACTTGTTGCAAAGGTGCCTAAGTGTTGCAATTGATAACAGATGTCGTCTAGTGTTTCTTCTGTGAGAACGCTATGTGTCTTGTGTGGTTTCTTAGCCTCGACACTTCCTGTTGGATGAAATTTGTTGTACAGAGTATGGACTGCCAAATGTGATGGAATTTTTACATCCGGGATCGCATTTCAAAGAGTCTTCGTACTTGGCTGGCAGATCATAAATAAATACACGTTCTACACTAGAAACATTATTAATCATTATACAGTTTACACTTATACATTCGTCATTCAGTTTACCTGTTTTATAAGATTTGAAGGAAGTAGATTATACTGGGGTAATTGGAAAACATTAGCTCAGGATAAGGATGTATGGAGAGCATCTGTGCCAGTGAGTTAGTTATAATGAAGAATTTATGGTATTAGTAATGAATTGGTATTATATAGGAATTTTAACCCTTGTTTTCTGTTTTGAATGTTGCAGTTGGCTCCTCCGTTGCAAACCCCAGGTGTGAATCTACTACATGCCCAATCATTACATGAGAACCAGGGCCATCCTCCCAGCAGCATACACATTGTGCCGAACGTGGCACGCCCTCAGGGGCTGGTGATCCCACCAGTGTCACCATCCCGGATGGCTGCAGCCCGTGAAGAGGCCTTGCGCAATTTTCTTATACTGTTGGAAGAAGATTCACAGTACGCTAATGAGCAGGTCTCGCTCCCGTTCAAGTACAAACAGGTCAGTCTCTATTTCAATTTATTTTTAATAAAAAGTAGCAGCTGTTCACCCTCGAGGTACATTTTTTCCAGCTCTGACATTCACATATACACAGGGTGTCTCTAAAGTCACTATACATTTCAGTGCAAGAGGGCAATCATTAACCTTTTTATTTGACTGAATATCATTAATATTTATGGGATTTGTGTTTTTTATTTCTTCTTCAGTTATTCTTTATAGAGATGATTATATACATGGGGACTTAAATGTTGTCCACAGCAAAACAATAATAATATCAATTTTCTAATAGAAATTTATAATATTGTTATTGTGAAGTTATACACATATTCTACTGCCATCTGGTGACAACACACGGCTGTGAAACAAAATGCCCACCTTAAAATTAAAACAAAAAAGCCTGCTGCTTCTGTGATATGATTCCATAAATCTAGCAGATGTGATAAGGATGTTTTTGTAGAGTGATGCAAGGGGCACTCAACTCCCTACTGAGGCATCAAGTTGATGCATTCGGACTCTCACTGGCAATTTGAACCTGCTGCTCTGTTTCTGCTGATACACGTAGTCATGCCTTATGACTGCTGGTAAACCAAGGGTCCCGGGTTCAAGTCCCGGTCTGAGCGTATAATTTTTCTCTTTAAATATGATTTATCCATCAATGAGATGCACGAAATCAATAATAATAACATGGAAAAAGCCGTACTGGCTGTATTGTATAATTCCCAAATATGTCTTCTTAATTAAGGAGCCGCCATTTGCAAGATAGAAGCATGGCTTCATAGCATTTGGTGGCCGGGAATTACAATGTATATAGAGAGGGATTTGCGTTTAGATCGGTACTTGCTCAGGTAGCTCAGTTGGTAGAGCACTTGGTCTAGAGAACCAAGGGTCCCGGGTTCAAGCCCCGGTCTGAGCATATAATTTTTCTCTTTAAATATAACACTTAAATTTGTTTAAAAGTAGATGAATGTATGCTTTTGTTGCGGCTCATTTACGGAATTTATGGGTAAATTTAGCTGTCTCGTCTTCATATGACAATCCACATACCTGTGCACAAACAGTGACAACAATCCGTTGTTCTGTGCTAAAGACGTTGCATTAAGCTGACAGTGTATGGAAAGAAAAGACAAAAAATATTAGAGTTTTCATGGAAGTGGAAGTGACTTTAGAGGCACCCTATATCGTCCCTTCACTAGCTGAAGATAGACACACGTGGATGCGAGGCCAGCAGATAGCTTGTAGGCCATTAATGTCATGTTGCAAATAGAAAAATATACACACATGTCTCTTTTACAGTGATGCAAAATCATTAAATTCCCTATTTAATAAGTATGCAATTCATTTTGTTGGGTTAGGAAGAGGGAAGTTGGTGTACATCCATTTGTTATAAACATTCATAAATTATATTTGAAGAGAAAAATTTTCGCCTAGACCGAGACTCGAACCCGGGACCCTTGACTTTCCGGGCCAAGTGCTCTACCAACTGAGCTACCAAGGCGAGTTACGATCTAGATGCAAATTTTTCTCTTATATACGTTGTAATTCCCTATCGCCAAATGCTTTTGAAACCATTGCTTCTATCTTTGCAAATGGCGGCTTCTTAGTTAAGAAGACATTTATTGGGAATTTAACATTACTTTATAAAGCTAGTAAGCCAAGGGTCCCGGGTTCGAGTCTCGGTCTAGGCGAAAATTTTTCTCTTCAAATATAATTTATCTTTCAGTGAGAAATGTTAAATCAATAATAAAAACATCATTCATGAATTAATTATGGCAAACAACATTATCCTGAACTAATGCTTTCCAATCATTCCCTGTATAATCTATTTCCCTCAAATCATAGTTAATGTTATTCTCCCACCTCATTCTTGGTCTACCAACTGGGTGTTTTCCCTCTGGTTTTCCTACAAGAAGCTTCCATGCAAGTCTTTCATTCCCCATACGTGCAACATGTCCTGCCCATCGCAGTCTATGACACATAACTGTTGTTATTATATCTGGCTTGCTATTAATACCATGAGCTTACTATTATGTAGTTTTCTCCATTCACCTTTCTGTTCATCTCTTTTTGACCCAAAAATTTACACCTTTCTGTTCATCTCTTTTTGACCCAAAAATTTACCTAAGAACTTTATTCTCAAATACTCGTAATCTCCTTTCCTCTCTTAAAGTAAGAGTCCATGTTTCACATCCATATAATATAACTGGTAGAATAATAGTTTTATACATTTTCAGTTTAACGTTTGTCAGTTAAAGAAAAGTTAATCAATTAATGAAATTTCCAACTTTTTACACTCAACATATAATTTTAATTCAGTTTGAGTAAGTTAACAAAACCTGGTACGTTGTCAGTTGAAAACATATCAGTTGTAGACAGGTGTGGCTCAGCTCTAGATTAGGACGTTTCTATTATTTTCTTTACAACATTCATATGTCATTGTTGCATTACATACTGTTACCATTTGTGATAACATTTTGTATTTTAAACATTTTGCAACGGTTGTTAAAACATGTTTAACAATTATTTAACACTTTACACAAGTTGCGCTGTTTATCTCTCAATGAAGTTCTACATAATGCTGTGCAAATGTTTAATGTAACTTCCACTAGATGGCAGCACATATGTGTGGCTATTAATTCCAAACCATATTTCAAGAAACTAACTTGATTTTGTTGGGTTCTGATGGGACAAGTTAGTGTACACAAGATTAGTTTACAGTTTCTTAAATAAACTGTTGTTGGGTTAGGAAGTTGGTGTACCTCCATTTGTTATAAACATTCATAAATTAATTATGGCAAATAACACTATGAGGTTTTCAAGTTAATAAGTTGTACCCGACCTCATATTTTGAATTACGAGCTGAGATAAGACTTAATTTTTACACGCTTTATATTAGCTTGACCTTCATCTGTCTATGTAACGGACCTGTAACTATGTAATGGAATCTTTGAACACGATTTTCATCCACTTAAAAACATTGGATCGACTTGAAACTTTGTATACTTGTAAAAGACCCATGACAATACAATAATCTCATAATTGTTTCTAAAATCCTGGCCAGAATGATCAGAAAATAAAAAAAAACAGTATAATAGGTTGCGGACTTATCGACTTTTTAGTTAATCCTTGTAAGAGCTCAGTTGGTAGAGCGGTGAACTCTAGTGGTATATAATTTCAGTAATCCATAGGTCGCTGGTTCAAATCCGGCTCGGATTACTTCTTTGTTTTTATAGAAGAGTATTAAGCAATTATATTTTCATGGGAGTCCGCTTTATGACAATCAATTAAATTAAGAATTAACAAAAAAATAATATATTTGAAGAGAAAAATTTTTGCCTATACCGGGACTCGAACCCGGGATCTTTGGCTTGCTGGGCCAAATGCTCTACCAACTGAGCTACTGAGGCGAGTTACGATCTAGATGCAAATTTTTTGTCTTATATACATTGTAATTCCCTTTTGCACATGCTTTTGAAACCATTGCTTCTATCTTTGCAAATGGCGGCTTCTTAGTTAAGAAGACATTTATCTTCTTCTTCCTTCCAAGTATTAGGCCAAGGCCTGTTACGATCCTATAGAAAATTTTCCCTCCAGCGTTTCATAGGACGGCCCAGTGATCTTCGTCCTCTTGGTATATAATTATAAACAGCTTTGGGGATCCGATTTGAACTCATTCTTTCAAGATGGTGTTTCCAATTTAGTTGGTACTGTTTAATATATTCCAAAATTGGCATAGTCTTCAATTCTTTTAAGATATCGGTGTTCCTTTTCCGATCCCATCTGGTGTAACCCGCTGTTCTGCACATGAATCTCATTTCACAAGCCGTTATTCTGCTTTCATGTTGTTTTTTTAGTGTCCATGCTTCACTACCATAGGTCAACACTGGTCTAGCCAAAGTGTTATATAAACGTAATCTGGTGTTTTTTTGTACAAGGGATGGTTTCATAACTTGATTAATAATTCCTAAACTTTTATTATAACTAGTAACTTTTTCAGGGATATCCTTTTCATCCCAGATAGAGAGATAATATCCAAGATATTTAAATTGATTAGATCTCTCTAAAATTTTATTCTGGAGACAGATTTTACTTTGTATGGGGTCCTTCCCATGAAATCCCATAATTTTAGTTTTGTTAATTGATATTTCCATATTAAATTTGGCACCTATTTTTTGTAAATTATAAATTGATCGTTGCAAATCATTTTTGGAAAGTGCCAGGAGAGCTAAATCGTCTGCAAAAAGAATAGCATCGAGTTTGAGGTTCCTATTGATGGGTATATATCCTCGTTGTGTTTTCCTCCATTCATTTATTAATTTATTCATGTATATAATGAAAAGCACCGGTGAAAGTCCACATCCCTGTCTTACTCCAGTGTTGATCTTTTCCCAAGAAGATAATTTGCCATCTTGTTTAACAGAGATTTCATTATCTTTATAGATGTTGAAGATATTAGTAATATATTGTTGTGGAACGTTATCATCAGCTAAAATTTGTAGTAATATATTTGTGTCTACTTTGTCAAAAGCCTTTATGAAGTCAACGAGGGCGATATGAGTTTCTATATTGAATTCCTTGTGCTTTTCTAATAGTAGTTTTAGAGTAAAGAATCCATCTGTACAAGATCTACCCTTTCTGAATCCATTCTGCTCTTCTCCAATTATATTTTCATAAATTTTCCTCAATTTATTCTTAACAATATTAGCATAAATTTTATATCCAGAGTTCAACAAGCTAATTCCACGATAGTTATCTTTGATTTGGCGACTTCCTTTTTTGAAGATTGGTATTACAATGGATTTGTTCCAGCTTTGTGGTGGTTCTTGTCCTTCCCATATCATATTAAGGAGAATAAGAAATCTGTCTAAAAAATTTTTAGTTGAAAATTTAAATAATTCTTGATTAATGTGGTCTTCTCCGGGAGCTTTGTTACTTTTTAATGATTTAACAACATCAGTTAATTCATCTATAGAAATTTGTTCCAAAGCAGTGTTATTAGAGATTGGTATTTGTAATAAATCATCCTTTTGTGTCCATAAATGATGAAAGTAGTTAAGCCAAGATTCTTTAGATATACAATTTAAATGTGCATTTTCTCTTGAATCATTATTTAAATTTTTTAAAACTTTATATATTTTTGGTTGAGGCATAGTGATATCATTTTCCAAAAATGAGACAAATTGTTCCCAGCTTTGTCTATGTTTTTTGCGAACTTCAATTTTAGCTATGGCTCTCTTCCTATGATATACTTTATCTTCATCTTTTTTTGTAGACAGAAATTTTTTGTATGCTTCACGTTTATCATCAATTACTTTTTTGATGTTTTCATCCCATATCCGTAGTCCTTTTTTTCGATTCCATTTAGTTTTGATACCCAGGCTTTCATTTGCTGCTTGTGTCAAAATAGAAGACATTTATTGGGAATTTAACATTGGGGGCATTCAGTAGCCAAAGCGCTGCAAAAGCGCTTTAGCGCTTTATCTGCAGCATACCATTCAGCGGGCAATAAAGCGCTCTAGCGGACTTGCAGCTACTGCAGCGAAGTAAAAGTAGGCTGCTGATAGAAAAAACCGCTGCATACATTGTGATTGGCTGGTTCATTCAGTTTAAACATGGCGTCTTTCTCCATAAACAATTTATGTTTGATGTACAAATTTTGTGTTATTTATGTCTGGACATTAATATACGAGTTATTCGAGGTGGCTAACCGTTTTAGACGAACATAAGTGATATATTAAGTAAAACTAAAGACAGTGATAATCTTAAGATTGTTATCAAGATCAAGAATTTACGATTATAACCTCTTTTCATGCAAATCATTGTGTTATTGACGAGTGAATGTTTTTATTATGAAAATTGTATCCGCAGATGATTCATTCGCTAATACCTGGTGCCAAGTTAATTATAATTTTTGTTTTCAAGATATATGAAATACATTAGAATAGTATGATTGTGTTCATGGGGTCATTTCTGGAAGTGCTACAGTGGTTGTCGAACCAATTTTCTCTACAGATAAAACGAACATTTGTACTATTCTTTAAATGTGCAACACAATAAGAAAATTGTGTAATGGACAAAGAGATGAACTGTGTATCTTATATATTAAATTAAAAGATTCTTACCTCTCCTCACATTATTCTGTTAAGTAGATCGCGATTTCAGGCCTGAAATCGCGATCTACTTAACAGAATAATGTGAGGAGAGGTAAGAATCTTTTAATTTAATATTGAATTGAACCTCACAGTGATAATTCCTATATAAAAAAAGGTTAATGTGTATCTTATGTTTGTAATCTTTTCTGAATAAAGAGTTTTGTGAAGTATCGGCCATAACTTGAATTCAAATATTACAATATTCTAGATTTGTTATCTAAATTTGAACAGTGAAGATACAAATACTCAGTGTGATGTGCATAAATAAAATTAAATTACAGCTAGAGTTGGTTAATGTATTAACAAAAAATTTTGCACTCTGCATAGGATTTTAATCACAGCTGACCCATTATTATGTAATCTCCAACTTTATATACTATGTCCTATCATGGAGATACTGAGAGCCATTTCTTGAACCAGGTATGAATAACTTTCACTTTAATTCCCAATTTATCGCAAAATGAAATGTGGTCTTATGTCTTTTAATTCAAATGCATGTAGTCTCTCTTATGGGATATTGCTATTCACTGTATATTACCATTAATCTTGGTGGTAAATGTTTTTCATATTATTATAAATGATTCAGTGATATACTATTTAGTGTAGCACTTAACTTTACTAAGAAAGTGGCATTGCTAATGTTAGAATTATATTAAATAATGTCTTTAAGTATGGTGAGTGAGAGGTTATCTATAATTAACTGCTGTTATGACAGAATTTCACATACATGGTTGGAAATTACATATAATGTTTTGGTTTTATTTTAGCCATAAATATTATGGTAGTTACTCTTATAAGTAATTAATATTATCAGATGATGCAAAAAAAATTAATTAATTATTAAGAAAACTATTTAAATTATTATAAATTAATATTCTTCTTTGTTTTCATTCCTATTCCTTGACAAATTTAAAATAAAGATGAAGTATGTTTGAGGTTGAAAAAATACAATGATGCCTTCCTTTATACAATTGTTTGGTTGCTGTACTTAGGTCATGTCTTGCACCACATACATTAATTTTGCACATATGCCTGTACTTCCTGCATTTTCTAGTGTAACCCCTATTCCTCATAGATTTAAATATAGACCTAAAAGTGTCAAATATTATGTAAGAAATCACATGAATAAAAGGCTGAACAATTGAATAAAATTTACCCTACAGCCCACCTGGCAATACTTTTAGTGTGGTTATTAAATATATGTGTTATGTGATGATGAAGGAGCAAGATATGCATCACATAGGGAATTCGCAGGAGTGATGTTTAAATATAATAAAATAATATCAAGTTGTGTCCAAATCAGGGTCAGATCAAGTGATTAGATTAAGCCACTGTATTTATAGAGGTCTGTAATTAACTAGGGTGCAGGCTGACTACATCTGATGAACAAAATGGATGTTATGAAAATGGGGAAAGGTAGAATAAAATTGTGGTAGGGAAAAATGGGAGAAACCCTGAAAGAACATGCCGTAGATCCGTTTCCTCCACTACAAAATCTACTTATAATGACCGAGACTAACCAATTTAAAAAAAGCTACTCTCACTAAAACACAAATTAATATGATTAAACTAATAATAAACATTATAAATAAAGTTCTCGAGAAGCCAGCGGTGAGAGGCGAGCGTCTAATCGCTTGCGTCACGGAGCTGCCTGATATATTAATAATTAAAAAAATACAAATTTTCTCGTTATAATAATATTTTATTTTAAACGATCTATTCGTCGATTTCATAAATTACATACATTAAAATAAATCGTAAATTCTGTATGTCCCTATTAGCATTATGATTAATTTCAATAGCATCGCGTAGTAATATGAGTAATGAGCCAATGAACAAATTTAAATTTGGCGGTATAGCTGCATGCAGCGGTCCATTCAACAAACTCCTTAAATTTCCGCTGCAAATGGCAACCATTTTTGCTAAAGCGCTTTACTGCCCGCTGAATGCGCCCATTACTTTATAAAGCTAGTAAGGCTTCTAATGTTGTTTTTATTATTGATTTAACATTTCTCACTGAAAGATAAATTATATTTGCGTCTAGATCGTAACTCGCCTCGGTAGCTCAGTTTGTAGAGCATTTGGCCTGGCAAGCCAAAGGTCCCAGGTTCGAGTCCCGGTCTAGGCGGGAATTTTTCTCTTCAAATATAATTTATCTTTCAGTGAGAAATGTTAAATCAATAATAAAAACATGATTAAAAAAATAATGGATTAAAAAACTCAAACATCAAACCAAACTCAGAGATAAAAAAATAAATAATAGTTTGAAAAACTAAAACAACACGCTTTATTAGAAAACCAAACTAAAAAATTAAAAATAATTTTAATTTCCAACACGCTTGGGATAAAATTAAAGTCATGAACAAAAAAAAACATCTCCAACACATCTAGAATAAAACTAGAGTTATCTACAAAAAAAAATAATTTTACCATCAAAAGCGTGGGGTGCTTTTTATGGTTTTTACATTTTCGTCTTAGAGACTTTACTTTTACCAATATCTGTTTATTATCAAATATATTAATTGATGTAGAGCACCCCACGCTTTTGCTCGTAATTTTTTTTTGTAGATAACTATTTTTTTCTAAGTGTGTTGGAGATGATTTTTTTGTTGACCACTTTGATTTTATCCCGAGCCTGTTGGAAATTAAAATTATTTTTCATTTTTTTAGTTTGGTTTTCTAATAAAGCGTGTTGTTTTAGTTTTTTTAAACTATTATTTTTATTAATTACTCGCAGACATTGTCCTGCCGAACATTCAGTTCTTGTGTCATGGCCGCACAATAAAAAATGTTACTTTTTTTTACCATAAACTTCACTAATTAATACGTTTGCCAAAAAACTCCTCACTGCCATCTGTTGTGGCTCAAGAAGTGGGAATATGTCATGACTACACATCTGACATAAAAAATTCCTTTAACCCAATTACAGTGCCATCTACTAGGTCAAATTGTGAATTTAAACCATCCAGGGACCCACTTGAACATACAACAAAATCAGTGCAGTCATTTGGGCAGTTTTGAATTTTGAGTAAACCTCCACTTCTAATTGTTGGATTTCACTCATTTTTGCACAACATCTGCCTTTGCTTTATTTTAATAGGATATACCGAGATTCATTGTGAAACATTGAAAAATGTGAACGCTGGACCAATTTTTAAATTTTTACTTATGGTGAACTCCTACACCTAATAATTTTAGAGGCTCCAATTATGAATCTAACCCTTTGAGGGACCCATTGAGACTAACTAACTCACTGGCATTATCGAACCCGTAGGTTCATGGCCGCACGAGCATAAGCTCTCCATATATCCCTGTCCTAAGTTAATGTTTTCCAATCAATCCCTGTAGGATCTACTTCCCTCAAATCATAGTTAATGTTATTCTCCCACCTCATTCTTGGTCTACCAACTGGGCGTTTTCTCTCTGGTTTTCCTACTAGAAGCTGCCTTGCACGTCTTTCATTCCCCATTCGTGCCACATGTCCTGCCCATCGCAGTCTATGAGAATTACCTGTTCTCATTATATATGGTTTCCTGTAAAGACCATGTAGTTCACTGTTTTGCAGTCTTTTTCATTCACCTGTCTGTTCATCTCTCTTTGGTCCAAAAATTTTCCTAAGAACTTTATTCTCAAATAATATACTCATAATCTTCTTTCCCCCCTTAAAGTAAGAGTCCATGTTTCGCATCCATATAATATAACTGGTAGAATAATAGGTTTATATATTTTCAGTTTAACATTTTTTTAAAGGAGTTGGGAAGTCAAGAGTCTCTGCAATGCATAATAGCACGCATTTCCAGAATTGGGCCTATGTTTAATTTCTTTGTGCATCTCATTCCTGTTTGTGATTATGTTGTTGTTGTTTTTTTCTAATGGCGAGATTTGACGCTTAAGTCATTTTCTCTCTGGCTTCCCAGTACAAGCGAACAAGGTCCTTAGAGTGTTGTGCAGTTGGATTTAAAGG
The DNA here is from genome assembly GCA_030220185.1 of Diploptera punctata. Taxonomy (NCBI): domain Eukaryota; kingdom Metazoa; phylum Arthropoda; class Insecta; order Blattodea; family Blaberidae; genus Diploptera; species Diploptera punctata. The sequence continues at coordinate 159,226 of JASPKZ010008258.1, read as the reverse complement.
TGGACAGACTAGAAGGTGGTGTTTGTCCATGATCAGGTCCGGGTCTTTGCATATGACACATCTGTTTGTGATTATTGTTCCTATGTACTTGAATTCAGCCACTTCCTCAAAATTTTCCTCATTTATCATTAGGTGTCCATTTCCACTATATAATGTATTTTTATGTGTGACCATGTATTTAGTTTTATTGATATTTACTTCCAGTCCCAGTTTCTTAGTGTTACTCAGTAGTGTGTGCGTTTAGTATCTCCTCGGTATCAGCCAGTAGTACTACACAAAAAATTTAATCAAAATTGGTCCAGTCGTTTATTAGGAGTTGAGTGACAAACACACGTCCAGAAGAATTAAGTAAATAAAGATTAACTTATAAACATGTTTTGTAATTTATTGCAAAGGTTGGTTATACTGATTTCACATACATTGATAGAAATTACATTAACCAGTCGCATATGTGTACTGAGATTCTGTAGAATTTAAAAGAATTCATTGAGTAAGTTAACATCAAATACTAAAGTTTTTCCCCAGATTGTTTGCACAAAACATGCTGTATATAATACCACACTAACTGCCCTAACAATATTCAAGTGTTTAAAGAAGTAAGTGATGATTGTTAACATTTGTTTTTTTTTTCTTGATAAACTTTACATGATTGTGTGTCCATTGTGATTATAGGTGCAGAGGAGCACGGACGACACAGAAGACAACGCAGAGAAATGCACCATCTGCATAACTGAATTTGAAGAAAATGAAGATGTACGAAGACTGCGTTGTAAACATTTGTTCCATAAAACCTGCATAGACCGATGGTTGGATACTGAGCAAAGTTGTCCCAACTGCCGTGCAAGCACAAATTATTCCTAAATTAATGAGTCATTTTAACATCTTACCGTGTTTGAAAAACATGAAATATGAGGTAAGATGTTAAAATGACTCATTAATTTATTAATTAAGAACCTCATAATGTGTTTCCCAATTTTAACTTTGAACAGACTATTGCGTCAATAAAGAAGCACCATCCAGGTGACAGCAACTCTTCTGTCTCGCCTGGACTGATCCGTCTTTTTCTCGATAATTCTCTCGTCTAGTTGTAGTGTTTTTAAATGTAAATAAAATCTATTCATTAGCATGTTTATCTGGGTCTCTTATTTCTTCACATCAAATCCACAATAATTCTGTTGTTTTAATCTCCGTCTCCTTCCTCTTCATCTGGTCACTCCACTCTGTCTTTTATCCATAGTCGAGCCGCTCTTATTTCTGGCGTGGTCACACCTACCTGATTTTTGGCATTACTCCTGCACGTGGTTTACATAATACTGGCAGGTAATAGCATTGTCAAGTCAGTTGTACATTACAGTGTGGACTGTTCTATTCAGAGAACAAGTGACTGCTGGCATCATGTGATAACACATGTTCCTGCTAGAGTCAATTTCCAACATGTTTACTTACATATAAGGGTGAGGTTTTTTCCTCACCTGTAAGACAAATGTCAGGAAGCTCAGGGCCCAAACGGTCTCCGAAAATCATCCAGCCATCATCATCATCCTTCACCGGTGTGGAAAGCAATGGGAAGCTACCACACCTATAATTCCATAGTAAAGCTGCAAAGCATAGCATGAAAATGCTGTGATTGCAGTGAAAGACTTGCCGTGAGGCAGAATTACTATAGAATAGTACAAGAATAAACTTGACAATACGATAAAAATCCTCCATAAGTGTGATGTTTAACCATGACAACAATTGTCAGCTGACCATGTGGTTTGCTGCCAGAAGTAAGAGGCGCACAACTTTATTGTTCTGGATTGTAAGCCTCTTCCATTGGTTTTTATTGTCCATGTGTTCTTACACTTTGTTCCTATCCCAGACTTTTTCCTCCATCTTTTATGCAATGTTCTTTTTCCTATGGTTTTCATTTCTTGAGAAACAGAGATTTGAGTTCCTCATATATTTTACAGCTCATAACTTCCCCTCCAAAGGAAGCCACTAGCCTTGGTACCAATAATTAGCAACTTCTGCATTTCTGATTTATTTATGATTAGAGCAAGGAATTATATGAAGAAAATTATACCAAAATATGAAATCATAATAAAAAAAATATTATGAAGCTACTACACATATTTCAAGAGAAAAATTTGCGCCCAGACCGATACTCGAACCCGGGACCTTTGGCTTTCTGGGTCAGTGCTCTACCAACTGAGCTACCGAGGTGAGTTGTGATCTAGATGCAAATTTTTCTCTTTTACAGGCCTATGTTGTAATTCCCTCGCACCAAATACTATGAAACCTCTGTTTCTATCTTTGCAAATGGCAGCTTCTTTATTAAAGGGATCCCATAACAGGCCGGAGGCCCTTGGGTCAGTAGGAGGTTAAGGCTCCCACTTTTTCTAAACAATCGGCACTTTATGTCAGCCCTGCTTGACGGCCGCCTTTATCCCCAGAACAAGTCTGGTACTCATTTCCATTAGAGGCTGAGTCGACCCCAGGGCCATAGTGCCCCAGAGGGTTCGGGTCAGTTTAAAAATCTTGACCCCAACGGGACTTGAACCCTCGACCCTCCGGCTTGTAGCTCAGTGCCTTAACCACTACGCTACGGCGTGCCCCAGCTTCTTTATTAAGAAGACATTTGTCGGGAATTTAAAACACCACTTTATAAAGCCAGTGTGGCTTCTATTGATGTAACTTCTTACATGCACAGGTCCTTTATAATTTATAAATGTACGTACCAGCACATAAATGAGATAAACAGACCTTATTTCTGGCTCAAGAAATCGAGATGTTCCTGGCCCAATATAAAATATCACGTTCATGATTTGAAGCAATTTTCATGGCTCATGAAGTAGCGTAGTTGTTTAAGGAATCACACTCAAACCAGAATGTCGTGAGTTTGAGTCTCGATGGGGTCGGATTTTTAGCTGGACCAAACCTGGCAGCATCTTGGCCCTGGAGTCAAGTTAGCTCCTATTGGAAATAAGTATCAGACGCAGCATGTTGGGGGGGGGGGTAAACGTATTCATCATGCAGGGGCGACATCCCGGTGAATGATTCGAGCCGATTGTCTAGAAAGATGGAAGCTTCAATCTCCCATTAAGTTTGGATGATTTCAATTTATTTTGCATGAAGATATTTGAAATCCAGTATATTTATGTGAAATATAACAGTAATATTAAATTTGATAGTTTCAGAGCACAAGTAGACCAAGTCCAGTTTGTTATATTTGGAGAAACGAGATGTTATTAATCCACAATTAATTTTAGGGATTGTTTCAGAACTCTCTTTGCAATTACAGTAAAATTTAATGAACAATGGACATGGTGAAATAGAGTTAGAATTATTTTAACATTAGTTTTTACAAAAAGTGGGCCTAACACAGTGTCTAGTCTTGGTCTACTTGTACTTTGAACGATCCAGTTATCAATTCTGTTCGTAATACGCAGTTAGAAGCTTCTTCTATATTCTGATAGCAAACTATACGCCTGTCACGATGAAAAAGTGCACTCCGCATCACATTATGTTATGTAAGTATACTTGTTGTCACCCCTACACTGGCTAGATGATCGTCTACCTCTGTGGATGTGAGGCCAGCAGCCGTATGGTAGGGTAAGGACCTTCTAGGCCTGTTGCACCATAGAAAATAAAGTATACTTGTTATTATGCCATATTTGGTATTTTGATGTAAGTGAGAAAAATGTTGGCCTTACCTACCAGAACTTCGCTAATTTAAAAAAAACAGGATCAACGGTCTTTACTACAATTAAATGGTGTAATCCACTCACAAAGTAAGGACTGCTCTTTGGTAGGAAGAAGCAACTGGCTGCTAGGTTATTGTTCTTACATTTTTGTTCAGCTTATTCATCTAGAGTCATGTTTTGCTGCAAAAACCTCCATCCAACTTGTCATTCCAAATCTCCGCATCCAATTATTTACTTTTATCAAATGTATTTATCCAGATGTATAGCCCAGATGAAGGACAATATAGAGATGATGTAATAGAGTTTTACGAAGAACTCCAGAAACTCATAAATAAAAATGATTACCTTATTTTAACTGGAGATTTCAATGCACGTATAGGAAATAAACCAATACCAGAAACCATAGGTAAACATGGTGAAAAAACAATAAATAATAATGGAAAACTTTTAATAGACTTCGTCACCTATAATAGCTTTAAAGTAACGAATACCTTTTTTCGACACTTAGATATTGACAAATATACATGGAGTGCCACAGGAAGTACAAGTATAATTGATTATATAATTGTAAATAAAAAACTTTCAAATTTAGTTCATGATACTAGAGTATATAGAGGGCCTGATATTAATTCTGATCATTTTTAGTGAGGTCTAAAATAGCTATACCAACCCGATGGAAGAAATTACACTATGATAAGATGGAAAAATAATGAAACTTTTAAAGTTCACCTATTACAACAAGAATCCATTAAAGAACTGTATCAAAAGAGATTACAGAAAAAGTAGAAATATAAATGAAGAATGGGATGAGATTAAAAGAATAATAACTCAAGCTGCAAAAGAATCTTTAGGAATGAGAAAGAAATCATATTACAAAAAAATTAAAATTTGGAATGAAGATTAAGAACATCTAAATTATCTTAATAAAGTAAAGTAAAGTGATCCCACAACAGACCCGGAGGCCCTTGGGGTAGTGGGAGGTTAAGGCTCCCACTTTATCTAGACAATCGGCACATTATGTCTGCCAGGTTGTGAGCCCTGCGTGACGGCCGCCTTTACCCCAGAACAAGCGTCTGGTACTCATTTCCATTAGAGGCTGAGTCGAGCCCAGAGCCATAGTGCTGCCAGAGGGTTTGGGTCAGTTTAAAAATCTTGACCCCAACGGGACTTGAACCTGCGACCCTCCAGCTTGTAGCTCAGTGCCTTAACCACTATGCTACGGCGTGCCCCAAATTATCTTAATAGGAAAACAAATGAATCATTAATTGAATACAAAGAGAAAAAGTGCAATAGTTTGTAGAGAAGTTAGAAAAACCAAAAGAACAATGTGGGATAAATGTATAAGTGATATCGAACACGATGTACATGGAAAACAAGAAAAGGCATACAAAATTATGAAACAAGAGATACACTTAAATTAAATAACATTTCAGATGAAAAATGGATAGATAACTATCAAGAATTATGGATAGAAGAAAATGAAGAATAAATAATACAAGCAGATGAACACGTAGATTTAATAACCATAGAGGAATTAACAACTCCTATTGAACATTTCCATAACAAAAAAAGACACCGGGTATCGATAATATGAACATAGAATTAATTAAATATGCATCGTTTTCTCTAAAAGTTCGTCTACTAGATTTTATAAATATATGTTGGAAATTTGGATAAATACCCGAAGAATGGAAAATCACTAAAATATATCCTATATATATAAAAAGGGGGCACGTCGTAGCGTAGTGGTTAAGGCACTGAGCTACAAGCCGGAGGGTAGAGGGTTCAAGTCCCGTTGGGGTCAGAATTTTTAAACTGACCCAAACTCTCTGACGGCACTATGGCCCTGGGGTCGACTCAGCCTCTAACGGAAATGAGTACCAGACGCTTGTTCTGGGGGTAAAGGCGGCCGTCACGCAGGGCTGACATCAGGTGCCGATTGTCTAGAAAAAGTGGGAGCCTTAACCTCCTACTACCCCAAGGGCCTCCGGGCCTATTGTGGGATCACTTTATATAAAAAGGAAACAGACAAAATTGTTCTAATTACAGAGGAATAAGTATATTGAATATGTGCTGTAAAATTTATGCGAATATTTTAAAAAATTGCTTAAACATAATTATAGAAAATATCATATTGGATCCTATTTGAAGAGAAAAATTATACGCTCAGATCAGGACTTGAACCTGGGAACCTTGGTTCTATAGACCAAGTGCTCTACCACCTGAGCTACCTGAGCAAGCACTGATCTAACTGCAAATCTTTCTCTATATACATTGTAATTCCCGCCCACCAAATGCTATGAAGCCTTTACTTCTATCTTTGCAAATGGCAGCTCCTATATTAAGAAGACATATTTGAGAATTATGCATTACATTATAAATGCCAGTGCGGCTTTTTTCAATGTTTTTACTATTTATTTCATACATCTCAATGATCGATAAATTATATTTGAAGAGAAAATTTATACACTCAGACCGGGGCTTGAACCCAGAACCCCTGGTTCTCTAGACCTAGTGCTCTACCATCTGAGCTACCTGAGGAAGTACCAATTTAACGCAAATCTTTCTCTATAATAAAATCTCAACGTATTCTGCTTAAGAATAAAACAGTACTTATTTACTGTATTGAATTGTATATATTTATTTTAAGATTCTCCGATATAACTTATATAGACATGTGCTAGATAATATATTATTATTATTATTAATTTGATTATTTTTATTTACATTATTTTGAGTGTTAGAAAAGGAACTACATTTTCATACCCACTCAAATTTAAATTGTTATTCGACCAATGAAAATGCAGTCATACAACTGCTTTGTTTACATTACAAGTGGAACTTAGCTCGGAAGAAGTATAATGTGTGGTTAAGGTTGGTATTCATGAACCAAGCTCTCTAGACCAAGTCATCACCGTAAGCTGAGACTCTCATCTTTCAATTGTTCCTGGACATTTTTTTAATAATAAATATGTTGTTATCACGTGATGTTGAATAGAGTGAGCCAGTTAGAGTAGGTTCTGCATCACCCACATGATTAACCACGGGCTGAGAGTCGCTTAAGCAGAAAGCTTGGTTTTTTAATACCTGCCTTAAAGTTTCTGTTACACACATTGCCTTGTAAGTCCTGTAAATTGAAGCAGAAATGAAAAATATGTGAATAATTTTTCTGGGGACAAAGGAAGTTAACATTTTTTTTTTCTACACAATTTCATTTATTCTAAGCCAGTTTTTTAATAATTCTAAGTGAAAATATAATCTGATAGCTACAGAGGAAAGGAGATTACAAGTATTTGAGAATAAAGTACTTAGGAACATTTTTGGACCAAAGAGAAATGAAGAGACAGGTGAATGGAGAAGACTTCATAACCATGAACTTCATGGTCTTTATAGGAAGCCAGATATAATAAGAAGAGTTAAGTCTCGACTGCGATGGGCAGGACATGTTGCACGTATGGGGAATGAAAGACTTGCATGGAAGCTTCTTGTAGGAAAGCCAGAAGGAAAATGCCCAGTTGGTAGACCAAGAATGAGGTGGGAGAATAACATTAACTATGATTTGAGGGAAGTAGATTATACAGGGTATGATTGGAAAGAATTAGCTCAGGATAGGGATGTATGGAGAGCTTATGTCCATGTGGCCATGAACTTATGGGTTTGATAGTGCCAGTGAGTAAGTATTTTCAGCTATTTTGTTAAAATTATTTACTGAATACTGTAATTTGTCCACTGACAGAACCACTAATGCTACATCATGTGTGAAAATTAACTTATCTAACTTCATATTTCTATTCAATTGTATGTGTACATGACATTATTCTCTCCACTCTCTCTCTCTCTCTCTCTCTCTCTATATATATATATATATATATATATATATATATATATATATTATAAATGAAAGTGGTGATAGAGGTCATCCTTGTCTGCCTTCATCTTACGTCATAACTTGTTGTTTCTTGTAAGACACATTTCAAAGCTTCTTTGCTCCATCTTCATTTGGTACAGACTGATCTTGTTGTCGCTCTGGATCTCGACTCTTTTCCTTCTTTTTTGTGTTCAAAGAACTTGCTTATTACGTTACTCTCCCTGGGAATTTCAAAATTCATAATTTTCTCCTTGTTCTTCTGTATGTAGGGTTTTTCCCATATGATGAGTTCATTTGTGTTTTGTTTTAATAATTTTGTTTTTACATCTATTTTATGCCTCCAATTGTAGTTGTCAGAAGTACAAAGTTCATTAATTCCATGTAGTCAATCCGTAAAGAGAGCCGACATGAAGGGTTCACAGCAAAAGTGGACCAACTCCATATTTTACTCTTGAGAAAAAGAAGTAAGGAAGTAAAGAAACAAGCTGATAAATTATCAGGATATATGAAATATTTAATTTGGCGCAACGATCGTACCTCAATAGAAAGCAAAATCTGTATATACAAAATTATAGTTTGACCAGATATCATATATGGAGCAGAAACTAGGGCTGATACAACAAAAACTAATCAAATAATAATCAGATGTGAAATGAAGATGTTAAGAACTATTCAGAGGAAAACATTATTTGGTAAGAGACAAAATACAGAAATTAGAGACAAATTCAAGACATAATCAAATGTATTAAACACAGATGAAAATATTGAAAGATCATAGAGAAAGAATGGAAGACAATAGACCTGCGAAAAGAGCTAAAGAAGATAGACCAATGGACAGGAGAAGAGTAAGAGGAAATTCAGCCAAGAGATGGATAGACAGGCATTACAGAGACTTTTGATGTCCCAACTCCTTTCAAAAAACGGTAAACTGAAAATATATAAAACTCTTATTCTACCAGTTATATTATATGGATGCAAAACATGGACTCTTACTTTAAGGGAGGAAAGGAGATTACGAGTATTTGAGAATAAAGTACTTAGGGCAGTTTTTGGACCAAAGAGAGATGAACAGACAGGTCAATGGAGAAGACTACATAACAATGAACTACATGGTCTTTATAGGAAGCCAGATATAATAAGAAAATTTAAGTATCATAGACTGTGATGGGCAGGACATGTGGCACAAATGGGGAATGAAAGAGTTGCATGGAACCTTCTTGTAGGAAAACCAGGGGGAAAACGTCCAGTTGGTACACCAAGAATGAGGTGGAAGAATAACATTAACTATGATTTGAGGGAAGTTGATTATACAGGCAATGATTGAAAAGCATTAGTTCAGGATAGGGATGTATGGAGAGCTTATATCCGCGCGGCCATGAACCTACAGGTTTGATAGTGCCAGTGAATAAGATGGATAGATAGTGCCTGGTCATTCAATATGTCTTCCTCCGAGGAGTGATTTGGGAAATAAACAGGAATTATTACTAAGATGTCATTGCATTGTTCTATTAAATTAATCAAACTCTAAAATTAGTAAACAGTTTTGCAAATTGTTGTGTGGAACATCCTCAAATGTTTTTGTGAACTACTTAAAAAGATTGTATAAAATTCTCAATAAAAATACTTCTGCAGAAGTCATTGATAGCGACATCTCTTTGTCTTTGGAGGATTTGAAAATTGTATAAGAAGAAAGAAATATTAACGTTTGTATAGTAGCTTAAATGGTGTAATGGATAACACACTTGTGCAGAGAGTGAGAGGTCCAAGTCCTGGTTCAAGCGTTAATTTTTATTTTGAAAATAATAATGTCCAGTAATGGAAAATGTTAAATTTAAAATATCACATCGAAGTATTGTGTAAGTTAAAAAATTGTGAATTATGGAATCTTTGAAATTACTGTTTCCTCTTTTGTTGTACGTGTACTGTTAAGAACAAATTTTCTCATGGAATGGCACTGGTGCTCACCCAGGACCATGAAGAATTTGGGTAGGTACAATAAGTAGCAACTGAGGGACCTCATGATTGGATGATGATCCACTACTGTGGATGTGAGGCCAACAGCTGACTGGTAAGTCGAGGTCTTCCAGGTGAACTTGAGGGAACGGAATGGGTATTGGGGTCAAAAAACGTTTTTTTTTAATTTTATTTTTAAATTAATATGCACTCGGCCAGGGTCGATGAATTTTTTTAGGACGGAAAATTCCAAGGATCAAGTCCTTCTGGAGGTACTTTAAGCCGTGGGTCCCGATTCTGAACATTTTCAGATCCTTAAGCCTGAATGAAAAGGCCTCTAAGCAAAATTTACCAAATTTTCCCGTCCTAGCACTATCTTGATTTCCAAAATATCAGCGTGAGGCAGACCGATGACCACGTGCCACATCAATGACATCTATACGAAAACAAGTGTAACTAAATTAGTATGGTTCAAATACTTCCCTGTAGGGAAGGATCGCCTAAATCTCTGTTGAGGCAAACAAGGGCTTACAAGATTACAGGAAGATATTCCATCCATAGTAATTCTGCCCGAAGGCAGGTCCTTCACTGCAATCGTAGCATTTTCATGCTATGCTTGCAGCTTTATTAGGGAATTGTAGATGTGGTAGCTTCCCGTTGCTTTCCACACCAGTGAAGGATGATGATAATAATGATAAGGATGATGATGATGATGGTCATATGATTTCGGGGATCGTTTGGGACTTAAAGTTTTCCTGATATTTGTTTTACAGGTGAGGAAAAAACGCGATAAAAACCTCTAACTAAGTAACTCACTGGCACTATCGAACCCGTAGGTTCATGGCCGCGCGGACATAAGCTCTCCATATATCCCTATCCTGAGCCAATGTTTTCGAATCATCCCCTGTATAATCTACTTCTTTCAAATCATAATTAATATTATTCTCCCACCTTATTCTTGGTCTACCAACTGGGCGTTTTCCCTCTGGTATAGCTGAGCTGTCAAACTTTCACCGTTCCTTCTTCAGTTTTGTTTCAAATTTTCCGCTCATGAAGGGAAGTCATAAGCGAAGGAAAGATATTTTATCTGTTGGCTATCCTTTAGGCTTGCATTTGTTCCCTCGGTTCTCTATGTTTTGATCTACATGGAGAACGTTCTATGCTACCGTATTCTGCAATTAATTTGTTTTGTATTTCGTGTTTACGTTGTTTAAAAGCGAGGATTGTTTATGCATGTTGCATTCACCTCCGAGTAAATTGTAATCCATTTTAGTGATAATACAGTTTGTTATTGTTGGTGAAAATGCGTCGGCCGGGTGGGAGTACACAAGCTTTTTTTCTACCCACTTTAAGAGTATCTAATTACAATAAATATTAATAAAACACTATATTAAACGTATTTAGCTAAGAGATGTAATTATCACTTCATTATTTTACTTGTGAAATATGAAAATAAGTGGAATGGAACTATTTCCTGTCATGACCACATAGGTTATAAGAGTCCTTACTTCTAACCAGCGATAAAGGTCCGGACTTATCCTTTACTTATTTAACCGCGTAAAATAATAAAAAGGACGTTCCCTGGATTTCACCTACGTTAGAGTAATTGATTTGTTACAGTAATTGATTTAGGTTTGGTTAGCTTTTAGGTTCCTTGCGTTTTAAATGTGATTTGATACGTAAAATAAATTACATCTTCATATTTGTTACTCTATGAAAAATTCAAAATGTCGGACGATTTACTTACTTACTTACTTACTCACTGGCACTATCGAACCCGTAGGTTCATGGCCGCACGGACATAAGCTCTCCATACATAAAATGTCGGACGATTACCATGTTAAATCATATTTCCACTACTTCATTTCGTGTTAATTATACATATTTAAACAGCGGTTACATCTCTTAGCAAAACTGATTCATTAACACATTACAATACTTTAAATTACATCAAAAATGGCACAAGTCCCGTAAGTAAAAAGCTTGTCTTGTACAACCCCACCAGCAAAGGAAAAGTGAACAGTGATGGCGCTGCAGTAAATTCAACTCCATGTAATTCTAACCTCATCAGGATGCAAGACCTAGTACTACGACTACTACTAATTCTACAGAGAAGAAACCAAAAAGTTATTGAAAAAAATGTGAACAAATAGATGAAGAGTACGAGATTATAGATTTGTCTATTCATTCAAGACTTGGTAGTAAAAAAACATGTTGGACTTTCTGCAGAAAGTATACAAAACAGCCAGAACAACTGGAAAGCCCATCTTCAACGAATGCCATCTCATAGAATTCCAAAAGCCATACTTTGTTACTGGCAGGGGACTTTACGTGGTTATTTATTTGAAATACGCTTTCTGATGCAAGAAAAGGAATAATATTTATTTCCCTGTAAATGTACATAGTATAAATTGTCCATATTCCTAATGTAGTCGTATTTTGAAAGTCCCTATCTATGTGGTTAATTCTAAACTCTACCCAAAATAAACACATTCCAGAGCTTTGCTTAATTTTACAGCTATGTGACCTCCTAAGACACTCAGTCTTCGTGTACGTAAGAAAGACGTGTCTCAAAATAAAATATCCCTCAAGATGGCGATTTTTCCACGCTGGTGAGTTCATATTTATTATTCAGAAAACTCCTATGTTCTTGAGCGTTCCCTAATATTATTATTATTATGTGTCATCCCTTTTCTTCCATTACCTTTTATTATGAACGTATGATTTGTACCCGAACTTCGTGTGATGATTATTATTATAGTGTGTGTTTTATTATTATTAAATTTAAATCACTCAGTTAGTAGTTCTTTCTGTTTTAAGTCTACTACTCGATTTTTAACTGAAAACGTTCCTAAATCTAATATGGTGCTCGCCATACCATCATATAATCCAGAATACATTTCCAGCGCAAATCGGTATTATTTGCCTCATGCCCTGTCTTGTTAATGTCGTACGGTAGGCGGTTGTAACTTTAATTGGTTTTAAAATTTCTTCGATATATTTAGTATGAATATTTATTTCTACTAACATAGTGGTTAAAGCACTGCGCTACAAGCCGAAATGTCGGGGGTTCAAGTCCCGGTGTGTTTTGGGATTGTTAACCTGATCTAGACCTTCTGGCGGCACTATGGCCCTGGGATCGATTCAGCCTCTAACTGAAATGAGTACCAGACTCTTGTTCTGGGGAAAGGGCGGCCGTCACGCAGGGCTGATAACCCGGCTGACATTAAGTGCTGATTGTCTAGAAATATTGGGAGCCCTAACATTTCCGTTACCTCAAGATCTCCGGTAGGGGAATATGTTACTTTAAATGTTACTTCATTTTTCACGTTATTACTCTATTTACAAATCCTCTGAGTTTTACCGTTTTCCAACTCCCTAACAATTTTCCTGCTAGTTTTCGGTTATTCTTTTTGTAATTAAATTTTTATAGTCTTATTATTAGACTAATTGTTAATTTATTTTCCCAATATAAATCATTCACTGCAAGTTATAATGCGGTTCCTTGAGCTTTACGTGGCCCAAGAATAATTATCAGTGTGGATGCACGAGTTGCTACATGGGGACTTAAATATCAATCGATTTATCTTCCTTGTATTTATGCCAATATTATTTTTGATTATTAGCCCGAATATAAGTAGAATTTTATTTGATTGAGGTGGATAGAGTTAGTTTCCTACGGGGTGGCTGTAATGTTTAATATAGACTCCGTTAGAAGGCTCTGTAGTCATCGTGGCCATTTTGATAAACAAAACAAAAATATAATAGACGTTAGCCAACTTCCTAGTTCTTTATCCTAACAACAAAACCTAGTTAATAAACCATAGATTAATTTTTCGTATCCTATCTCTATCCATGATTCAGTAAGATATCCAAGATCGTGTTTTTACGTGAATATATATATAAAAAATGAATGTTTACATAGTACCAATCGTATTTAGTGCATTAGTGGCGTAAGTATAAGATGTGTCCGCCATCTTGTTTGCTTTAATTTATTACCCTTTTCAAAAAAATATAAAAATTTCAATATAGCAAAAAAAAAATTTCCAATCTAGTGGCGTGTAAAGCAACCTATGATCCCTTGGGCTTATCTCTCGTGGTGATGCTTTCAGAAATGATTTATGTATACATGTGATCGTGCCACGTCTTACCGATAGACGAAATAATAAAATATTGTCATTATACACGTACAATTATTAGCATTGGATGAGATATTGCCACACAACAACAACAAAAATACTAAAATTATAAACTACACTCTACAAAAAGAAATATCATAACCTAGGTTAACAACAACAAAAACAAAAAAAAATATCCTCTAACTGAAACAACACCAAATTAATTCATAAACCTTATGTGTATCAAAAAATCAAGTTCTAAAATGAACATAAAACATAACCTATAAAGAAATAACATCTCTATGAAAAAAAACATCAACACCACCACAATTTACGGGACATGACCCAAAAGTGGTACCCATGTCCAAAAAAAACCGTTAATATGCCCAGAAAAATAAACCATTGGGAGAAAAACATAAAAAAACAAGAAACACGAAAAACAAGCGAGAAAGCCAAAATTTACCCATTGTCTATAACATCCTAAAATTAGATCCAAAAAACAAAATAAATAACCTAAAGCCAGTTAATAATAATGTCCCAAAGTTGAAGCATTTCTGGTTTCTCTCTGTTTTAAAGACATAGTTTATTCATTTGTACCGAATGTGACTCCGATCGAAAAAAACATGTAGATTTTTACTGTATACGAATTGAAGGTTAATTTTGTGGTTTAAGGTTCGTTTCTTTATCCGTGAATATAATAGAACATTATTTTCACGAATATACCACCAAGCTGCCATCCACTTATTACGCGGGCGCGTCTGTTAAGCCCCTGCGTAATGATAGCGTTAAGTTCCCTATTGCTTAAGTGGTCTTAGGCCCGAGCGGTTGGCCTTGGTTTTGGAGGAAGAGTACTACAATTAAACATATTAAATCACAGTAAACGAAATTTAACATAATTTATTAAAACAAATTCAAACATAAAGAGATATTGAAACCATAACTTATAAAAGTTATTTAGAACAGTTGAAATCGCCATATTGTCAAACGTAAAAAATATTCAAAATATTAAAATGCTGAAAAGGAGTAAGAGAGCAACCATGTTAAAATATTCAAAAGAATCAACTTTGGTCATTATTCTAAGTTCTTTGGACCATTGGGTCCTTTAATTAAATTTATGAATGTTAAATGACCATTTATGAATGTAAAGAATGATGTCTTACCCATGTAGCTGCCTTGTCCCAGGGGGAACCGAACCCTTCGGTCCCCCCACACCGTTCTGCCTTCGTTAAAAAAATCGCCTACATTTATATGATAAACTTTAACTTTCTAATCGGGGGAAACTTGGGTGGAAAGTTAGCTTTTTCCCTTCAATACATGTGGGGTTTTTCCATCGGTTTTCACTTACTCTTTCACATGATCTAGTTCAAAACCTTCATCTATGTCAAAATGGAAAACTTTGTCCCACTTTCTCTTCTTGCAACTCCCTTCACCCCTATCTAATGTGGACATCTCTGATCTTTCTGACTAAATAATGTTGATATGACTTTACATCCTGGAATCTTGTGACATGGTTTTGATCCAGGATATAAAACCTTATAGATTTTTACTAGCTTTTTTATATTTAAAAGGTCCCTTGAGAAAAGACTAAATTGTATTTCAATGCGGTTATTTATTTCCTAATTTCTGATATAGTAAACAAACATATATGTATATCCTTTATCGGTTTTTTATAGTATTTATTATTATGGTAGTTAGGCCCTAGTGTAGGCGTAACACTTAATGTATAGCCTTATTATATAAAACAAGTAATGAGATCCTAGGACTAAATACAAGTATTTCCAGAGATAATTTCCAAAAATGTGTTAATCTTAAATGCCATGTAGATAATCAGTAATATATCTGACATCCGAGAAAATTCTCCTGTTATTTAACGTTAGAGCTGTGGGGATTATACTAAAATTGTTAGATAATAACAGCCTACCATATATTATCATTAATTGTAAGATAAAGTATTTCTCTTAAAACATGTTCCAGAACAGAACAGTCATTATATGTATTATAAATACAACAGGGCCATACCAGAAGATAGTGTAATATATATATATATATATATTGCATATACATTTAATAATATACCCATATTAAAATAATTAATAATTCTTGTAAAAAAAGTAAGAATACCTAACTTGTAGTAGAAATTTGTAATCAATTGTTAAACATTTCATAATAACCAAACATCGTTATCAAGGTTCAAAGTAGGGATGGTGATTCCTTTTCAAATCCAAGTTGCATCATCCTTGCCTTGGATGTGTAATTGTTACTAAATATTACATCATAATAGCTAGGACTGTTATGATAGTATTATCTTATGATTTTATATGTATAAATATGTGTATGTCTGGGATGGACAGGGAGTACAGCAGCGGGACCGATTGCGGTCCCCTGGGCAGGGCTCAGCGGGTCGGTGGCGTCTACATGGGTAATATATTTTCATCTGTCATTTCTTTGGTCATTTTAAGACTTAGAATCAATATGGGACCAAATGGTCCCAGTAATTTAAAATAACTAACAAAGTTGAATATTTTAAAAGGATGGGTTCCTATCTCTCTAAATTTAAGCATTTTAATATTTTGAATATTTTTGACGTTTGACAATGTGGCGATTTTAGCTGTTTTAAATAACTTGTTTTATATGTTACTAATATCTCTTTATGTTTGACTTTATTTCAATAAATTATGTTTATTTTTCGTTTACTGTGTTTTTAACATGTTTAATTGTAGAACTTTTCCTCCAAAATCAAGGCCAACCGCTCGGGCCAAAGATCCCTTAAACAATAGTGAATCTAACGCTATCATTACGCTGGGGCTTAACAGACGCCTCGCGTAACATTCTGGTGAACTAGCGGTGCGATATTCGTGAAAACAATGTTCTATTATTATTTTCACGGATAAAGAAACGAACCTTAGACCACAAAATTAACCTTCAATTCGTACACAGTAAAAATCTATATGTTTTTTTTCAATTGGGAAGAGAAGAGTCACATTGAATAAACTACGTCTTTTAAAAACAGAGAGAAACCAGAAAATATTCAACTTTGGGACATTATTATTAACTGGCTTTAGGTTATGTTATTTTTTTTTAGGATCTAATATTTGGGTTTATAGACAATGGGTAAATTTTGGATATATCGTTGTTTTTAGGTTATATTTTTGGTATTGATGTTTTTTTTTCGACAAATGTTTTATTTTTCTGGGCATAATTAAGGTTTTTGTTACAATGGGTAAACTTTTGGATATATACGACAATTTTGGTGTTGTTGATAATTTTTTTTGGTGTTATTTTTTTTTTTAATAGGCAGACATTTATATGTACATTAATTTTTTTCCAGGCTATGTTATATGTTATGTTCATTTTAGAACTTGATTTTTTGATACACATAAGGTTTATGAATTAATTTGGTGTTGTTTCAGTTAGAGGATATTTTTTTTTGGTTTGTTGTTGTTAACCTAGGTTATGATATTTCTTTTTGTAGAGTGTTATAATTTTAGTATTTTTTTTTGTTGTTGTGTGGCAATATCTCATCCAATGCTAATAATTGTACGTGTATAATGACAATATTTTATTATTTCGTTTATCGGTAAGACGTGGCACGATCACATGTATACATAAATCATTTCTGAAAGCATCACCACGAGAGATAAGCCCAAGGGATCATAGGTTGCTTTACACGCCACTAGATTGGAATTTTTTTTTTTATATTGAAATTTTTATATTTTTTTGAATAGGGTAATAAATTAAAGCAAACAAGATGGCGGACACATCTTATACTTACGCCACTAATGCACTAAATACGATTGGTACTATGTAAACATTCATTCTTTATATATATATATATTCACGTAAAAACACGATCTTGGATATCTTACTGAATCATGGATAGAGATAGGATACGAAAAATTAATCTATGGTTTATTAACTAGGTTTTGTTGTTAGGATAAAGAACTAGGAAGTTGGCTAACGTCTATTATATTTTTGTTTTGTTTATCAAAATGGCCACGATGACTACAGAGCCTTCTAACGGAGTCTATATTAAACATTACAGCCACCCCGTAGGAAACTAACTCTATCCATCTCAAACAAATAAAATTATACTTATATCCGGGCTAAAAATCAAAATATTATCGACAAAATACAGGGAGAATAAATCGATTGATATTTAAGTCCCCATGCTGCAACTCGTGCATCCACACTGGTAATTAATCTTGGCCCACGTGAGGCTCAAGGAACCGCATTATAACTTGCAATGAATGATTTATATTGGGAAAATAAATTAACAATTATTCTAATAATAAGACTATAAAAATTTAATTACAAAAAGAATAACCGAAAACTAGCAGGAAAATAGTTAGGGAGTTGGAAAACGTAAAACTCAGAGGATTTGTAAATAGAGTAATAACAGTGAAAAATAAAGTAACATTTAAAGTAACATATCACCCCTACCGGAGATTTTGAGGTAACGGAAATGTTAGGGCTCCCAATATTTCCAGACAATCGGCACTTAATGTCAGCCGGGTTATCAGCCCCGCGTGACGGCCGCCCTTTACCCAGAACAAGAATCTGGTACTTATTTCAGTTAGAGGCTGAATTGATCCCAGGGCCATAGTGCCGCCAGAAGGTTTAGGTCAGGAAAAGAATCCTAAAAACACACCGGGGCTTGAACCCCCAACTTTTCGGCTTGTAGCGCAGTGCTTTAACCACTATGCTAGTAGAAATAAATATTCATACTAAATATATCGAAGAAATTTTAAAACCGATTAAAGTTACAACCGCCTACCGTGCGACATTAACAAGACAGGGCATGAGGCAAATATACCCGATTTGCGCTGGAAATGTATTCTGGGTTATATGATGGTATGGCGAGCCCCATATTATATTTAGGAACGTTTTCAGTTAAAAATCGAGAAGTAGACTTAAAACAGAAAGAACTACTAACTGAGTGATTTAAATTTAATAATAATAAAACACACACTATAATAATAATCATCACACGAAGTTCGGGTACAAATCATACGTTCATAATAAAAGGTAATGGAAGAAAAAGGATGACACATAAAATAATAATAATATTAAGGAAGTTCAAGAATATAGGAGTTTCGGAATAATATAAATATGAACTTACCAGCGTGGAAAATTGGAAAATCGCCATCTTGAGAGATATTTTATTTTGAGACACGTCATTCCTACGTGCACGAAGACTAAGTGTCTTAGGAGGTCACATAGCTGTAAAGTTCAGCAAAGCTCTGGAATGTGTTTATTTTGGTGATAGTTAGATTAACCACATAGATAAGGACTCCAAAACCGACTGCATTAGGAATATGAACAAAATTTATACTATGTGCATTTACAGGGAAATAAATATTATTTTTTCTAGACATCAGAAAACGTACCTTAAATAAAGACCCATGACATTAACAGAAAATAAAGTGGCATATATTAGCAATCAAAGGGATTTTAGATTTGAAAACCGAGAGAATGAACAAAGGGCATGAACACTTAGGAGAAATAAATGAGAACTCGAGCAAGAGAGGGGAATGGAGAATTAACGCAATCACAAAAATAACAACGCACCTAATTAGGGATGTAGATTCTAGTTCCGAAACCGAGAGTATGGAAAAGGGGCATGGAAATTTCGGATAAATTAGAGAGAACTCGATCAAAAGCGGGAATTGAGATTAATAAAACAGATCCGACACCACACACCTCCCTAAGGGAAATAACATTACTGAGGGATTTCCAATTCGAGACTCATAGAAAGGAAGACGACCGAACTTCAGGTAAAATAATAACTTAAAATTATTTTATTTTATTAACCTCTCATGCGGTGTTGAGAGATTTACAACAATGCCGGCGGGCGCATTCTGTGAAAATTTCGACTACAATGTGAGACGTTTCTAAATCATAAGTCAAATAAATCAAAAGTAATGTCAAGGAGGCTAGCGCAATTAAGGGAGGACTCGCTTGATCCGTAATTCAGATTTAGGTTTCGGAAACAAAGAATGGAAATTCTGTATAAATAAGAGAGCTCGAATGGAAGAGGAGAACGGAGATTGGGCATAATCATAGAGCTCCGCTAGTGAGGATTACGGAGGGGAGGTAGAAACAAGATGCTTACAGAAATGATAACAGAAGGATAGACTGATGCTTACAGAAGTAATAAAGGAAGGGTAGACTTATTCCCAGAAATATTTTCCTTTTCGGCTGTATCATGGTTGTTTTTTTTTTTGGGGTGAAAATTAGGATACTTGACAAACAAACATCGACGAATAACCCTCAAGGATAGGATACTAGAGACTAGTTATGATATCCACGTGAGAAATAAAACTATTAATATTAATGAAGATCCTGAAACTTAGTAAAAAACATAATAATAATAAATCACCAGGAAAGTAAATAATGATAATAATAATACTAAAGATAATGATAATAATAAAACTCAGTAAATTTATAACTAACAATGATAATAATAATAATCATAATAATAATAATAACGCTAATAATAATTCACGGTAAATTACTAAACCACAATAATAATAATAATAATAATAATAATAATGATAATAATAATAATACTAATAATAATAATCACAGAGAATTAATAATAATAATAAGAACCTAATAATAATTCCAGAGAATAATAATAATAATAAGATCACAGTAAATTAATTAACCATAATAATAATAATAATAATAAAATAATAATAACGAAATAGGAGCGAACTACCAGAAATAAGACTTATGTTTATGAATAAAAGGAAAGATAACGGAAGACCATAATCTCATTTTCAGCAATTAGGACTCATATAAGAATGAATGGGTTCCGGGATAAGTAGTAGGCTAGTTCGCGAGAAGATAACGTGGAAGCAGTCCAGATAAAGGCACGTAGTATGTCAAGCCTATAGCGGACGACGAATGATAGGCTCAAATAACCAGGAATTATGCCAACACGGAGGGTAGAAACGATTTTAACACTGCAAGAAATCAGTAGTACCAATAGTTCAGATTAAGAAGGGAGGATGTGCATTATCCAACTTGGTTTGGGGAAAAAATATATACGTATTACGAAAGAGAATGAAAGAGGGACTTGGGAACTTAGGAAAATTTATAAACTTTTTGAAATGCAGAAATGATCGAAATCAAATTAATTTATCCCCATAGCAATTTAGAAGATGGAGGTTAGGATACTTCACCGATAGTGGGTGTCTTAATCGATCTAGTGGGAAGAATTATCATATAAATTTGGAATTTCAAGGGCTACACTGAATAATATTTCTAAAGAAAAGTACACAACAATTATTATACTCAGCTGATCATGACGCTTGACTGAGGTGCCTACAGGAGGAAACAGAGAGAGAATCTGCGGCCGAGATCTCTCCCTCTGTATACCTTGATAGCATGTCAGTTAGGACTAGTGACCAGTCGAGTAGTAGACACACACACATATGGGATATGACTTATTACGATAATAGATGAAAACTAGATCGCTTAAGACTCTTCATATTTAGGCCTACGAGGGATAATAAGAGGATAGGCTACAACTTAGGTCAATCTAGGCTAGGTAACGTTAGAAATAACACAAACAGAGATGAAACTTTTACATAGTCGCACTCAGGGATACAAGTTGGGAAGGACTAAGGACCCTTTTGGAGAGATTTTGGCCTCGAAAATTTGGCGAGTTGCCTGAACACTTCGCCAACGAGCTAGGCAGGTGCAAGTCAAAAGGTGGGGCACCCCCGTTATGATATGATCTAGAGACTGAGAACTCCAAAATGATCTTGGGGCACTGGCCATAAAACCTTGCCGGCTTGGCACTGACGTTAGGGACCATATGGAACATCGTTGTTTAGGGAATGATAGGCATCGGAGAATTAATAATAAAGGAAATTAAGAGGAAACAAGGAAACATAGGAACAAATGAAAGCACAATACGATTACGGGCAAGGAGACCCACGGAAAACTGTCATGATACCCGGGTTTAGGGAGTGATGAGGGCGATAGGGGAACCCCATCAAAAAGATTAGGATAAAATCCACTTTTCCGATGAGGCGGCGTCCATGAGTTCAAGAAGGCTCTCCCTAAGGTTAATCCTGAGGCAGCAGGATGAGAGGGGTGGGGTCAGGAAGGAACCGAGTCACTGTTGATAGGATGGGAGCATCCCGGCCTCCACTTCGTGGTCGTGCAAGGGATAACCGAGTCACCGTTGTCGGAGGTCGAGCCCATTCCTGGTCTTCATGGTCGTGCAAGGTGAATTCGCTGGCCCATCCCAAGGATACATAGCCGGGTTTAGGAACTGAGGTTAGCAAGAGACGAACCCCGTCTGGGAGGATTGGATTTAATTCCCTTCTGGATGCAGTAGTGTTCGTTGAGGAACCAACAGAGTTTCTAATAAACCCGATGTTAGGAAGCGAAGTGGGCAAGAACCGACCCCCGTCAAAGGAATTAGGATCCAATTCACCCCTATTGACGCAGGCGTTGTACGGTGAGGTCACTAGCTTACCTAAGGGAATTTATGAGTCAGGCGACTCAGGGAGCGAGTTAGGAAGGATTCGTGCCACTGTGGAAGAAAGTGGAACCAACTCACCCCACCTCTTGAGGACGCAGCTCGGAGAGAAATCCGGGCCACCAAGAGTAAAAGTGAGCGCCATTCCTCGACCACAAGGTCGCAGTGCGAAAACTTCGCTGGCTCGCTAAGGCTATGGGAAATATAGGGGATGAGGCGGACATGAATCGGGCCACCGATGACTCTGATGGGAACAACCTATCTCTGTCCTCGAGGCCGCAGCTCGAGGAGATGTCCAGGGCCTCCCCCGCAGGCGAAAATGATGCCAGGAAATCCGCGAAGAAAAGTCGTACGCACACATAGATATGGTCATAACGAGGGAACAATGAATAATAGACAGGGACGTCAGATACGTTGGGACACTAAAGAAAAAGAATACTAAAGGAAACACAGATATTACGATTGTGCGACCGACGAGTAGAGCCAAGAGAGACAGATTGACCTAAGTAGGGATATTACATACAAGAGAGGTTAAACACATAGGGGTACATGAAAATGAGAGGTTAAACACATAAGAAATACAAGACACTAGAGTTTAAACACATAAGGAATACATGGAATTAGAAGTTAAGTTCATAAAAGGTACTACAGAAAATTAGAGGTTAAACCCATAGGGTTGGACATGAACTTAGAGGTTAAAACCATAAGTAAGATAGGGAATAAGTCTACACGTATGAGACCAGGAATTAACTCAAAAACATAAGTGGAATTTAAAAGGAAACCAAAGGATAATAACTAAAAAAAGGGAGAGGTTTAAACCATAGGTCAGATGGGGCGCCAAGAAACAACGTACTAAAGTCCACGCCATAATCAGGAGTTATGAAAAGAAAATTAAATACAGACATCAAAGAAACCAGATGAGAGAATGGAGAACGAGTCAGGAAGGGCATAAGGGAATAATGCAAAAGAATTAGGAAGGACTTAAGGAAACCACACCTTGTTATCAACGCATTTTTGTTTAGTTAACTTTGTAGGCTTTAACCACGAGAAAACGACAGACAGATTAGAAGCGAGAGAAGTTATGATAAAGACGGCATTTTTATTACGTTAACTCTGTAGGCTGTAAAACGGGAAATCGACAGGCAGAGTAGAAGCGGAGGAATTACGATGCACAGGACTTATCCCGGATAGAAGAAAGGAAATGCTCCCACAATCAGGACCTCACGAGGGAATGGTATACGGAATTCAGGTTACATAATCATACAAAGTAGTAGTTACATCTTAAAGCCCAAAGTAGTAGTTACATCTTAAAGCCCTAGCGATTTATGTGTAGGCGAGCACACTCGATCGAACTCAGGACTCTAGAGAGGGAAAGCAAATTTGAAAAATTTAGCAAGCAATGGAAAGTTGAAAACAGGCGGTAAGATACGGTGAGATACTGACAATTTTTGAACCTAGTAAAACCTGAATTGCAATAAGGGCGTAAATGATTCATGAGAAATCATAAGGCCAAAAACATAAGAGCATTTCCTTTGCAACTTGAGGCTAGCTATAAAGGACAAATAGGAACATGGGTGCACCAAACTAAACAATACATGTAGATAACAAGGAGATCTAAAGCCAGGACATCTAATATGCAATGAGGTAAATTAAACATTCAATGACCAGGAATGATAGAGGGGATGCGGACCCATGTAGTACCGGATAACCACCAAACCCATAATCGATGTTTTCCCAAGTTTTAACAAATGGCATAAGATTGCAGCTTCACGCCTGGATCTGCGGCACCACCACGACACCACAAGATGGGAAGCAGATTAAGTAGGGCCAGACTCACGGAGCACCCTATACATCTGAGGACGAGGGCAGCATAACGCTGCAAGGACCAACCGCACCCTGTACATCTAAGGACGCAGGGCAGCTGCCAGGACCATCTACACATCTCGTGTCGGAGCATAAGAAGGGTGAATGTCCAGACTCGCAATCAACTGAGGCAAACACCTCATTAGCAGTAAAGAACAAACCCAGGCAATTATAAAACATAATAATGACTTTCTCCAACGCCAAACCTTGGCCTAACTCCCTTCAGCCCAATTTTGTCCTATAGAAGTGTCAAGAAAACAAACTCCACATCAAGATTAATTCCTATCAAACCTTTCACAAGTTCTCCTTGGACCTAACTGGGTTTTTTCTAAAGAAACTAGGCATGACAAAAAAAAGGGTCTACCTGGACCAACGGCAGCTGAAACTGAACAAACAACGAACTCGAGCATTAGAACATCGCATCCTCCAAGCTAGCCACAGCAGACACCACAGTTGTTATATTTTTTAACAGTGATCCGGTTCACGGAATAGAACCGTCAAAGTGAACAACAAAAAAAAAAAGAAACCGTCGAAGTACATAAAAAAAAGCAACGAAATGTGATAAAGTGCGTCGGATATTGGATAACAGTGAAAGTGCGTCGTTTCAAAAGAAACCACAGAAGGTTTAAATAAGGAAGAAGAACGAAGACAAGAAGAATTTCTTTTTATAGTCGATATTTTTTTTGGTTTTTTTTTCAGCAATAAACATTATTTTTTTGTGGATACATGCCTAGGCACAGTGTATTAAAGCCGCGAAGGCTTGCTATTTTGCTTGCTATATTGTGATTTTTTTGTTTTTTAAGTATAGTGTTCTCACTAAGTAAACTGATCTTACCGATATTTCGACGCAATTAAAGGTATCCGGGGCAATTTACAAGTAAAAGACGATCTAACCTCTTAGGATGAGAACAAAATACTTCCAGGACAGATGGAATCGCCAATTGACGACGTCAGTTCCACTCCCACTTAAAGCTAAGTTAATAAGATGTCAGGACCAACCCCCGAGAGGTGAGAGATATCCTGTAAGAAAAAAAAAAAGACTTTCGGTTTTTCAACCCTACAGTCTTATTTAGGGGGGGGGGGAAATATTATAAATGCAACAGGGCCATACCAGAAGATAGTATATATATATATATATATATATTGCATATACATTTAATAATATACCCATATTAAAATAATTAATAATTCTTGTAAAAAAAAGTAAGAATACCTAACTTGTAGTAGAAATTTGTAATCAATTGTTAAACATTTCATAATAACCAAACATCGTTATCAAGGTTCAAAGTAGGGATGGTGATTCCTTTTCAAATCCAAGTTGCATCATCCTGACCTTGGATGTGTAATTGTTACTAAGTATGACATCATAATAGCTAGGACTGGTATGATAGTATTATCTTATAATTCTATATGTATAAATATGTGTACATCTGGGATGGACCAGGAGTACAGCAGCGGGACCGATTGCGGTCCCCTGGGCAGGGCCCAGCGGGCCGGTGGCGTCTACATGGGTAATATATCTTCATCTGTCATTTCTTTGGTCATTTTAAGACTTAGAATCAAATATGGGACCAAATGGTCCCAGTAATTTAAAATAACTAACAAAGTTGAATATATTTAAAGGGATTGGTTTCTATCCCTCTGAATTTAAGCATTTTAACTTTTTGAATATTTTTGACGGTTGACAATGTGGCGATTTTAGCTGTTCTAAATAACTTGTTTCATATGTTATTAATATCTCTTTATGTTTGACTTTATTTCAATAAATTATGTTTATTTTTCGTTTACTGTGTTTTTAACATGTTTAATTGTAGAACTTTTCCTCCAAAATCAAGGCCAACCGCTCGGGCCAAATATCACTTAAACAATAGTGAACCTAACGCTATCATTACGCTGGGGCTTAACAGACGCCTCGCGTAACAATATGTAATGCAGCAGTTTCTCTATTATTTTATTTCATTATTCTAATTCTGTAATACTAAAAGGTAAAGTGATCCCACTACAGGCCTCAGGAGGCCCTTGGGGTTGTAGGAGGTTAAGGCTCCCACTTTTTCTTGACAATCGGCACTTGATGTCAGCCGGGTTGTCAGCCCTGCGTGACGGCCGCCTTTACCCCAGAACAAGCATCTGGTACTCAATTCAGTTAGAGGCTGAGTCGACCCCAGGGCCATAGTGCCACCAGAAGGTTTGGGTCAGTTTAAAAATCCTGACCCCACCGGGACTCGAACCCTCGACTTGTAGCGCAGTGCCTTAACCACTACGCTACGGCGTGTAATACTACTTTTCTTTAAATAAATATGTTTTGACGAGTCTTAATATTGTAGACTACACACCTGTAGCACTAAAAATAATTCATGAAATAATTGCAGATAACATTTGATATAATATCAGCATATGCAAATCTATGACACATAGAAGTTACAAATTGTTAAGAAATGCAAGTTACTAAGCATACAGTAATCCTTATGTATTATACACCAGTGGTATACTATGTTGATTGTGAAATCTATAATTTTAATTATTGATAAAATAACTTCATCTAGTTATGAATAATTCACTTATACTGCTATATGTGTGTATTATGTGAGTTGTTGATCTGCACAATACAATAAGTTTATATTACATATTGCTTTTTTTTTCTTCCAGAAATCAGGCTACTTCTCCAATAAATCAGCTGCTCCTGGCTTTGGACATTGCTTAGATGATTAGATGAGTGTTGATCATTCAGGGGGCAGGAGATCAACAGTCCTAAGATTTATATACATCAAATACAACAAATCAGGAATTTATCATATCAAATGCAGGGAATGTGACAAAATTAATATTGGAAAAACAAAAAGAAATTTGAAAACAAGGGTGAAAGAACATCTTAGAAACATCAAAAATGGAGAAGTGGAAAAGTCAGCAGTAGCTGCTCATTTTTGGTCCGAAAAACATTTAATCGAATCAAAGGCCAGTCTAATTAAACAAAGGGACAAACAAAAAGAACTCACGGTTTGGGAAAAGATCCACATTCAGAAAAACAAAGGAAAACTTATGAACTTCGAAATTCCTGCAAATTTTGACCTGATCCACAGGTTCATCGGTCCACCAACAGAGGGAAGAAGAAGAGTTTCTTCCGATCGACATAACATCCGTTGCCAAGAAAGTGCTGAAGATGAGACTGTTATGGTCTCGAAATCGCGATCTACTTAGAAAATTTATATGAGGAGAGGTAAGAAACATTTAATTTCACCATAAATTAAACCTCATAGTGATTAATTCCTATAAAAGTTAAACCCTAACATCAACCTTGGGAGGGGAGGGGTATTATAATAATTGATCATACTTAAAAGAAAGATAATAAAAATTATTAATTACTAATCACACCTAAAGAAATATAGCCTACTAATTAATCATACTTAAGGATATCATTGTAAAGAAATGTAATAATTAATCGTATTAAAAATCCATACAAAGGGTTTTACATATAAATAAGTAATAAAAAACAGATAAAATTTTATAATAAAATATCCTGGATTGATATTATAATAAGTGGTTTTCGAAACCAAACCAGGATATTTTCAAGTATGTCAAAATGATTATGAGAGGGCTATGAAAAACACACTTATGTAAGATTATACAAACCAGTAAACAATGGCAAATCGCGATTATATAAAGCAGTAAACAACTTATACCATTTAGCAATGAAAAGACCAGATTTATTCCACACATTTAGACAATCTAGAAAGTTCAGGGAAATCTGAAAAGGCTCAGAGAAAACTGGGGTTCCAACAAATTTGGAAATGAGAAAGTGGAAAAAAAAATCACATATATACTCGCGATTTGAGACAAATGGCAGTCTGAAGGCAGGGACAGAAGTATTCATTACAGCTTCCTTTAGGACCATGAATACTTCCCTCTTCATGTGTAAGTATAATTATTAATTCCTCAATATGGTGGATAATAATCAACTTAACTTCAAACATCAAAAGTTTAAGAGAAAAAACTAAAAATAATAGATTAATTTGATTAGATGGTAATGGAAAATATACCTTTCTATAACTTAATACTTATAAAAATCAATATAAAAACTTTAGGATGTAATAAAAGGTTGAAGTTAAATAATTAACTTAACCTCTTACTTACTTACTCACTGGCACTATGGAACCCGTAGGTTCATGGCCACGCGGACATAAGCTCTCCATACATCCCTATCCAGAGCTAATGCTTTCCAATCATTCCCTGTATAATCTACTTCCCTCAAATCATAGTTAATGTTATTCTCCCACCTTATTCTTGGTCTACTAACTGGGCGTTTTCCCTCTGGCTTTCCTACAAGAAGCTTCCATGCAAGTCTTTCATTCCCCATTTGTGCAACATGTCCCGCCCACCGCAGTCTACAAGACTTAACTGTTCTTATTATATCTGACTTCTTGTAAAGACCATGTAGTTCATTGTATGTAGTCTTCTCCATTCACCTGTTTGTTCATCTCTCTTTGGTCCAAAAATGTTCCTAAGTACTTTATTCTCAAATACTTGTAATCTCCTTTCATCCCTTAAAGTAAGAGTCCATGTTTCGCATCCATATAATATAACTGGTAGAATAATAGTTTTATATATTTTCAGTTTAACGTTTTTTGAAAGGAGTGGGACATCAAGAGTCTCTGCAATGCATAATAGTACGCATTTCCAGATTTGAGCCTATGTTTAATTTCTTTGTGCATCTCATTCCTATTTGAGATTATTGTTCCTAGGTATTTGAATTCAGCCACTTCCTCAAAATTTCCCTCATTTGTCCTTAGCTGTCCATTTCCATTATATAATGTATTTCTACGTGGCCATATATTTAATTTTATTGATATTTACTTCCAGTCCTAATTTCTTAGTGTTACTCAATAGTGTGTGCGTGTTGTCCTTTAGTCTCCTCGCTATTGGCCAATAATACTACATCATCAGCATAAACTAACAGCTTATTAATACCATTGAGTTGTAAGCCTTCCTCATTCTCTAAAGATTTAATGGCATGCTCTAGTACAAAATTAAATAGTAGAGGAGATAGTGCATCTCCTTGCTTCAATCCATTCTGGATGTCAAAAGTGTCTGAAAACTGTTTGCCTACACGCACCCTACTCTTTGAGCCATTTAGACACATTCGTATAAGTCTAACTAACTTTTTAGGAATTCCGAACTCCAGCAGGATACTATATAACTTCTCCCTCTTAATTGAATCATATGCTTTTTTGAAGTCTACGTATAGTTGATGTACAGTATCATTATATTCCCATTTCTTTTCTAAAATCTGTCTTATACTAAAAATCTGATCTGTTGTAGACCTGTTTCTTCTAAATGCACATTGATGATCTCCTAAAATGTCATCAATATAGGGAGTAAGTCTGCTGACTAATATATTTGTTAGAATTTTGTATGAAGTTGAAAGTAACGAGATGCCCCTGTAGTTGTTGCAATCAGTTTTATCTCCTTTCTTATAAATTGGTATGATAATTGATTCCTTCCATTCATCTGGATCCTAAATCATACTAAGCAACCAGCGTATCTTGTCCATCAATTTTTCTCCCCCTGATTTTATCAGTTCTGCTGGGATCTCATCTGAACCTGATGCTTTATACATCTTCAATTTTTCTATTGCCATTTCAACCTCTAATGCACTTGGTTCTGCGACTAGCATTTCTGCTGTCTGTAAATTATCCTCCTCAATGTCCTGTTCTGTATGTACATTTAATAGCTGATTAAAGTAACTTTTCCACCTATTTAATACTCTTGGAATCTGCAATCATATCCCCATTTTCATTCCGAATTATGTTTGTTCTAGCCTGAAATCCTTTCTTCTCTATACTAATTCCCTGATATAATTCTCTAATGTTCCTATTTTTTGCATTCATTTCAAGATCATTAATCTTCTCTCTCATATATTCCCTCTTTTTACTCTTTAGGATCTTGGTGGTTTTTCGTCTAATACTACCCAACTGCTCTAAATTTACCTCATTTGGCTCATGTAACCATTTCATTTTTGCAAGCTTTCTTTTCTTTACAATGCCGGCACATTCCTCATTGAAACCATTTCTTGTTCTGCCTCTTTTTTAAACAACCAATGCTTTCTGATGCTGACAATTTAATAGTATCTCTTATTATAGCCTCCCATTCTTTATTTATATCAGTTTCTTGTGGACTATCTCCATTACTGTTTATTCTATATCTAAATAAAATTGTCCAGGAGTGGAAAAAACTAAACCCCCCAGGAGTAAAAATATGTAGAAGAAATCAAATACAAACAATAATCTTCGCAGATGATCAAGTACTTCTAGCGGAGAATGAAGATGATTTGCAGAGATCAGTGTTTAAATTGTAGAATACCCTAGAAAAATACAACATGAAAATATCTGAAAATAAAACCAAATCCATGGCAATCACTGGAAAGGAACTTTCGAGAGTAAAAATAATAATAAATAATAAACCAATAGAACAAGTAACACACTTTAATTATTTAGGTAATAATATATCACAGTTTCATAATCAAAAAGATGTGGAAACAAATTTAAAAAAATATAACAAATTAAATGGTATAATTAGGAAAAATTTTGGAAAACAAATGAGGAAAGAAATCCAATTGAGATTTCATAATGCCATAGCCAAACCTGCTCTACTATACGGAAGTGAATGCTGGACACTTCGAGCAAAAGATAAATCCCGCATTAATAGTTCACAAATGAGATTCCTCCGATCACTAACTGGAGTAACATTAAGGGATAGAATGAAAAGTGATGAGATAAGGATGCAGTGGAATAGTAGGGAAATGGTTGAACATATACAAAATGATCAGATTAAATGGTTCCAACACGTCCAGAGAATGTCAAATTCCCGTTTACCAAAGATGATTTACCACCTCAACCCTAACGGCAAAAGAGACCTCAGAAGACCCTTCAACCGATGGAAAGATCAGTTTTTGTAGTCGCAGAACGGGCATCATCACCCAATACTGCATTCGGAAGAAGAAGAAGAAGAGGAAGTTTCTTCTTCGTTTGCACATTGTCATCTGAAGATTCCAGTACTTCAAATCTATTAGCAATTTTGATTTGATATTCTTGCCGCATTTCATCATTTTTCAAGTTTTTTAATTCATATTTTACAGAATCATCTTTAGCGTTCGTTCCTCTCATAAGCGATAGCCGTTGTCTGATTTTCACTCTGACCAGATGATGATCTGAATTGCAGTCTGTCCCTCTAACTGATCTAACATCGATGATGCTATTGTGCCAGCGTTTGTCCACTAATACATGATATCTATCTGGTTCCGAGTTTCTCCATCTGGAGACGTCCAGGTGTATTTATGAATATCCTTATGCTGAAATGTTGTGCTCTTAACAATGAGATTCTTTGATGTGGCGAAGGTGACTAATGTAACCCCATTGTCGTTACCATCTTCATGAAGACTGAATTTGTCTATTGTTGGTTTGAATATATCTTCCTGCCCCACTTTTGCATTAAAATCTCCTAAGACAATTTTCATATGATATCGTGAAAGGCTATCAAATACACATTCTAATTCTTCATAGAACTCATCCTTGATCTTGTCATCTTTATCTTCTGTGGGGGCATGTACATTTACAATTATAAAATCATGTTGTTTATCCTTTAGAATTATGTATGATATCCTATTACTAACAAACTTAATATCTCGGATAGCAGATAGGATCCTCCTTCTGACCAAAAAACCCGGTCCAAATGCAGGTCTTTCTGCACCCCCGTAGTATAATGCAAAGCTTCCTGATTCCTGACTACCTTCTCCTGGCCACCTAACTTCCTGTAAAGCGACTATATCCAAGGGTGATTTATCTAATTCTCGAGTTAATATCTCTAGTGCCCTGCTATTGTATAAAGTCCTAACATTCCATGTTCCTAAGAACATGTCCCTGTGTTTGAGCCTTTGGCATGGGTTCCCTGAAGTAGTCCCCACCCAGAGAACCGAATGGGGGACTATTTGACCTCCGGAAAATTTTATCCCAGTTGAACCCATGTCTGCATTTCTTGACGGTTGTATTTTTACGGTGAAAGATCGTCACTCTTTCGACCAAGGTACTTTTTTTCGTCCGGCTTATCACCTTCGACCAGTCCGGCATGGGTAACCCTATCGGCAGCAAAGCTACCGCCGGCATAGCTCTCAGGATCATTTAAGCACGCAAGCCACTCCACCACGACAAGGTATAGATACCATGGAGGTAACTTAACCTCTCAATAAGTAAAACATTTAGACAAACTACAGTTAACTAAATAAGCTCTCTCGTGTTAATAGTAAGGAAGGATTCAAATTAGGCGCACTCAAATATGGCATAGCATCTCAACCCAAGTATGAATGATATTGTTCAGGTTGAAGTATTAATTATTTGATATGGCTTATGTGATGTTGTATTTTAAATAAAGCTGTTTTTTGTTGTATGGCGGTTTCCTATATTCTATGATCATTTAAATGTTCCAGAATACAGATGTCTTTATCATATCCAACAGATGTCCTGTTAGGTTGTAAATATAGAACTTTGGGACAGTAACCTATAATAATCCAGGTTGTAACATACAGCTAGATTAGTTTCCTTTGATATCATTTCATTATTCACAAATGTACTGAAAGAAAAAACTTCAGAGATATTGAACAACTGGTTAAATAAAATCAACATAGAGAGATCAGAGAAGGCTATGTGAAATTAACTGAATTATGTATTGACCAAATGTTCTTTACATTCAATGGGAGTTTCTATAGACAAAAATCAGGGCTCTCATCTTCCTGGCAAATTTATTTATGAGCAATTTTGAATGTAAAGTCACAAAAGCACATCCCACAATGTTTAAATTTTGGAGCAGATATGTAGATGATATAATTTGTATTGTAAAAGAAAAATGTGTACAAGATTCCCTAAAACTGTTAAATTTACAGGGAACAAACATTACATTTATCATAAAACAGAAGAAAATATACACATACCATTTTTGGATCTTATATCAGTTGAAACAAAGAAAACAGAAAAATTGAATTTTGCCATAAATTGGCAGCCTTCAATATTTTGACTCTCAGGTTGGTCAACTTACCCTTAAGCAAAGAAGATTTTGAAATGGAGAAAAAGCACATAATCAAAGTAGCAAGAAGGAAAAATGGTACACAAAAGGATAGAAAAAGTAAAAGAAAAGAAAGATCAATAAAAGCACCCTTGAAAAAGAAAAACCACCTATAAAAAAATACAGAAAATACACATATCACCCTTGGGCACATAATAAATTCCAAAAGATATTTGACAAATTTAATATTAAATTAGCACCGAAAAATGACCTAATTAAAACCAATAAAAATGAAAAATACTGATCAAAGTAAAAAATCAGGAATATATCAAATTGAATGTGCCGGTTGTGAAAAGATATATATATATAGGGAAAACAAAAAGAAACCTGAAAATTAGAACCAAGGAACACATAAGAAATATTAAAAATGGGGAAATAGAAAAATCGGTAGTTGCTGCTCATGTTTGGGCTGAAAAACATAATGTAAATTCAAACACAAAATTATTAATACAGTTATAAAATACAAAGGAACTCACCATTTGGGAAAAAATTTACATTCAGAAGAACAAAAACAGAGTTATGAACTTCAAAATTCCTGCTGAACATGACCTTGTTTGGAGGTTCTTCGGCCAGCCAGAAGAGGGAGCTGATATCAACATCCAGGGTTCACAACATAAAACTCATCAGTCTATTAAAGCTGATGATAATATAGAAGAATATATCGAAACATGTTCAAGAACAAATCAACATTACATTGAGGTAAGATATATATATAGACTAAAAAAAACTTGATAAAAAGAACCTCAAAATATTACTTCCTAAAATAAAACAATTAGGTATATGTCATGTTGCTGCAAGGATCCCCGAAATATGTTACAAGGTTACTCAATTATGCAATTCCTTATCTTAAGTCATTGCTCGTTCCCTTCAAAAATATATATCACCAAAGACTAATATGTAACATATTAAAACCGGTCTTGAAGAAATCTACAAATATGAGGTGAGTCGTGAAAATTCTAACTCTCTATTAAAATAAACCTCATAGTGTCAATAATAAGATATATCACAGTGATTATAGACGTTTCATGGACTTTAAAGTTTACTAACTCTTAAGAATTTTTCTTATTAAATTTTGATTACATGCAAATTCATCTCATTCTAAATTGTGTCCTTTTACATCCCTTTGATTCTTACATATATAAATAATAAAATAAGCCATTTTTTATATTAGTATCCTTTTATTGACGTTGAGAAAATAGACAAATTGTATAAATGTGTTAGTATCGTTTTACCACAGAACACTGAGATTTTATAAATTTTTAATTACATTGCCTTTTGTCAAAGTTACAAAATTTCAAAGAGATATTTTGGCATATTACTACCACTACAACTACTACTACTAGATCTTAACAATGTATCTATTTTCAATCCATAAAGTCCTTGATCTATCTTTTATTATTTTTCCCAAGACATAATTCTATTAGGTTTTCTATCTTCCATTTGAATTAGATGTTCAACTCAGGCATTCTTTTAACTTTTCACAAAAATGTATTACTGAAGGGATAAAAAATTCACTTACTCTATTGGATAAAAATATATCCAAGAACAAAAATGAAAACAAATTAAAAAATCTCAATGACCTAACATATTTATGCATTTAAATCAGTCTCCTAAATTCGTATAAATTAATTGAAATTAGTGTATTGTTGGATTCC
Organism: Diploptera punctata; assembly: GCA_030220185.1. Classification (NCBI taxonomy): domain Eukaryota; kingdom Metazoa; phylum Arthropoda; class Insecta; order Blattodea; family Blaberidae; genus Diploptera; species Diploptera punctata. Next base: position 124,481 of record JASPKZ010008258.1, on the reverse strand, counting down.
ACACTGCAGGATATATTAAAAAGTTAATTCAATTAAAAAGTTTTGCATTTTTTAATTCCTTCTTTATTTAAAAAAAAAAGAATGGTATAAAACAGCAGTTCTCAAGGATCCATCTTAAAGGTAGCCAATCCAGTTGCACACTGAACTATTGACAGACATATTAAAAGTATATGGAAATTAAAACCAAACAAAAATATATTTTTAAGGTATTTGTATATTGCAATTCCCCTCTGGTATGTCATCTTGTGAATCTACAGTCAGTCAGAATCTGTAGATTCAGAAATATTGGCAAGAAACATGGTACACAACACAAGAAATAAAAATAAAAATATATATATATATATATTTATCCCTCATGGACAGAGATGATGTAAATTAAAATATACAATAAGTGAAAATAGAGCCATCTGTATATTAGGTTAGTCCTGGTGAATTAGTATTATCATATTGCCTCTGGATCCAAGACTCGCGGGTTCACACCTGGTTGGGAGCAATGGATTTTTAAGGATGTAAAAATCCTTAAGCATGATATTCTTCTGAAAGCCGTGGGTCTCATGTTGTAAATTTGACACACAAAGAATTTCAAGTCTGAAAAACAAGGTCTGCAAGCAAAACTTACTGGCCCTTTTATGCCCAGAGTTGAATTGCAATGTTAATGACCTGAACTGTTAAAGAGTGTCATTAAATAAAATTGTAAGTAATTATTTTTTATATAAACAAGAGGATGAATAGTCATTAGATGCTGTGAGTGACTGATAAAAATTGTTCGTTTCTGAAGCTAAGTATCACTTAGGGTTCTATTCCTTGTGAAAGCACAGATGTAGTCTCCTCGCTGGATAAGACTGCAAGCACTGGTGCTGTGGAACTCTTTGGACATTTAGTTGTTATCTGAGCATCATCCACAGGTGAAATCAAGAACTGTGTGGGATGTGTTATGTCTTGCAACAATGGTTCAAGACTTGGGAACAGATTGAGGCTTGGAGAAGGAACTATAGGTGTATTGATGACAAGCTGATGTTGGTCAGCCTGCTCAGAGCACAACATGTCTGCCACTTGTGCATCTTCACTTGTTATCGATGCAAACAAGGTCTCCAGGTTGAAATCATTTCTGTGAATACGCCTGACATGTTCTCGACAATGCTTGCGTTCCTTAAAGCCTTTGCCACAAGTTGGACACGGGAATGGGCGTTGAGAGTTGTGACTCCTCAAATGATCATCATAGTGGCTTTTTTTAACAAATTTCTTGCCACACGTTTCACAGATGTGACTGAACTGCCCAGAGTGTACTTTCCTGCAACATTTAATTCATCATGTTGATATAAAAAATGGATTTAAAGCAAATCAGCAATTGGAAGGAAGATTAAAAGTATGCTTAAGATAAAATAAATGCTTTTTTAAGGAAAAAAATTATACATTAACTTTAAAGTACCTTCGTGTATAGAATAGAGAGCTTAAGTTATAAAAATTAAATTTATACGATATTATACCATATTTTTGTAATTTTTATTACATTAATATTATATTTCTCGAATGCCAGGTTGAGGGATGAGAAGATGCCCCTATTATTGAAGGTTTGTGACATACAAGGATGCTCGCTAAATAGTTCTGTCTTATCATCGGATGGGCAGATGAAATGAAACAAATGGATGGCATTATGCATCAACAGGCTAAGAGCCATTTTTAAAATATTGATATTTTTGATGCCATCTGTTGCACTGGATCGTGAAGTAAGCGTACGCATACTTTTAGTGCCAAATCTTTAAATATAGCCCTATTATTAAAGAAAAATGTAAAGGCCATCAGTCCTATCAGAGATTCTGTGTTTTGCAATAAATGGCTATGAAACTAGATCTTCATAAATACTAATCTCAATTTTGCATTATGCAGCTTAGCGCCAAATGTTCCCGCTCTTATATTGTTGATGCATAACTGAGTATTGTTGGTTTTGTGCTACAATAAATAGTGAAGATTGTCAAGTCAGTGTGATTTTTTTAATGTTATAATGACATTCAGAGCTCAGAAAATTTTAGATATGGTTTATAAGAACTTCCCTGAAAATGGAAAGGCATTTTCTGTCTCACTGTAGGTATGTAAGAGTTTTATTTATTATGTGGATTATATATTTTTTGTACATGAAGTCCATATACTCCTATTTTATAAACACAAGGATAAAAAAAATCAGGCACTTGTTAATTCAGAGATCATTGTAATGGGCAATGGAGTTAGGAGATCCACTGTTCATCAGTTTGTAAAATTTGCTTTCTTATTTTTTTTTTGTGAAATGAAAAATGTATATTTTTTTCCTAAATTTGTTCTTTGATAATTTTTATATTTAAATTTCCAATGTGAATAATTCATATTAAAAATATGACTTTTATTTGTATTATTTACCATTGTTCCACTTACTTTAAATATTATTTACAGTTACATAAGCATATTATTAGTCATGTATATGCCTTTTAAAAATGTATTATAGTTCAAAATAAAAATTTAGTGTGCAAGTTGATGGATGTCTATTGATATTTTTTACTCTAAGAAATAAAAAAAAATTGACTTGACAAAATTGTTACAGCATGCCTGTTTCTTTTTCTTTCGTATGTTCTGTAATTGTATGAAAACATTGAATTTATTTGTGAAGAAGGTACAGTGTTACCAAAACAGCTGTCACTGAATTATATCTTAATAAACATGAAAATCAAATAAAACTAAGTTTTATTTTATTTAATTAATTTAGAAAACATTATTCATTAACACGCACATTTCATAATGTAATATGTATGAAGTATAACAAAACAATACAATAAATAAACACATATCAATAACCTGGTCGAGTGGTAGACAAGGCCTTAAGGCCTTAACTCTGCCAGGTAAAAATAAAGCTATTATTATTATTATTATAATAAGTGTATTTATTTAACTTTCACAGGGAAAGAACACTATGAGGTTTAATTTAATAATTAAATTAATGTTTTTATTACCTCACCTCATATCCTTTTTCTTCTATACTGCAGTTTCGGAGCTTATCTCCATCGTCAGTAGCCTCTGGTCGACCGGTGTTATGTCGTTTCTTGGCGGTTTCCTTCTTACTTCTGTCGGTGGACCGATGAACCTCTGGATTAGGTCAAAATTTGCGGGAGTTTCAAAATTCATGAGTTTTTCTTTTTTGTTTTTTTGGATGTGGATTTTTTCCCAGACTGTGAGTTCCTTTAGTTTATCTGTTTGTTTGATTAGGCTAGCTTCTGTATCTATTAAATGTTTTTCAGACCAACCATGGGCTGCTACTGCTGACTTGTCCACTTCACCCTTTTTTACATTTCTAAGGTGTTCCTTCAATCTAGTTTTTAAATTTCTTTTTGTTTTTTCTATATAGATTTTGTCGCAATCTTGACATTTGATCTGATATATTCCTGATTTATATTCTTGCCCAATTTTTTCATTTTTGTTGGTTTTAATTATCTTGTTTAGGCTGTATTCATTCTTTGGGGCCAATCGAATGTTAAACTTATTGAAAATTTTCTGGAACTTGTGGTGTTTTACAGGATGGTAAGTGAATTTTTTGAATCTTATGTTCTCTTCTGTTTGTTTTTTTAAGTGTGCTTTCATTAATTAGTTTTTGCCTTTTAAACTTATTTATTTTCTTGTGTACCATGTTCTCTTCATAACCATTTTCTATTGCTACTTTAATTATGTATTCTTTTTCTTTTTCATATTTTTCACGGTTCAGGGGTACATTCACCAATCTGTGTGTTAGGCTATTGAATACAGCTTCTTTGTGAGCGAAATGGTTGAATCCTGATGCCTTAGGCATGTTCAACCATTTCGCTCACAAAGAAGCTGTATTCAATAGCCTAACACACAGATTGGTGAATGTACCCCTGAACCGTGAAAAATATGAAAAAGAAAAAGAATACATAATTAAAGTAGCAATAGAAAATGGTTATGAAGAGAACATGGTACACAAGAAAATAAATAAGTTTAAAAGGCAAAAACTAATTAATGAAAGCACACTTAAAAAACAAACAGAAGAGAACATAAGATTCAAAAAATTCACTTACCATCCTGTAAAACACCACAAGTTCCAGAAAATTTTCAATAAGTTTAACATTCGATTGGCCCCAAAGAATGAATACAGCCTAAACAAGATAATTAAAACCAACAAAAATGAAAAAATTGGACAAGAATATAAATCAGGAATATATCAGATTAAATGTCAAGATTGCGACAAAATCTATATAGGAAAAACAAAAAGAAATTTAAAAACTAGATTGAAGGAACACCTTAGAAATGTAAAAAAGGGTGAAGTGGACAAGTCAGCAGTAGCAGCCCATGCTTGGTCTGAAAAACATTTAATAGATACAGAAGCTAGCCTAATCAAACAAACAGATAAACTAAAGGAACTCACAGTCTGGGAAAAAACCCACATCCAAAAAAACAAAAAAAGAAAAACTCATGAATTTTGAAACTCCCGCAAATTTTGACCTAATCCAGAGGTTCATCGGTCCACCGACAGAAGTAAGAAGGAAACCGCCAAGAAACGACATAACACCGGTCGACCAGAGGCTACTGACGATGGAGATAAGCTCCGAAACTGCAGTACAGAAGAAAAAGGATATGAGGTGAGGTAATAAAAACATTAATTTAATTATTAATAAGTGTATTGTTACTAATATTATGATACAATATTTTACATCAACAGTGTATACGCATTACCTTCATGCTTGGCTGATTGATACATAATAAAATATTCCACATTAATACACATCAACAGTATAAACGCTCTCTTGTGGTGCATAACTGATTGATGCAGAACGATTATGACATCATTCACATTAAGTGCAGTATTGGAATATTGACTGTTAAAATAAATATAAATTGTTTATACTGATATAGTATGAATCATATGAATCAGTATATACAATATTATCATATAAGTGATTATCAAGTCAGAAATAATTAAATAGCTCTTGCTAGAGTTTAAAATGCATTTTTCTCACAACTTACATAATGGCGCGTAGCCTGATGTTGCATAATGCCATCCAAATAAATGTGGAGGACAGGTGGAAAGAAGGTTTTATCAGGGAAAAATGTGAGAAATCCTGAGAATAACCTGCTCTAGCTCCAATTCGTCCACCACAAACGCCACATAGAGTGCCAAATTTGGTATCCAGAGGTAAAGGAAAAGTGTCATCACTTGCGCTACATAACATTTTATATATATAAAATAAAAATATAATTGAAATTATTTGGAGAACATTTTTTTTAAAACAACTCACCTCATAGAATTCAAGTTTTCCACGATACCATAGTTTCAAACACAATCGTGTTCATCCTCAGCCATAACTATGGCTGATGAAATTCTTCGGCTGTCAACTGTTCTATTGTTAACATTTTCAGCGCTACCATTTATGATTGAATTTATGAACTTCAAAATCAAATTTATTTCATTACGAATATCAAAAATCATTGATCTATCTTTATTTTTCTAAAAGTATATCTTCTCCCAAACTTGCAAATGTTGCACATAGTTTATTCCATCCATCCATCCAATGGCAGATTGGCTCAAATTCGAGCTTTGGCCTCCCTTAACTTCTACCTCTAATCATTTCTGTTTTGCGCAGCAAGCCTCCAGTTGCGACACTTAAGTAGGTTCGCAAGAATCTTCCTTAATACCATCCTCCCATCGTTTTTTCGGTCTTCCAACTCGTCTATTCCCCATAAAAAAACACCTTTTTTTGTGCTCGGTCTGTTGACAGCCTTTGTACATGGCCAGCCCATTCTAATTTCTTTAACTTAATAAAATTGATAAGGTCAGGTTCATTATATTTGTCATAGAGTTCTTTGTTGTATCGTATTCTCCACTGACCATTAATATTTATTGGTCCAAATATTTTCCTGAGTACTTTTTTTCAAAATTATTTAGTCTACCTCTGATCTTTTAATGAGGCTCCATGTCTCACTATCATAGGTCAAAACTGATCTTATTAAAACCTTATATAGCCTTATTTTAGTTGCTGAGTGTATGTTATTACTCTTCATTATTTTATGAAGTGAGTAATAACTTTGTTGGTCAGTTTCAGTCTTCTTTCTACTTCAATGTGTTGGTCGTCATTATCTGTAATACATGAGCCAGGATAGTTAACATTTTTCACAATGTTAAAACCTAATTCTTTTATGCTATTAGATTGCTGTTCTGTCAATGGTTTAACACCTGTCTGTATCATAACTTGTGTTTTCTGCATGTTAATTTCTAGGCCTGGCTGCTTTAAATTCTGTATAAAATTCTTGAATGGCTTTATTACTTCTGCTCAAGAGAAATATGTCATCTGCATACCCTATTATCTGTGTAGTGTGATATTCTAGGGTCCCTTTTGTGTTCACTGATAGCTTTCTAATGGCGTATTCAAGAACCTAATTTAACAAGCATGGGGCCAACCCATCACCCTGTTTGAGTCCTTGCTCAATCTTAAAAGATCTGTAAGTTGTGCCTGTATCTTAACTTGAGCCGTTGTGTCAGTCATGGTACCCTTAACCAACCTTATTAACTTTTTTGGGGATGCTAAATTCATTCATAATTTCATAATTTTTTTCTCGTTGTATACTATCATAGGCCTGTTTAAAATCTATATATATTTGAAATACACTGATGTTAAACTCCCAACATTTCTCAAGCATAATTTTGACTGTATACAATTGGCCAATTGTGGATCATCCTCTTCTAAATCCTCCCTGGTATTTGCCTAATAAATTCTGTATGTATGGCTCTAGTCTTAATTGCATGATATTTGTGAGAATTTTATATGCTGTGCACAGTAGGATTAATCCTCTATAATTACTACAGTCCAGCTTGTCTCCCTTCTTGTATATTGGGCAGATAATACTATTCCTCCAGTCGTGGGGTATCCATTCTTCTTGCCAGATGAGTGTTATCAAGTGATGAATTCCTTTTAACAGTGTTTCTCCATCGTTTTTCAAAAGTTCAACAGGTATCTTATCTACTCCCAGAGCTTTATTATTTTTTAAAGTTTTTAGAGAGTTTTTAACTTCTTCTATGGTAGGTGGATTTATTGCATAACCATCATCTTCATCAAGGGTTAGGTCTTGAGATCCTTCCATTTCATGAATTGGACTTATTGTTCCACTCAGCAGAATATGAAAATATTCCTTCCATCTAGACTTAATCCCTTCTTGGTCTCCAATGATGTTACCTTGATTATCCTTAATGAGCATTGTGGTAGGTTTAAAACCTTCTCTCAGCGACTTTATCTTTCTAAATGCTACATGCAGGTTATGTTTCCCAAATTCTTTACTTACCTCACACAATTCTTTCTTTAATACTTGTCTTTTATTTCTTTGGAATAACTTATCTGTGATTCTTCGTTTATCTTCATATTCCATCCTTCTGGCTCTGGTGGCCAGCATTTATAAGCTCAATTTCTTGCTGTTAGTGCTTCCTCGCATTCCTCATTGAACCATTCCTTCTGTCTACTCTTATTTTTATATCCCAATGTCTTGGTTGCTACTTCAGTGATTTTTGACTTTATGTTTTCCCAAGTATCATCAATATTATTCGTGGATTCCTTCCTTGAGATTTTCTTCTAACATTTTTTGTTCCTTGATTTTTGGTTCATTTTTCCATCTATTTATTTTACTCCTATATACTGTTTTAACTAGATAGTGGTCAGAGTTTCCTATTGCCCCACAGTCATTACTAACATCTATTATACTTGAGGCATTCCTCTTGTCTATTAATATGTGGTCAATCTGATTAGTTGTTAATCAATCAGGGGATCTCCAGGTCTCTTTGTGTATATTTTTCCTAGGAAAACAGGTGGAGCTGATTACCATATTCTTACTGACTGCAAAATCTATGATTCTTTGGCCATTATCATTGGATGTTGTAAGTAAACTATGTAGCCATTTAATAAATTAATGAGTCATTTTAACATCTTACCTCATATTTCATGTTTTTCAAACACGGTAACTATAGTTTTCAAATGATCTTGTCATTCATTTTCAACCGCCATTATGACTACCGGATATTCGTTGGAATCTCCCTCTATAACGTTGCCATCTGGTGTTGATTTGACGAACTTTGAGATATCGTTGCCATCTGGTGTTGATTCGATGAACTTCGAGATGAGGTCACGTTCATCCGGAATGTCGAAATTCATAGATTTAAATTTGTTCTTCTGTATAAATATTTTCTCCCAAACTGTCAAATCCAAAGGTTTTTCCAAATGTTTTAGAAGTTTAGCTTCTTTTTCAATTCTATGACCTTCCAACAAACTATGTGCTGCAATAGCTGATTTTTCAATTTCACCATTTTTAATATTTCTAAAGTGTTCCTTTGTGCGAGTGTCCAAATTTCTTTTTGTTTTTCCTATGTATACTTTATTGCAATCTCGACAATCAATTTGATAAATTCCAGATTTTTTACTATCTGGGGTGTTCATTTTCTTATTGGTTATTAATAAGTTACCAAGGCTAAATTTATTTAAATTTGTTATGTATTCCAGGATGATAAGTGATTTTCTTAAATTGTTTTCCTTTCTTTGAATCAGATTGCAGGGTAGTGTATTCTTTTAATCTTTTTTGTTGTCTGAATTTCTTCAATTTAGTTATAATTATTTCCTTTCCAAAACCATTTAAATTAGCTATGTCCAAAATGTGATTGTATTCTTTCTTAAAATCCTCTTCATTTAGTGGAACATTCAATAATCTATATATCAAACTGTTGAAAATTGCATGCTTATGCGCAATATGATTGAAACCTGAAGACTTTATGTAATTGTCAATATGAGTATCTTTTCTGTATATATTGAATTCAATTCTTTGTTGTTGTTCATTCCTTCTTATGTAGAGGTCCAAAAATGGGATTTGGTTATTATTTTCTAATTCCATAGTAAATTTCACAGATTCATCCTGGAGGTTGAGTAATTTTAATGCATCTTCAATATATTTAGAATTTATCACAGAGAAAATATCATCCACATATCTATACCAACATTTGAACATCCAGGGATAGCATTGGTGATATGACATTCTAAATAACCCATAAATAAATTTGCCAAAAATGGTGAAAGTGGGTTTCCCATAGCCAGACCTGAGATTTGTTTATAAAATTTTTCATTGAAGGTAAAAAAATTGTTGTCGATACAAAGTTTTGTAAGATTCAAATATTCATTAATTATTTCTCTTTGTAGTTTCAAGGAAATAAGCCATTTTTCTAAAATATTTAACATCTTCCCAATTGGGACGCTCGGAAATAAAGAAATGACATCAAAAGAAACCAATCTATCATTACAATCCAATGTGATATTATTCAGTTCATTAACTAATTCAATTGAATTTTCAATACTTTTGTTGTCGAAACTTGGTAGTTCATTAAATTTCTTAGTAAGCCATTTTGCCAAATTGTAACAAGGTGAGCCAATATTATTAATAATGGGTCTCATCTTATTTCCCTCTTTATGTATTTTTGGGAGCCCATACAATTTTGGAATCTGTGGGTTTGATACTTTCAACTTGTATTTATCTTGTTCTTTGATGGCATATTTGATGTTTTTTATTGTATTAGTAAATGATTTTATTGCTTTTGGAAGAGGATTGCATGTAATTTCTTCATATTCATTTGAATTTAAGAGAAGGTTCATTCTGTTTATATAATCGTCTTTATTCAAAATTACAATTTTGTTTCCTTTATCGGCTTTCGAAATTATTGCTTTTTTGTTGTTAATGAACTGAATAATATCACATTGGATTGTAATGATAGATTGGTTTCTTTTGATGTCATTTCTTTATTTCTGAGCGTCCCAATTGGGAAGATGTTAAATATTTTAGAAAAATGGCTTATTTCCTTGAAACTACAAAGAGAAATAATTAATGAATATTTGAATCTTACAAAACTTTGTATCGACAACAATTTTTTTACCTTCAATGAAAAATTTTATAAACAAATCTCAGGTCTGGCTATGGGAAACCCACTCTTCACCATTTTTGGCAAATTTATTTATGGGTTATTTAGAATGTCATATCACCAATGCTTATCCCTGGATGTTCAAATGTTGGTATAGATATGTGGATGATATTTTCTCTGTGATAAATTCTAAATATATTGAAGATGCATTAAAATTACTCAACCTCCAGGATGAATCTGTGAAATTTACTATGGAATTAGAAAATAATAACCAAATCCCATTTTTGGACCTCTACATAAGAAGGAATGAACAAACAACAAAGAATTGAATTCAATATATACAGAAAAGATACTCATATTGACAATTACATAAAGTCTTCAGGTTTCAATCATATTGCGCATAAGCATGCAATTTTCAACAGTTTGATATATAGATTATTGAATGTTCCACTAAATGAAGAGGATTTTAAGAAAGAATACAATCACATTTTGGACATAGCTAATTTAAATGGTTTTGGAAAGGAAATAATTATAACTAAATTGAAGAAATTCAGACAACAAAAAAGATTAAAAGAATACACTACCCTGCAATCTGATTCAAAGAAAGGAAAACAATTTAAGAAAATCACTTATCATCCTGGAATACATAACAAATTTCAAAAAATTTTCAAGAAATTCAATATTACATTGGCACCGATAAATAAATTTAGCCTTGGTAACTTATTAATAACCAATAAGAAAATGAACACCCCAGATAGTAAAAAATCTGGAATTTATCAAATTGATTGTCGAGATTGCAATAAAGTATACATAGGAAAAACAAAAAGAAATTTGGACACTCGCACAAAGGAACACTTTAGAAATATTAAAAATGGTGAAATTGAAAAATCAGCTATTGCAGCACATAGTTTGTTGGAAGGTCATAGAATTGAAAAAGAAGCTAAACTTCTAAAACATTTGGAAAAACCTTTGGATTTGACAGTTTGGGAGAAAATATTTATACAGAAGAACAAATTTAAATCTATGAATTTCGACATTCCGGATGAACGTGACCTCATCTCGAAGTTCATCGAATCAACACCAGATGGCAACGATATCTCGAAGTTCGTCAAATCAACACCAGATGGCAACGTTATAGAGGGAGATTCCAACGAATATCCGGTAGTCATAATGGCGGTTGAAAATGAATGACAAGATCATTTGAAAACTATAGTTACCGTGTTTGAAAAACATGAAATATGAGGTAAGATGTTAAAATGACTCATTAATTTATTAATTAAGAACCTCATAATGTGTTTCCCAATTTTAACTTTGAATATGTAGCCATTGTTCCTTTATATATTCTCTCTTGTCCTACTTTGGCATTTAAATCCCCTAATATGATTTTAATATCGTTGGATGGTAAACTATCATAGGTTCTTTCTAAGTTATGATAAAATTGATCTTTCATATTCTCCTCTGTAGGCACATGGGTATTGATGATTGATAAATTGAAGAATTTGGTTTTTTGCCAGATAACACGTATTCATTCATTAATAGGTGTAAATGATAATACATTTTTCCTCATCGATTTAGTTACAATAAATGCCACTCCAAATTCTCTTTTTCCAGCTTGCTTCCCAATCTGGAATGTAAATTCAACCATAGTCGTCATCGTTGTAGACCATCATTCCAAGGCATGTTGGGTTTCTAAACGTATTTGTTTTTATGGGGTAGGGATGTCAACCTCACGCCCAACCTCCAGCAATCCTGGGGGGTCGATGATTTTCTGTTGGGGTTCTCCCTTAGCTGGTATGTCCCAATTTTTAAGTGTCGAGAACTCGCTTTTTCGCTCCTACACTTCTTAGTATTAACCAGGAGCCACGACGAGGACGTGGTGCATTGGGCTGGGCAGGAATAAATGGCATTTCTCAGGTTTTATTAGTATGCACCCACCAGCAAGGTGCACACTCCTGAGACTACATATTGCCCCTTCGGCTCCCACATAGTTTATTAGAACATCATAAAATTGGAAGAGAAGCAAAACTTTTAAAACAAGTGGATAAACCTTTAGACTTGACAGTTTGGGAGATGATATACATTCAGAAAAATAAAGATAGATCAATAAATTTTGATATTCCTAATGAAATAAATTTGATTTTGAAGTTCATAAATTCAACCATAGATGGCAGCACTGAAGATGGTGACAATAGAACAGTTGATGGCTGAAGAATTTCATGTCAGAGTTATGGCTGAGGATGGACACGATTGTGTTTGAAACTGCGGTATCGTGGAAAACATGTATTCTATGAGGTGATGGTTTATTTTAGGAAGTTATATTTTGAGGTTCTTTTAATCAAGTTTTTTTTTAATCTGGAAACATCTTACCTCAATTTAATGTTGATTTGTTCTTGAACATGTTTCGATATAATCTTCTATATCATCTTCAGCTTGTCCACAGTAGGCAAATCAACATTAAATTGAGGTAAGATATTTCCAGATTCAAAAAAACTTGATCTATGAGGTGAGTTGTTTAAAAAAAATGTTCTCCGATGAATTTTAATGATTATACCCCATAATGTTTACTTCCCAACATAAATTTAATATAAAAATATAATAATAAACATTCAGTATACGAAACATCATATAAGATTACAGTTTCTTAAGGAATAAGTAACTAAATATTTAAACCTGTCTTCCTCATATGAGTAATCACTTGTGTTCAGGGAATTATTAAATTGAGAGAGGAATAAGGTTACATAATAAATAAGCTGTTTTAATAATTTTATGAGGTATGATGTGACAGACTCACCTTATTTATTAAGAAGTATCTCATAATGTTACTTCCTATTGTAATTTATTAATGAATAAAGTTACATATTAAGTGTGCTAGTTATTTAAAGAGAGTATGATTTGTTCTAATAAATATATCCATAGTAAATCTGCCCGAAGGCAGGTCCTTCACTGCAATCATAGCATTTTCATGCTATGCTTGCAGCTTTACTAGGGAATTGTACGTGTGGTAGCTTCCCGTTGCTTTCCACACAGTGAAGGATGATGATAATGATAAGGATGATGATGATGACGATGATGGCCATATGATTTCGGGGACCGTTTGGGCCTTAAAGTTTTCCTGACATTTGTCTTACAGGTGAGGAAAAACCCTGATAAAAACCTCACCCAGAAAAACTGCCCCGACCGGGGATCGAACCCGGGCCCGCTGCGTGACAAGGCAGCACGCTACCTCGAGACTACAGCGGTGGACTAATAAATATATATATATGCTAGCTGGCCCGGCGAACTTTGTATCGCCTTTAAATATTTTTATGTTAATTTTTCCGATGTTTTAATAGTTATTCTGCTATTCGGGGCAGAAACAAATCCAACAAATCAAAGATCATAAAAATTGGTCCAGCCGTTCTTGAGTTATAAATAGTGTAATGATTCAATTTGGTAAATTTCCTTGTTATTGGATTTTTCTTCTTCTTCTTCTTCTTAAATTAATTTGTAGGATTTTCATCATGTTTATTTCCGAAATCACTCCTCGGAGGAAGACGTATTGGATGTGCATTCACTGTCTATCCATCTCTTGGCTGGTCTTCCTCTTGTTCTTCTCCCGTCCATTGGTCTATCTTCTTTAGCTCTTTTTGCAATCCGGTTTTCTTCCATTCTTTCTATATGACCCTTCCAATATTTTCGTCTATCTATAATAAATTTGGTTATGTCTTGAATATGGCATTTGTCCCTAATTTCTGTGTTGTGTATTTTATCAAATAATGTTTTCCCCTGAATAGTTCTTAAGATTTTCATTTCGCATGTGCTTATTATTTGTTTAGTTTTTGTTGTATCAGCCCTAGTTTCTGCTCCATATACGACAACGTTGAAATATCATTTTGTATATGCGGGTTTTGCTTTCAATTGACATATGTTTGTTGCGCCAAATTAAATCTTTCATATACCCTGATATTTGTGCTGCTTTATCAGCTTGTTTATTTACTTCTTTTATTAAATTTTTAGTGTTTGTTATTAATACACCTAAATAATTAAATTCTGACACTTGTTCTATAATTTTTCTTTCCACTTCTACTTTGCATCTTACTGGTTCTTTTGATATTGTTAAGCATTTTGTCTTATTCGTGTTAATTTCCATATTGTATTTTGTGGCATTTATATTAAATTGATGTAAAGATCTTTGTAAATTATCTTCAGATTCTGAAAGGAGAACGACATCATATGCGTAACATATTAAGTGAAATCTAGTGTTTCCCATTTTATAATCCAAACGTGGTGGTATGTTTTCAATAATTTTATCCATTATAATATTAAATAAGAATGGACTTAAAGAGTCACCTTGCCTGATGCCCTTTGTGAGGGTTATTTCTTCAGTTTGCTGTTCTTTTACTTTGATTACTGTTTTGCAGTGTGTATTAATTGATATTATTGCTCTAATCAGTTAATTAGGAATTTCATTCCCTCTCAAGATATGTACAACATCTTCAAGCTAGCTTTCTTCATATCTATGAAACATAAGAATACTGATAAATTAATGAGTCATTTTAACATCTTACCTCATATTTCATGTTTTATCAAACACGGTAACTATAGTTTTCAAATGATCTTGTCATTCAATTTTAACTTGAATAAGAATACTGGTTTATTGAATTCCCATGATTTTTCCACAACTTGTCTAACTATGTAAATTGCATCTAATGTGGATCTATTTTTCCGAAATCCTTGTTGTTGTTGTTGTTTAATATGGATTAACGTGTTTAATTTGTTGTTTAATATTTTTGTGAATACTTTTAGAGAATTATTAAGTAATGTAACTCCACAATAATTTTCTAGTTTAGTATTGGGATAGTTATACTCGATTTCCATTCTAGTGGAGTGGTACCGCTTATTATGATATTTTGGAATAACTTCTGTAGTTCATTTATCAGTTGTATTCCTCCATATTTCAGCATTTCATTTGTTATCGTATCAGGACCTGCAGCCTTTCGATTTTTCAATCTCCGTACTGTGTCAGTTACTTCATCTATTGTTATTTCAATTAATTGATCTTGATTTTGATATTCATAAACATCCTGTTATTTTCTTCTTGTTTATATAGTTCCTGGAAATAATTATTCCATTGTATTCACGTAGACTTTCACGGCCGGAGTTGCTATGATGATCTTGCAGAAGATTTTCGGGCTGTAGGCCGTGGGGCTTGTAGTTCCATTCTTGCATTGTCAATTTGTTTGTTTGTATACTATCCCTAATTTCCATTTTATTTCTTCTTAATGTTCCCCATATTTTTCGTTATTGGATTGAGGCTCCAAATCAATATAATAAATGTGGTAATGCCTCCTTTGTAACTCTGTGTCAAATGTTATATATGTTACGAACTCGATGTTCTAGTTCTAGCAATTCCTCAACAATACTCTCTGTAAAATTCATCGGAGAACATATTGTTTAAACAACTCACCTTATTGGATTCATGCTTCCATGATATCGCGATTTCAAACGTAGTCATGTTCATCTTCAGCCATAACTCCGACTGACGAAATTCTTCGGCCGTCAACTATTCTATTGTCGCCATCTTCAGTGCTGCCATCTATGGTTGAATTTATGAACTTCGAAATCAATGTAATTTCGTTAGGGATATCAAAATTCATTGATCTATTTTTGTTTTTCTGAATGTATATTTTTTCCCCAAACTGTCAATTCCAAAGGTTTCTCTACTTGTTTTAAAAGTTTAGCTTTCTCTTCCAATTTTATGATGTTCTAATAAACTATGTGCAGCAATTGCAGATTTTTCAATTTCACAATTTTTAATATTTCTGAAATGTTCTTTTGTCCGAATTTCCAAATTCCTTTTTTGTTTTTCCTATATAAACTTTATTGCAATCTTCACAATTTATTTGATAAATTCCAGATTTCTTACTGTCTGGAACATTGACTTTTTTATTGGTACTTAAATTACCCAGACTAAATTTATTTATTGGTGCCAAAGAAATGTATTTGTCAAAATTTTTTTGAAATTTCCTATGCATTTCAGGATGGTAAGTAATTTTCTTGTATTTTTTTCTTTTCTTTGCAATTTTGTAGAGTAGTATATTCATTAAGTATTTTTTTGTGTTTGAATTTCTTCAACTTATTTATAATTAATTCTTTATCTTCTTCTTCTTCTTCCTTTCAAGTATTAGGCCAAGGCCTGTTACGATCCTATAGAAAATTTTCCCTTATGGGAAATTCTCATATAAGACTTGAAAGCATAATAATAGTCCCTTCGATTGGTTGCTGGCCAAAGGAAGGCAAGACCAGCGATGGGGCTGCCATCTTATAGCCTCTGGTCAAGGCTTTCTGGAGAAGAAAAGAAAATAAAGGAAAGAACAAATGGAAGAAAGGAAGGACTCCCTAGCCCTCGGATGCCCTAATAGCGTCGGGGTCGAAAAAACAAGAGTTAACCAAGAGAGGTTAGATAGTAAAGTTAAAAGAGTGCTAAACACAAGCAAGTGGAAGAAATGTTTTGCACAGCTTGGGCACCTTGTGGTCGCCATCCACATATCCCCTAGATGAGGACCCCTGAGGGCTTAATTCTTTATCAAAACCATTTAATCTAGCAGTGTTTAAGATATGTTTAAACTCTTTGTTGAAATTTTCTTCGTTTAATGGTACATTTGTCAATCTGTAAATTAAGCTATTGAATATTGCATGCTTATGAGCAATGTGATTGAAGCCTGATGATTTAATGTATTTATCTGTATGAGTTCCTTTTCTAAATATATCAAATTCAATTTTCAGTGTTTGATCATTCCTAATTATACATAAATCCAAAAATGGAATTTTGTTTTCTTTTTCTAATTCAACGGTAAACTTTACTGATTCATCTTGAAGGTTCAATAATTTAAGAGCATCTTCAATATCTTTAGAATTTATTATCGCAAAAATATCATCCACATATGTGAACCAAGTCTTAAACATCCATGGGTATGCTTTAGTGATTTGACACTCCAAATAACTCATGAACAAATCAGCTAAAAATGGTGAGAGCGGATTGCCCATTGACAAACCCGAAACCTGTTGGTAAAATTTTCCATTATAGGTAAAATAAGAATTACTGACACATAGCTTAGTAAGAATTATATATTCCTCTATTATTTCATTTTTAATATTTAGAGAACTTAACCATTTCCTCAAAAAAATTAGCATTTTTTTCAACTGGTATACATGGAAACAATGAAATTACATCAAATGAAACCAATCTGTCATCATGTCCTAGACTCATATTTTTCAATTTGTCAACCAATTCCAAAGAGTTCTGAATACTTTTAGTGTCAAATTTGGGAAGCTCATTAAATTTTTGTACCAGCCATTTAGATAAATAATAGCATGGTGAACCAATGTTGTTGACTATAGGTCTCATCTTGTTACCAATTTTATGAATCTTTGGTAGACCGTACATTCTAGGATTCGATGGATTGGACACTTTTAATTTAAATTTTTCTTGTTTTGTGAATTTGACAATACTTTGAAACAAATAAAATATACTTTCGAAGTTCATAAATTCAACCATAGATGGCAGCACTGAAGATGGCGACAATAGAATAGTTGACGGCCGAAGAATTTCATCAGTCGGAGTTATGGCTGACGATGAACATGATTATGTTTGAAATCGCGATATCATGGAAGCATGAATCCTATGAGGTGAGTTGTTTAAACAATATGTTCTCCGATGAATTTTAATGATTATACCTCATAATGTTTACTTCCCAACATTAATTTAATATAATACTCTCTGTATTTATAGAGTAATGCATATTATGAAGAACTACTCGGAAAACCCTTTCCTGTTTTAACTGATACGTGTGATATTTTGCATTATTCTCATTTAGCAATCTCACCAACGATCTGTAAGCTTCAGTAGAGATTGGCAGGATTTTAACCTCTTCTTTATACATTTTGTATGAGAAATCTGAATCAGAAAGTTTTTGTTTTATACAATTTATTAGTTCTGGTACGTTAACTACACCTGGTATAAATATGGGTGGTGGTTTATGTGCAAGTGGTTTTGTTGATTGAGATGAATTTATGTTGTCTGCATTCTCAGTATCATCCATAAGTGTATCATAATGATTATATACATTTATTGATGGAAACCAAATTTGAAAATCCCTTAAACGAATCACTTCAATCAGATCAAATTAACAAATCTATATGTAAAATAATATTAAAAACAGCAAAAAAATATATACCATGAGGAATAGTTAACAACTACAAACCCTTCTGGAATTCAAAATTAGAAAGAATGAAAATAGACCGAGATCTCGCTAGAAATAAAGCAGAAAAAACAAAAGACCCAAAAGATGTACAAAATTGGAGAAAACTGTGCGCACAACTCAAAAAAGAAATTAACAGCAATAAAAGAGAAAATTTTAATAACTTCCTCCAAAAAATGGATTATAGGAAAGATGGTCAGAAAGCATATAGATTTGTACACAATATACAAAATAAAAAAGAACGACAAAAAACACCATTTATCCACAACAACAAACAGATTACAAATGAAAGTGAAATAGCCAACAAATTCAACAAACACTATGCTAACGCCTATACTTTGTCCTCAGTGAACAAAAAGGAACAAAAAACAATAAAAGAGAACCTAAAAAATTACATAAAATCAACAAGCAGTACAAAAGATAATATTTTTAATAAGAATTTCAACATTAAAGAGTTAAACATAGCCATTAATAATTTAAAATCAAACAAATCTCCAGGAGCAGATAATATACATGCAGAATTTCTCAAACACCTTGGCAATAAAGCCAAAACTCAATTGCTCTCCCTTTATAATCTTTCTTGGAACACAAAAGTTCCTGATGATTGGAAAAAAGCTATTATAATACCTATTTTGAAAACAAAAAAATCATCAAATACTTTTTCAAATTATCGCCCAATAGCACTAACTAGTGTAATTGTTAAAACTATGGAAAAAATGATTTCAAATCGATTAAATTGGTATTTAGAAACCAATAATTTACTTTCACCCAATCAAGCTGGATTTAGAGAATTACAATCAACACATCAACAAATTGTACACCTAAGTCAAGCTATTAAAGACAGTTTCAACAGAAAAGAAGACACTCTGGCAATGTTTGTTGATTTCCAAGGAGCATATGACTCTATTTGGAGATATAAATTATTAGAAAAAATGCAGACTTTAGGCATTCAAGGGAATATGCTACTCTGGATCAGCAATTTTCTCATCCAACGGTTCATCGCTACAAAGTATAATAATCACCTCTCTAAATACCAACAAACACATCGAAGTTTACCACAGGGTTCTGTACTCAGTACCATTCTCTTCAATATCTACATTAATGATCTACCTAAACATATAGAAAAGCTCGAAACAAAAACCCTACTTTTTGCTGATGATGTTGTAATATGGGTCTCCAAAACGAAAAACCAAAGTCAACAATTAATAACCATAGCCCAACAATCACTAATACAGTTAGAGAATTGGACATCCCAGAACTTAATGAAGATAAATATACAGAAAACAAATTATCAACATTAAGGGTCGTATGTTAGAACATTA
Source organism: Diploptera punctata (assembly GCA_030220185.1). Taxonomy (NCBI): domain Eukaryota; kingdom Metazoa; phylum Arthropoda; class Insecta; order Blattodea; family Blaberidae; genus Diploptera; species Diploptera punctata. The sequence goes on along the minus strand of JASPKZ010008258.1, from coordinate 105,003 downwards.
CTCTCTACTCAAATTACTTCCAATCACTAGTGAGCTGATTCACCGTGAGCAATTGCTGAGAACGAATTAACGGCCGACTTATCGGTCATGCATGAGAGTCGACGTTTTCGTAATATTGGCAACGAATTACCCAGAATTCTCAGCGATAAAACCACTTCCGTTATTTTCGTCTGCTATAGAGGAATGCATTTATGCTTGCATCCCGCAAATAATACCGTATACAAACACGTCTGCGACACGCAATATTACGCCGATTCTCCTGTTCTTCCAGTTGAATTCTTTGGTAGACTCTATCAAATTCCTCTTCTCCGTGTATACCGAAAACATGATCGAAGTCTTCAAGGTCCGACATCTTGGATAAATGTTGGATAAAGCAGCAAAGTACATCGATTACCATCGGTTCCCTTCGAGATTTTAATTTGAGTTGCTCATTTAAGCTACCTCCGCAGGTAGCTTACAAATTTAACCAATTATTATCGCATGAACAGATTTCTGAGTAAGCAAAATCGTATTAGCATACAACTTGCTCAGCAGAGAAGGCATTTTACTGTCTAATGCGTCCAAACATGTGACCCTAAGAAAGAAACCACTACCCATCACTCTGAAATTGGAGGGTGAATTATTAACTCAAACACATGAAGCAAAATATTTAGGAATAACTCTGGACACAAAATTAACATGGAAGAAACACATGGAGAATATATGTACAAAGATAGAAACAAGGTTACCATTATTAAAATGATTAGCAGGGAAAAAGTGGGGTTGCAACACACAAACCCTAAACACCTTCTACCAAATGTACATAAAACCTGTACTTCAATATTGTGAAGAAATCCTAGTAACTACAAAAGTGGAAAAACTTAATAAATTGCAGAACCAAATCCTCCGTCTGATAACAGGAGCCGTTAAAACAACACCAATCACTGCCATGCAAATCTTAACAAATAACCCAAACATAGCATCTGAAATTGAGAAAACAGCAGTCGCACAGTATGAAAAATTTTTAAGGCTACCCCATAATAACTGGACCCAAAGAAAACCAGAAGTATGTTTAAAATCTCAGCAAAGCTTCTTAAGCATTGTACAAGAAATCAAACAGAAATTGCAACTTCCACATTCAAAAGAAAATATGCAGATGAGAAACAACCCTCTAGAATTTTTGGAAATTGAATATAACCTTCATTTAACAGAGGACATCAAGAAATCTGAAACTCCTCCATATATTTTAAAACATATGTCACTGGAAATAATAAATCTAAGATACCCAGCTCCTGAATGGATACATATTTTTACAGATGGCTCCAGCCTACCAAATGATGGTGGCACTGGTGCTGGTGCAGTATGTCCACTTTTTTCCTTTTATCGTAAACTAAACACAAATTCAACAAACTTTGATGGCGAAATTCTAGCAATTTTCTTAAGTTTACAAAATCTTTTATATCACATCCAAAAATTTACAAAAGTTGTAATTCTATGTGACTCCAAAGCAGCCATTCTTGCTATAACACGAGACACAACACCCAAAAGCATCAAGATTATCGAATGTCACAAAATGATAAAACAGTTATCCCTTCTACATAAAAAAGTTGTACTTCAATGGATTCCGGCCCATTGTGGAGTGACAGGCAATGAAATAGCCGATTTTCTAGCCAAGAAGGGTAGCAAAATTGTTTCAAACCCAACTTCTGCTCCAGTTTCCTTTCACTCTATCAAAAGAATTATCTCAAATAAATACATCAATAAACTTAGAGAAGAATACACTACCAAAACATCTGGAAAGGAATGGGAAAATCTACAAGCTTATGACATTACTACATTACAAAGAAAATCTGCAGTAGCAACATTCAGACTGCTAATGGGACATGACTGCTTGAATAAACACCTACACAGAATTGGCATAACAGATTCACCTAAATGCCCTTTTTGCAATTTAAATGAAGATATGGAAAGAAACCATCTCCTCCGTTGTCCAGCTTTTGTAGAAGAGACCAGCCTTTCTGCTAAATATTGGAGTGCAAGAGAGTGAATGATTTCATTATCAAGTGCTCGACATTAGATACCAACCAACCAACATTTATTGATGGAATATTTTGAGGAGGCTTGCTGATTTCATTATACTTTCATTCTTTTCTACGAACTTGTTGCCAGTTTGGATTCTCATCATCATCATCAAGAAGTCTCTGTATAGTAATATCATCTTGTGATATATTATAGTCATCTTGTTTTTCATTTAATTGAGGCATGGAGATTGTTTCTGTAATATTAGGCAAATTATTATAACTAACAGACTTACTTACAGTTCTGTTATTCCGTTCCTTAGGACCTTCATATGTTTTTAAAATTTACATTCTTCTTAAATGTAAGATTTGTGTCACATAGGCCTATACCAATTTGCGGAAATTCACTTGATATCTTATCATTCATGATCTCTAGAACTGATTTGCCATATTGTTCAATGTCCCTTCTCGGTCCAGTTAAATTTAATTTAAGTTGCTGTCTTTCAGCCAGATTACTTAAAACTAATACTTACACACAAAATTAATATTATTATCAATATATTGAAGATAAAATAAACACTGAACACACTTAAATTATGAAATAATCAATATTTGTAATTCAATTGAAATTTGCGGTTGCAACAAAAAGCACAGCCACCTGGATCTCGCTTTGTTAAATAATAAACCAATTACCTTACACCGCCATCTGTTAGAATCGTATGGAACTCACAGATAATTATAACTCTTTGTTAAATAATAAACAAATAATTTGCAATAAAAAAATAATGCGACTATAAATTTAGTTATAATGTCTCAAGTTGGATCAAACTGCACACAGTGTGCAACATTTTATTAAAATCGGTTCAGTAGTTTAGATTCCATCGCGGACAAACAACATGACACGAAATTTTTATATATAAAGATATATATATATATAAAATCTTGTCTTGTAGATTTTTGTGGAAGTAAGTTTCTTGGGTTTTTACATCAAGGATTCAAGGTTGGCCTCTGGCCACTGATTCTGATATTTCGACATGATCCCATATGCCATTATCAAGGAATGATAGGTTCGAGTTACTGGTATAGGTCTTCTATATCATCAGAATACATATCTGACACACTATTGGAAAGTGGTATTAATCCATGTGCTGTTAGTTAATTGCACTGCGTTTTCATAGCGGTTCCATGTTACCAAACCATGGTATTTTATATATCTTATACATTGTTTTGGGGATGACATGGTAGACAGCGAGAGCAACATTTTTACCTTTGTCTCCAAAATACAGGGCAATCAGAAAGTATGTGACTGATAGTTTGTAAAGTTTCACCACATGTACAGATTGAACTATTTTCAAAATTTATATGAAATCTTTCAAAGTATGAACCAAATTTACCATGTCTAGATAAAATATAATTGGATGTCAGAAATTTGCTTTGTATACAATCTGAAACTATTAGGAAAAAATATTTTTGTTAATGTTAATTACCTAAAGCTCATTCCATTGTGTTATCATTTTTGCTTTTAATTGTACTTTTATAAATGAAATCAGAGACTTAGAATAAGCATAAGGCAAATTAAATAAAGCTGCTGATTGACTTTGACAAACAGTCCACTGCTGTGGTCTCGAGGTAGCATGCTGCCTTGTCACTCAGTGGCCCGGGTTCGATCCCCGGTCAGGACAGTTTTTCTGGGTGAGGTTTTTATCGGGGTTTTTCCTCACCTGTAAGACAAATGTCAGGAAAACTTTAAGGCCCAAACAGTCCCCAAAATCATATGGCCATCACAATCATCATCACATTCATATTCATCCTAGATTAGGCTTAGGATTAGGGACTCTCCTGGCGCGCCACCATCATCATCATCATTACCAATCATATCATCGGGGCAATGTAACCCCGCCTTCCAGGCGACCCAACCTCAGAAGTGGGTTACAACTACACCATGCCAGGAGAGAAACCAGGAATGTCGAAAAGACAAACCTGGGGCATTTGCAAAAAAAAAAAAAAAAAACTTTGATAAACATATTAAATATGAACACAAAATTGATAGAAACTTGTAATGTATGAGTTATTTTATCAAATAAATTAAATTGATTATTAACACCTCATCCTGTATTTCCCTCTCTCACCATCCTGTATTTCTCTCTCTCACTTGAACCAGTTTCAAAGATTATTAGACCTATCTCGATCATGGACCTATGAAACTGTCTAGGTGAGGAAGGGAAAAATGAGAAGAACTGATTTAATTTTTTTCATATTAAAGAAGTGAGAATATTAATGATAAATATAACATCTTATTAACATTCTTCCTAATTAGAGATGATGATAATAGACCCACAACCTAAATTTATGATTTAATATTTTATAAATTGATTTTTGTTACTTAAGCCCTTTACAACATTGAATTTTAATTCAAATATTTATAATTTTGCTCCCCCTTCTGATGTTAGTGTAAGAGTTCCATGTTCAATTCCACAATACCATAGAATTTTTTTTTTTAATGTAGGGTATTAGTTCATGCAATTATTCTAATTTGTATTACAATGCTTTCAATCTTATGAGGATAACTGAGTAGCTGCTTGATTTTAGAAGCAGTAAAATCCAGTTAAGAAACTGAAATGAAGACTGAAAGACTTGTTTATTTTTTATTTCACTCACCTCATACTTCATAACTCCTCGCAAACCCAGGGTTTCGTCACATCATTTGTAACATTTTCAATGCTGTGTCACGTTCACAACTGACGTCCGACTGCCTTCTATCCTGCATAATTTAATACTGAAAGACTTGCAGTACTGTTAGGTAGTGATATCTTGGTTCTTTGGAGTTGTGTGCTATGAATTTATTTTTATGAATAACATTATGTTAACAATCATTAAATGAATCAGATTTTGCACTTCACCTCATAATTTGTATATTTTCCAGGACTAATTTCAAAGAAATTCTTCATCATTGTCAACTGGCATTTGATTGCATTTAGATTGGAGTTTCTCAGATAGCTCAGCATTCGCCTAGACTGCTAAAGGTCCTGGGTTTAAACCCATCTGAGTGTATATTTTTCTCTTCAAATATAATTTATCCATCATTGAGATGCATGAAATGAATAATAAAAACATCGAAATAAGCCATATTGCCTTTATAATGTAACGTAAAATTCCCAATTAAAGGTCTTCTTAATAAAGAAGCCACCATTTGCAAGGTAGAAGCAACGGCTTCATAGCATTTGGTGTGCAGGAATTAACAGCTTATATAAGAGAAAGATTTGTGTTTAGATTGGAGTAGAGCATTCGACTAGAGTGCGAAAGGTCCTGGGTTCAAACCCCAGTCTGAGTATATTTTTTTCTTCAAATATAATAGCATCTGACTGTTGATTTGACAGTTGATATACCTTTAATCTTCCTCCTTATGTTGGTGGACTGATGAACCTCCATATTCATGGAGGATGTCATCTTGTTTTATTGTAAATTCAATAGGATGGTGTCCTCCATGAATTTGGGGTTTAATTGGTCCACCAGCAGAGGAATGAAGAATAAAGGAATGCCAGTTGACAATCAATGGGGTATAATTTCCTGGAAAGGATACAAAATATTAGGTGAGGTGTTATTTCCTAAAAAAAAAATCAATAATTAACATTGTTACCTGTGTAGTTTGAGAGAACTGTGGTGGCGGAACTTCTTGCCACACTCTGGACAAGGGAACTCTTCTAATTGGCGTCCAGTGTCACTTGGATGTGTGGTCATGTGACTGCTGAGGTTAGACTTGAATGCAAAAGCTTTGCCGCAGTGTGCACAGCTGAAAGGTCTCTGCCCTGTATGCAGGAACATGTGATTTCTCTGCACATCTTTTCGATGGAAACGCTTTTCACAAATATCACAGCCATATTGTGGTTCCTATACACAAACAGAAAGAGGGTTTCTAAGAACATTTTTCTTTAAATGCTTAAATCCATTGCACTAATCTGCCATATTGGAATATAAAATTAAAATATAATTGTTGGTACCGTAACATCTGAATAATTATGTCCTATTGGTGGGTAATTTAAGTTCCTGGTTTGTGTAGGAAACAACTGTCACTTTAAAAAAATCGTCATGCTTTAAATATGTTTTCAGATATTATCAAATATTGGGAATCTACAAAGAATACAGCTTTATCGTCAAAACCTGAATATTAGGTTCATATTTTTTATGTTCTATTGAGTTTAACATGTTCCAGTTCTGGACAAATTTATTTTTTGAAAACAAAAATTAATTATTTTTAAATTAATGTTGGGTAGTAAACATTATGAGGTTATATCATTAATAGTGAGTGGAGAAAATATTTTTAATAACTCACCTCATACAATTTCAAATTTCTTTGAGACCATTGGTTTCAAATGACTTTTCGTTCATTTTCAGTCATGACTCCAACTGTTGAAATTCTCTGATTGTTGATTTCTCTATGGTCACCTCTAGTGCTGCCATCTTTGGTTGGGTTTATAAATTTCGAAATTAATTTTTTTTTACAGGAATATCGAAGCTCATTGATCAATATTTATTCCTTTGAATGAATATCTTCTCCCAAACTGGTCAATTCTAACGGTTTATCAAATTGACGATTTTATTATTAATTTAACACTTCTCATAGAAGGATAAATTATATTTGAAGAGAAAAATTTTCGCCTAGACTGGGACTCGAACCCGGGACCCTTGGCTTTCCGGGCCAAGTGCTCTACCAACTGAGCTACCGAGGCAAGTTACGATCTAGACGCAAATTTTTCTCTTATGTACGTTGTAATTCCCTCGCGCCAAATGCTTGAAACCATAGCTTCTATCTTTGCAAATGGAGGCCCTACTGGCTATAAAGTAGTGTTAAATTCCCAATAAATGTCTTCTTAACTAAGAAGCCGCCATTTGCAAAGATAGAAGCTATGGTTTCAAGCATTTGGCGCGAGGGAATTACAACGTACATAAGAGAAAAATTTGCATCTAGATCGTAACTCGCCTCGGTAGCTCAGTTGGTAGAGCACTTGGCCCGGAAAGCCAAGGGTCCTGGGTTCGAGTCCCGGTCTAGGCGAAAATTTTTCTCTTCAAATATGGTTTATCAAATTGTTTGAAAAGTTTTGTATCTCTCTTAATTTTATGGTGTTCTAGCAAACTATGTGCAGCAATTGCTGATTTTCCAATTTCACAATTTTTAATATTTCTAAAATGTTCTTTAGTACGTGTTTCCAAATTTATTTTTGTTTTCCCTATATATATTTTGCTGCAATCATTACAATTTATTTGATAAATTCCAGATTTTTTACTGTCTGGGATGTTGATATTTTGATTGGTACTTAGAAGTTTACCCAGACTAAATTTATTTATTAGTGCCAAAGTAACATTGTGTTTGTCAAACATTTTTTTAAAATTTTTCTATGTACTTCAGGATGGTAAGTAATTTTCTTGAATTTTTTCTATTCTTTGCTATCAGTTTTTAGGGTAGTGTATTCTTTAAGTATTTTTTTCTGTTTGAATTCATTTAATTTCTAATCAAAACCATTTAATCTTGCCATTTTATGATATTGTTGTATTCTTTCTTAAAACTTGCTTCGTTTAATGGAATATTTGTAAATCTGTATAATAGGTTATTAAATATTGCATGTTTATTAGTTGAATGCAGGCTTTCACGGCCGGTAATCATAATGTTTAGTGATTCCGGGTTATGTGGCCGTGGTCCATAGTTGGTGTTGATACCAGACGTTTCGCCCTCAACTGCGGAGGGCATCTTCAGTGGCGAGTGCTTCTAGGCGTGTTTCCTGGTCGGAAGATTTACTTAGAGTGAGCGCTGCAGACGTTGTGCACCCACCACTAATACAACGTCCACAACGTCCGCAGCGCTCACTCTAAGTAAATCTTCCGACCAGGAAACACGCCTAGAAGCACTCGCCACTGAAGATGCCCTCCGCAGTTGAGGGCGAAACGTCTGGTATCTACACCAACTATGGACCACGGCCACATAACCCGGAATCACTCAACATTATTGCATGTTTATGTTCAATAGGATTGAAGCCCATGATTTAATATAATTATTGGTATGTGTAATTAAAACTGTTCATTCTTACCTCTTAAGAGTTGTTTTTGTCGAACATATGTTTCAGAGCTTCTTAGCCCAATTGTCAGCGATTACAGATTCACTTAATTATTAGACAAACCTCTTAATGTTATTTCCCATTATATTTTAAAATAAAATCGGTATGGGTGTCTTTCCTGTATACATGAAATTCAATTTTCTGGGTTTTTTCATTCCTAATTAAGTATAGACCTAAAAACGGAATTTTATTCTCAATTTCTGATTCTATAGTAAATTTTATTGATTCATCCTGCAAATTTAGTAATTTCCAAGCATCGTCAATATGTTTTGAATTTATTATAGAAAAAATGTCATCCAAATATCTATACCAACTCTTGAAAATCCATGGGTAAGCATTTGTGATGACACTCACAATGGAAAGTAAAGGGAAGCTACCACATCTATAATTCCCTAGTAAAGCTGCAAAGCATAGCATAAAAATGCTATGATTGCAGTAAAAATCCTGCCCTCTGGCAGAATTACTATGGATGGATGGATATACAGGAAAGATACCCATACTGATTATATTAAATCATTAGGCTACAATCCTATTGAACATAAACATGCAATATTTAATAGCCTATTATACAGATTAACAAATATTCCATTAAACGAAAATTTTAAGAAATAATACAACAATATAATAAAATAGCAAGATTAAATAGCTTTCATAAGAGGTCAATAACAATTAAATTAAAGAAATTCAAACAGAAAAAAATACTTAAAGAATACACTACCCTAAAAACTGATAGCAAAGAAAAGAAAAAATTCAAGAAAATTATTTATAATCCTGAAGTACATAGAAAATTTAAAAAATGTTTGACAAACACAATGTTAATTTGGTTTAGTTGTTTCTTGATTCACCTCATACTTCTTAACTCCCTTGCATACCTAGATTTTGTCATTGTTTTGTGACATTCTCAATGCTGTTCACGTTCACAACTGACGTCCAATGGTCTCCTCTCCTTCAGACTGACCTCCGTGCCATCTGATGGCTGACTGATAAACTTCCAAATCAATCCCCTCTCCTTATCACCGGGTATTTCAAAATTCATGTTGTGTTTTTATTCTTGCATATGTAAATTTTTTCCCAAATTTTGAGTTCCTTCAGTTTTTCCAATTGTTTAAGTAAATTTGTTTTGGTTTCTATGCTATGTTTTTCTGACCAGGCATGTGCAGCTATTACAGATTTTGCTGCTTCTCCATTTTTAACATTTCTGAGGTGTTCCTTTAATCTTGTATTTAGATTCCTTTTTGTTTTTTCTATGTATGTCCTTTCACAATCTTTACAACTAATTTGATAAATTCCCATTTTTTTGCAGTCTTCAATCTTTTCATTTTTGTTGGTTTTTATTAAATTACCTAAACTGTAATCATTTTTTGGTGCTAATTTAATGTTGAGTTTGTTGAAGATTTTTTGAAACTTGTCAAATACTAACTTCTTGAATTTTTTACCAATATCTCTATCTGTGTGAAGAGTATTTTCATTAATCATTTTTTGTTCCTTAAATTTATTTATTTTCTTGTGTATCATCTTTTCTTGAAATCCATTATCCTTTGCAATTTTTATGATGTGAACGAAGAAAAAAAGAAAATAGAATTTGGAATCTACAGAAAAGAAACTCACATTGATAATTATATAAAAGCTACAGGATTTAACCATTTTTCAAGAAGTTCACATACCACCCTTTAGTATTTGACAAGTTTCAAAAAATCTTCAACAAATTCAACATTAAATTAGCACCGAAAAATGATTACAGTTTAGGTAATTTAATAAAAACCAACAAAAATGAAAAGATTGAAGACTGCAAAAAATCGGGAATTTATCAAATTAGTTGTAAAGATTGTGAAAGGATATACATAGGAAAAGCAAAAAGGAATCTAAATACAAGATTAAAGGAACACCTCAGAAATGTTAAAAATGGAGAAGCAGCAAAATCTGCAATAGCTGCACATGCCTGGTCAGAAAAACATAGAATAGAAACCAAAACAAATTTACTTAAACAATTGGAAAAACTGAAGGAACTCAAAATTTGGGAAAAAATTTACATATGCAAGAATAAAAACACAACTATGAATTTTGAAATACCCGGTGATAAGGAGAGGGGATTGATTTCGATGTTCGTCAGTCAGCCATCAGATGGCACGGAGGTCAGTCTGCAGGAAAGGAGACCATTGGACGTCAGTTGTGAACGTGAACAGCATTGAGAATGTCACAAAACAGAGACGAAATTTAGATATACAAGGGAGTTAAGAACTATGAGGTGAGTCAAGAAACAAGTAAACAAAATTAAAATAAACCTCATAGTGTTATTTCCTACCTACATAACTTAATAAAGTTGGCTATCAAGTCATAGGAAAACAAGAATATCGTAAACAACTGAAACAAGATGGCGGCTTCAAATGTACAAGATTTCAACGAACATTTTTCGGAAACTAAAATGGAAATTAAAAGATACTTGAAAGTAAAAGAACTCAGAAAGAAAAGAGCTGCAGATATCAAATTCATCAACAAATGTTTAGTAAAGAACATCACCCCATAATTTGTCTGGAAAATGGTTAAAAACAACAATAACCAACACCAGATAATTTTAGAAAAGAAAACTCTTAATTTGGAAAAAATCAAACATTATACAACAATAAGCAAAATAGACGTTGAACTGTACCTTTTACATTTAAAATTAACCAACAAATTTAGTCCAAACAGTTTGGAATAACCTGGAAAAAAACTTCTATAACCAACTTAACCTCAAAATGAAGGAAAAAATTGATGTACAAAATAAAAAGATTATTAATTTAAAACCTGAGTTAAATAAATTGAAGAAAAATAAAAATACAAAAAATAAAACCACTAATTTAGAGGGGGACAAAGAAACTGAGAAGAATGTAATTAATCTATCATCAGAAAACTTTACAAAAGAGGAAATATCTATTTTGGACAAGGGATTGAAAATGTGCATTAGTTACTCTAACAATTTAGAAGATTACATAGCTGATGTTGAAATTGCTATCGATGACATGAATTATGAAAAACAAAACAATAATCAGAAAAGAATTTGGGGAAGTTATTGAAAAAATTAAATACACAAGTATAGCAAACCAATGCAAAACAAACATGAAGAAAGTAAAAAAAACATTAACGATAAAAATGTTGTTTTTTCAAAATCAGACAAAGGGAATAATTTAGTAATTTTGGATAAAGAAGATTACAATGATAGGATGGAGAATTTATTAAAGGGAGAAGAATATGAAGAAATAAAAACAAATCCCTTGCAAAAACAATTAAGGAAGTTGAAACCAGCCTAAAATCAATTAAAAAAATTATGAAACAAAAGGAGAAGTTTAAATTAAAAATACCAAATCCCAGAAACCCCAACATTCATGGTCTTTTTAACTTAACTTTTATAGGAATTAATCACTATGAGGTTTAATTTATGGTGAAATTAAATGTTTCTTACCTCTCCTCATATAAATTTTCTAAGTAGATCGCGATTTCGAGACCACAATGGTCTCATCTTCAGCACTTTCTTGGCGACTGATGTTATGTCGATTGGAAGAAACTCTTCTTCTTCCCTCCGTTGGTGGACCAATGAACCTCTAGATCAGGTCAAAATTTGCGGGAATTTCGAAGTTCAGAAGTTTTCCTTTGTTTTTCTGAATGTGGATCTTTTCCCAAACCGTGAGTTCCTTTTGTTTGTCTATTTGTTTAATTAGACTGGCTTTTGATTCAATTAAATATTTTTTGGACCAAGCATGAGCAGCTACTGCTGACTTTTCCACTTCTCCATTTTTGATGTTTCTAAGATGTTCTTTCACCCTTGTTTTCAAATTTCTTTTCGTTTTTTCAATATAAATTTTATCACAATCCCTGCATTTGATCTGATAAATTCCTGATTTGTTTTCATTTTCAATTCTTTCATTTTTATTGGTTTTAATTATCCTATTAAGGCTGTATTCATTCTTTGGTGCTAATCTTATATTAAACTTTTTGAAATTTATAGTGTTTCAATGGATGGTAAGTGAATTTCTTGAATTTTATTTTTTCTGTTTTTTTTTTATAAGTGTGCTTTCATTTATTAAATTTTGTCTTTTAAATTTATTTATTTTCTTGTTTACCATATTTTCTTCACAACCGTTATCTATTGCAACATTAATGATGTGTTCTTTTTCATAGTTTTCTTTGCTCATTGGCATATTTACCAATCTATGTGTCAAACTATTGAATAGCCTCTTTGTGAGCAAAAAGTTTTAGAATCTGTAGAATACACTGAAATAAAATCTGGTCCACTTCCAAAATGCATTAAAGAAGTTGATAACACCTTCAAAAACATAAACAAAATTTTAACGAAACAAGATAAATTCAAGCTAAAAGTCCCTAATCCTAAAAATCCACAAATGCATGGTCTTCCAAAAATCCACATGGGCGGAGATAAAATGAGGCCCATTATCAACAGTATAAGGTCACCTACATACCTAATATCAAAATGGTTATGCAATGAATACAAGAAAATGGAAGAATTTAATAACCTATCAATAGATAACTCATTAAATTAATATTGGGAAGCTAAAGCTATTACTATGATAGAAATAAGTAAATTAATAAACACAATTAAATTATTGTAAATCAATGGTAAAGAGAAAAATTTTTGCCTGAACCGGGAATCGAACCCCGAACCTTTAGCTTTCCGTGCTAATGCTCAGACCACCGAGCTAATTCTTCAGGTAGAAGCCATTCACTGTGTATTTGTGAATGATGATTCATTGCAATTGAATGTGGGGCCAGTAGAGTAAAGGTAAAGGAAGGATTCTTGCTTGGATGGGAATGAAGCCTGGATTAGCTCGGTGGTCTGAGCATTAGCACGGAAAGCTAAAGGTTCGGGGTTCGATTCCCGGTTCAGGAAAAAAATTTTCTCTTTACCATTGATTTAAGATAACTCATTTCAACTAATAGGAAAATCAGAGAACACACAAATAGAACCAACAGAGAGATTAGTGTCATTTGACGTAGTTTCATTGTTTCCAGCATCCCTACAGAAACCACTATTGAAATTTTGGAAAAATGGTTAAATAAATACAAATTAGAAAAAGAATGTTTAAAAGAATTTATAATTCTAACTAAATTGTGCATTAAACAAATGTTTTTTACATATAACAGAAAATTTTTCAAACAAAATTCTGGGCTTTCTATGGGAGATCCTCTATCACCCTTTTTGGCCAATTTATTTATGGGAAGTTTTGAGCAGAAAATAACAAGTGGACATCCTTTGATTTTCAAGTTTTGGAGTAGATACGTTGACGATGTAATTGCTATTATGAATCACAAGCAAATACAGGATGCTTTAAATCTGTTGAACATTCAGAGAAGAACTATAAAATTTACCATGGAAACTGAAAATGAAAGACAAATCCCATTTTTAGATCTCACTTTAAGAAGAAACGAAGAAAACAAGATAGAATTTGGAATTCATAAAAAGAACACACATACTGACAACTATATTAAAGCTTCAGGATTCAACCATTTTGCTCACAAAGAGGCAGTATTCAATAGTTTGACACATAGATTGGTAAATACACCTATGACCAAAGAAAACTATGAAAAAGAACACATAATTAATGTTGTAATAGATAATTGAAGAAAATATGGTACACAAGAAAATAAATAAATTTAAAAGACAAAAATTAATAAATGAAAGCACACTTATAAAAAAAACAGAAAAAATAAAATTCAAGAAATTCACTTACCATCCATTGAAACACTATAAATTTCAAAAAGTTTAATATAAGATTAGCACCAAAGAATGAATACAGCCTTAATAGGATAATTAAAACCAATAAAAATGAAAGAATTGAAAATGAAAACAAATCAGGAATTTATCAGATCAAATGCAGGGATTGTGATAAAATTTATATTGAAAAAACGAAAAGAAATTTGAAAACAAGGGTGAAAGAACATCTTAGAAACATCAAAAATGGAGAAGTGGAAAAGTCAGCAGTAGCTGCTCATGCTTGGTCCAAAAAACATTTAATTGAATCAAAAGCCAGTCTAATTAAACAAATAGACAAACAAAAGGAACTCACGGTTTGGGAAAAGATCCACATTCAGAAAAACAAAGGATAACTTCTGAACTTCGAAATTCCCACAAATTTTGACCTGATCCAGAGGTTCATCGGTCCACCAACAGAGGGAAGAAGAAGAGTTTCTTCCGATCGATATAATATCAGTCGCCAAGAAAGTGCTGAAGATGAGACCATTGTGGTCTCGAAATCGCGATCTACTTAGAAAATTTATATGAGGAGAGGTAAGAAACATTTAATTTCACCATTCATGGTCTTCCTAAAATCCATAAAGACAGAAAGAAAATTAGACTTATCATCATCAATATCAACTCACCGACATATAATATAGCAAAATGGTTAAGCAATAAATTTAAAGGTATGGAAAAATTTGAAAATTTAGCAGAAGAAAATTCTTACCAACTAGTGGAAAAAATAGATAATGGAGAAATAGAACCGTCAGAAAGATTGGTCTCATTTGACGTACTTCATTGTTCACAAACCTCCTGACTGACATAACTTCGAAAATTTTAGAAAAATGGTTGAAAGAAAACAAAGTAGATAATGATAGTGTTAAAGAATACATAAAATTAACAAAATTATGCTTATATCAAATGTTCTTCACTTTTAGAGGAAAGTACTTTAGACAAAGATCAGGACTTGCAATGGGAAATCCATTATCACCATTCTTAGCAAATACGTTTATGGGGAACTTTGAATGTCATGTAACCAAAGCATACCCTCTGATGTTTAAATTTTGGAGAAAATATGTAGATGATATCATAGCAAAAGTAAAACAGATACAATTAGAAGATGCCATTAAACTGTTAAATATTCAAAATAAAACAATCAAATTTACAATGGAAGTAGAAAATAATCATGAAATACCATTTTTAGACCTTAAATTGATCAGGAATGAAGAAAAAAAGAAAACAGAATTTAGAATCTACAGAAAAGAAACTCACATTGATAATTATATAAAAGCTACAGGATTTAACCATTTTTCACACAAACAGGCAGTATTTAATAGTTTAACACACAGACTTGTGAACGCTCCCATGAGCAAAGAAAATTACAATAAAGAGAAAAAACATATCATAAAAATTGCAAAAAGGATAATGGATTTCAAGAAAAGATGATACACAAGAAAAAAGATAAATAAATTGTACAGATGGATTCTTTACTCTAAAACTACTATTAGAAAAGCACAAGGAATTCAATATAGAAACTCATATCGCCTTCGTTGACTTCATAAAGGCTTTTGACAAAGTAGACAGAAATATATTACTACAAATTTTAGCTGATGATAACGTTCCACAAGAATATATTACTAATATCTTCAACATCTATAAAGATAATGAAATCTCTGTTAAACAAGATGGCAAATTATCTTCTTGGGAAAAGATCAACACTGGAGTAAGACAGGGATGTGGACTTTCACCGGTGCTTTTCATTATATACATGAATAAATTAATAAATGAATGGAGGAAAACACAACGAGGATATATACCCATCAATAGGAACCTCAAACTCGATGCTATTCTTTTTGCAGATGATTTAGCTCTTCTGGCACTTTCCGAAAATGATTTGCAACGATCAATTTACAATTTACAAAAAATAGGTGCCAAATTTAATATGGAAATATCAATTAACAAAACTAAAATTATGGCATTTCATGGGAAGGACCCCATACAAAGTAAAATCTGTCTCCAAAATAAAATTTTAGAGAGATCTAATCAATTTAAATATCTTGGATATTATCTCTCTATCTGGGATGAAAAGGATATCCCTGAAAAAATTAATAGTTATGAAACCATCCCTTGTACAAAAAAACACCAGATTACGTTTATATAACACTTTGGCTAAACCAGTGTTGACCTATGGTAGTGAAGCATGGACACTAAAAAAACAACATGAAAGCAGAATAACGGCTTGTGAAATGAGATTCATGCGCAGAACAGCGGGTTACACCAGATGGGATCGGGAAAGGAACATCGATATCTTAAAAGAATTGAAGACTAGCCCAATTTTGGAATATATTAAACAGTACCAACTAAATTGGAAACAACATCTTGAAAGAATGAGTTCAAATTGGATCCCCAAAGCTGTTTATAATTATATACCAAGAGGACGAAGATCACTGGGCCGTCCTATGAAACGCTGGAGGGAAAATGTTCTATAGGATCGTAACAGGCCTTGGCCTAATATTGGAAGGAGGAAGAAGAAGAAGAAGAAGAATAATTTAAGGAACAAAAAATGATTAATGAAAGTACTCTTTACACAGATAAAGATATTGGTAAAAAATTCAAGAAATTCACATACCACCCTTTAGTATTTGACAAGTTTCAAAAAATCTTCAACAAATTCAACATTAAATTAGCACCGAAAAATGATTATAGTTTAGGTAATTTAATAAAAACCAACAAAAATGAAAAGATTGAAGACTGCAAAAAAATGGGAATTTATCAAATTAATTGTAAAGATTGTGAAAGGATATACATAGGAAAAACAAAAAGGAATCTAAATACAAGATTAAAGGAACACCTCAGAAATGTTAAAAATGGAGAAACAGAAAAATCTGCAATAGCTGCACATGTCTGGTCAGAAAAACATAGAATAGAAACCAAAACAAAATTACTTAAACAATTGGAAAACCGAAGGAACTCATAATTTGGGAAAAATTTACATATGCAAGAATAAAAACACAAATATGAATTTTTAAATACCCGGTGATAAGGAGAGGGGATTGATTTCGATGTTCGTTGGTCAGCCATCAGATGGCGTGGAGGTCAGTCTGCAGGAGAGGAGACTATTGGACGTCAATTGTGAATGTGAACAGCATTGAGAATGTCACAAAACAGTGACGAAATCTAGATATGCAAGGGAGTTAAGAAGTATGAGGCGAGTCAAGAAACAACTAAACAAAATTAAAATAAACCTCATAGTTATTAATTAAATAAAAATAAAACGTAGTTTTATTTGATTTTCATATTTATTATATAATTCAGTGACAGCTGTTTCGGTTCACTGTACCTTCTTCAGACATGTTAACAAATTATTTAATTAATTTGTTAACATGTCTGAAGAAGGTACAGTGTACCGAAACAGCTGTCACTGAATTATATAATAAATATGAAAATCAAATAAAACTACGTTTTATTTTTATTTAATTAATAAATATGGTTTTTCATCAAGTAAACACCAACTCAATTGATTATTAAACCTCATAGTGTTATTTCCTACCTACATAACTTAAACACAATGTCATTTTGGTACCAATAAAGAAATTCAGTCTGGGTAAACTTCTAAGTACCAATCAAAAAATCAACATCCCAGTCAGTAAAAAATCTGGAATTTATCAAATAAATTGTAATGATTTCAGCAAAGTATACATAGGGAAAACAAAAAGAAATTTGGAAACACATACTAAAGAACATTTTACAAATATTAAAAATTGTGAAATTGCTGCACTAAGTTTGCTAGAACATCATAAAATTAAGAAAGATGCAAACTTTTGAAACAATTTGGTAAACCATCAAAATTAACAGTTTGGGAGAAGATATTCATTCAAAAGAATAAATATTGATTGATGAACTTCGAAATTCCCGTAGAAAAAAAAATATTTTCAAAATTTATAAACCGAACCAAAGATGGCAGCACTAGAGGTCATAGGGAAATCAACAATAAGAGAATTTCAACAATTGGAGTCTTTTTGATATTATAAATTTGGGAATTTTTAACATTATGAAATTTTATTAATGAGAATTAAATTAATCATGAATTTTTCATGACTGAAGATGAATGAAAAGTCGTTTGAAACCAATGGTCTCAAAGAAATTTGTAATTGTATGAGGTGAGTTATTAAAAATATGTTCTCCACTCACTATTAAGAAAAATTAATATCTGAACCAGTTAAAACAGTTAGAAAACAAAAAAATGAACTCACGATATGGGAAAAAATCTACATACAGAAGAACAAGGAAAGAATTATGAATTTTGAAATTCCTGGAGAAACAAACCTCATTAGTAAAATCATTGGACCAGAGGCAGAGAGATCAGGAATCAAGAATCAGGGCTGACAACATGAGAAAATTCAGTCTGTAATCACTGATGATGGGCCTAAGAAGCCTTGAAACATATGTTTGACAAAAACTATAAGAGGTAAGAATGAACAGATTAAATGTTTTAATTATCTGAACCAAGAATCGAACCCCGGACTTCCAACTCCATACGTTTGTGAGCAGTCCAATACTCCATATGAGACAGTACAAATGCCTATTTATACTCTTTCTTGAATGGTGTAATGGACTGCATGCTGACTTACAGAATCAGATATTTGGGGTTCAATTCCCGGTTCAGATGTTAATTTTTCTTTTCAAAATATAAATTAGACTCATTGCTTTAACCCTCTGCCTACCGTCCGCCGATTCGACCGGCCCTGAACCAGTTTCCGTCACCACCCAGATGCTACACTTAAAACTGCTAACTTTCTATGTAGAAATAGTGACAAATTTGAAATTACTGTCATAATTTTAACGCAAAATAATTTGTTTCTACATAATAAAAAACAGATAGGCCGTAATTAATGTAATAAAAAAATATGGAATGTTTGTATTAATTGTCTCCATATTTAATAATTAAATATTTAATTTTTAATCTGAGTGACAACCATATTATGTTTCCAATTACCATTACTAGTTATTTAAATGATAATTTAATCTATATTAATCTTCTTCTTCTTCCTTCCAAGTATTAGGCCAAGGCCTGTTACGATCCTATAGAAAATTTTCCCTCCAGCGTTTCATTGGACAGCCCAGTGATCTTCGTCCTCTTGGTATATAATTATAAACAGCTTTGGGGATCCGATTTGAACTCATTCTTTCAAGATGGTGTTTCCAATTTAGTTGGTACTGTTTAATATATTCCAAAATTGGCGTAGTCTTCAATTCTTTTAAGATATCGGTGTTCCTTTTCCGATCCCATCTGGTGTAACCCGCTGTTCTGTGCATGAATCTCATTTCACAAGCCGTTATTCTGCTTTCGTGTTGTCTTTTTAGTGTCCATGCTTCACTACCATAGGTCAACACTGGTCTAGCCAAAGTGTTATATAAACGTAATCTGGTGTTTTTTTGTACAAGGGATGGTTTCATAACTTGATTAATAATTCCCAAACTTTTATTATAACTAGTAATTTTTTTCAGGGATATCCTTTTCATCCCAGATAGAGAGATAATATCCAAGATATTTAAATTGATTAGATCTCTCTAAAATTTTATTCTGGAGACAGATTTTACTTTGTATGGGGTCCTTCCCATGAAATGCCATAATTTTAGTTTTGTTAATTGATATTTCCATATTAAATTTGGCACCTATTTTTTGCAAATTATAAATAGATTGTTGCAAATAATTTTCGGAAAGTGCCAGAAGAGCTAAATCATCTGCAAAAAGAATAGCATCGAGTTTGAGGTTCCTATTGATGGGTATATATCCTCGTTGTGTTTTCCTCCATTCGTTTATTATTCTATTCATATATATATAATGAGAAGCACCGGTGAAAGTCCACATCCCTGTCTTACTCCAGTGTTGATCTTTTCCCAAGAAGATAATTTGCCATCTTGTTTAACAGAGATTTCATTATCTTTATAGATGTTGAAGATATTAGTAATATATTCTTGTGGAACGTTATCATCAGCTAAAATTTGTAGTAATATATTTCTGTCTACTTTGCCAAAAGCCTTTATGAAGTCAACGAAGGCGATGTGAGTTTCTATATTGAATTCGATATAATGAATGTATGGACATTTATGAACAAAATTACACTCAACAGCAGTTAAAAATGTAAACTTTACAATAAATATCAGATATCAGTACTCACCAGCATATCCCTGCAGTTGATCTTGAAATTTTACCGCAATTATTTATTTACAAAAATGTGTCTTAGGTAATTTCAATTGAATGTTTTTATAAGTTAATAAAATTCACTGTCTACTTTAATAAAACACTAATAAAATGTTTGAGTAAATAAATTATAAAAGCTATATAACTCTAGGAAACTTATCCGAAAATAATGGGCACTATATACAGTATTGTGACGCATTGTAGTAACGTCGTTTAAAATGTGCGGGCCAGCGAGAGGAACCTCCCATTGGTGGAGTGGATTGGCGATAGCCAATCGCAAGTCTGGAATCCACCGAATTTTCTTGGCTAAGAGCCAGAGAGTTCTACGAACACCTATTCCCCCATTCGAGAAGCATCGAAGACAAGAGGGCTCCATGCAGAAACATCTCGTTCATGGACCTGGAAATTTCCGTCTACTCGCCTATAAATATGTGGCGAGGTTGGAATAACCCCCCCTCTTGCGTCGTACAGCGAGAGGTTAAATTGTAAGTGAAACTGTGAGGAAGTACTGTGTCTAATTGTGTGATAAGTAATTATCTGATAAACTCTTAAAAAAGAATAGTTGAAAGATAAAATTGTGATTGAAGATTTAGTGATAATTGTGAGAAGAAAATAAAGTGAAAAGAAAATTTACATAGCAACTGTGTACTTATTTAAGTCCAAATAAGTTAAAGGAAAACCCAGTGCCATCAGCTACATCTGGTGTTCATAGATGAGATTAATTACGTACACGCCGGTAATTCGGAGAAGTCGGTGAAGCAGAGTGCTGATCAGCAAAAGGAATGCCATCTACCATTAAGAAGGAGAACTACATCAGTAAGTAAATAAAAATTTAAAAAATAAATAATGGAAAACATTCATGAAATTCTTTCAGAATTATTTAAACAGAATAATGAAGAAATGTTTGAACAAATGAAAAAGCAAAATGAAGATACAAGAGAAGAAAAAAGAAACAAAATGAAGAAATTAAATTAATACAACAAAATGAACAGAATTGCTAACCCAGATTAATATACAAAATGAAAAATTACAAACATTTCACAGACGAATTAAAAATAGACATTTCTAAAATTGAAGACAGGATGAGTAAACAAGAGGACAAATTACACAATATTAGAGAAGAATTTGAATTAAAATTAACTCAACATGATACAATTTTGAGCAGTATTCAAGGACAATTGGAAGACAAGTTTGAAAAACAAGAAAAGAATTATCATCAGTTTATAACATCTGAAGTTCAACGTGCAGCGGAAAATTTACAAAATAATTTTACGACCAAGACCGAAGTTGGACAACCACCTGACGCCCCAAGCCAACATGGAATTAAGAGTCCCAAGATCAATAGTTTCACATCATGGGACATGTTTAAACGGCAATTTAACACCATCTCAACACACAATGGTTGGACAGCAGAAGAAAGGACGACCCAATTAATCGCCTCCATCCAAGGACCTGCTGCAGAAATTCTAAGAAGCCTTCCAGGAGAATGTCGTGCCAAGGACATATTGGACGCCTTAGACAACCGTTACGGCAATCATAACCTCAGTGCAGCCTACTGCACCCAGCTGAAAGTCCGTGTCCTGTGCATTGGGGAGTCACTACAAGAATATGCCATCTGAGGCGGGACTGTGACCGCAGGTCCACAGAGGACCAGGAAAACTAAAATGGGCTGGTGTGAGGAGGGGGCCACCGGCGCCGCCGTCATCATCATCCCCTCAATTCATTCTGAACTCCGTGAACAATATGGACGACGAGAGACTTATAGGCGACGGATGGATCCACGGACGGCCCTGCCGGATACTTGTCTATACGGGAGAATCGCTGACCATCGTGCGACCCAAAGTAGTAGAGGGGTTGCCTGAGAGGATGCCGCTACGGAAGTTTAAGCTGCGTACTGCATCGGGGGACAGCATGCCTGTGGAGGAGGAGGTTCTCCTGGAGTTGATCCTGGGAAGGTGCAAGCTGCAACTGTGGGCGTTCGTCGCCGGAATTGCCAAGGACTTCATCTTAAGTTTTAGACGCCCTGAGGATGTACGACGCTACTGTGGACATCAGACGACGAGTACTCCGTTTCGGCCGTGATGAGATCCTACTCAACGATGTGGGCCAGAGACCAGCCGTCTGCAGATTAGTCCTGAAGGAGAAGAAGGTGGTTCCAGCTGAATGTGAGATGTTGTGGCTAGAGATGTTTGTGGCTAGAGCCTTGTTACCAGTCGTTCCTGTGAGAATCCTGAACGTGACAACCCAAGACCAGGTGGCACCTAGTGCGACGGTCCTGGGTACCTGTGAGCCTGTTACCACCATAATGACCATGGACAAGGAGATGCCAGGAGGGAGAAGCTGGAAGGAAGATCCATCACTTCGAGAATTGCTACAAAGGACTGCCAGCAACCTCAACGAAGGACAGGCGAACGAGGTTCGCAACCTGGTGGTCGAGTTCCATGACATCGTCAGCCTGAGCAAAGACGATCATGTCAGAACCGACAGAGTGATACATCGCATCGACACCAGAGATGCCCGCCCGATACGACAACCACCTCGACGGGCCCCACCAGCAAAGCAGGCAGAGATAAATAAACAACTGGAGGATATGAGGGCTCGTGGTTTCATTGAAGAATCCGACAACCCTTAGTCTTAGCCTGTGGTGTTAGTGATGAAGAAGAACGGAGAGATGCGCTTCTGCATTGACTACAGGTGGCTGAACAACGTCACCAAGGACTGCTTCCCTCTGCCAAGAAATGACGACACCTTGGCAGGATCCCAATGGTTCTCCACCCTTGATCTGATGTCGGGCTACCGGCAGGCGGCATTGCACCCAGAAGATAAAGAGAAAACAGCATTCTCCACCGGGCAAGGGCTATGGCAATTCACAGTTATGCCCTTTGGATTGTGTAATGCACCTGCTACTTTCCAACGTCTCATGGAGGCAGTCATGAGAGACCTTTACCTATGACGCCTGCTTGCTGTACCTGGATGACATCATCGTAATAGGAAGAATCTACAAAGAGTCTTCGAGAGATTACAGCAAGCGCGACTTAAGTTAAATTCCAAGAAATGCCAGCTATTTCAACGGGAAGTTTCCTACCTGAGACACGTTGTGCGGACCGACGGAGTAGCTACGGATCCTGAGAAGTTGAAAGCTGTAAGAGAATGGCCCAAACCAAGGGACAAACAAGAGCTTCATCGTTTCCTGGGCATGTGTACCTACTATAGAAGATTCGTCAAGGGGTACTCCAACATCGCCAAGTGCCTGACCCAACTGACCGAAGAAAACGGGCATTCAAGTGGACTGAAGAAACCGAGGTGGTGTTCCAGAATCTGAAAGAAGCCCTTTGCACTACCCCTGTTCTTGGATATCCGACGCCGGATGGGAAGTTTATCATCGACACCGACGCCAGCAACATGGGCATCGGAGCTGTGCTGTCCCAAGACCAAGGTGGACATGAGAAGGTCATCGCCTACTTCAGTCGAACCCTGTCCAAGGCTGAGAGGAACTACTGTGTCAACCCGCTGGGAGCTACCCATCATAATTGAGCGCCCTTAAACATTTCCACAAGTACCTATATGGTCAGGCATTCCACCTAAGAACTGACCATTCTGCGCTCACCTGGTTGCTAAATTTCCGCAACCTGGAAGGACAGACTGCTAGATGATCCAACAGATGCAAGAATACAACTTAAATCGGAGCATCGCCAGGGTAAGAAACACTCCAACGCTGACGCCTATCTCGTCGACCCTGCCCCAAAAACTGCAATCATTGTACCAGAGTTGAGCTAATGTGAAATCACTGCAATGGTGAGAGTTGTAACCACCCAGCCTGCCCCTGGTTGAGAGTGACGTCAAAAAATGGTGTCAACAGTGTGACATCTGTGCAGCCAGTCGAGGTCCTCGAACACGCAGCAGGGGCACCATGCAGCAATACAACGTGGGAGGACCATTTGAAAGGATTGCCATCGACATGGCCGGCCCCTTTCCAGAGACGGATCCTGGGAACCGGTACCTGTTGCTGGCCATGGACTACTTTACTAAATGGCCAGAGGTTTATGCCACCCCAATCAAGAAGCCTCTACCGTAGCCGATGCACTAGTCAACAACTTCATGTGTCGCTATGGAGTACCAATGGGGCTGCATAGCAACCAGGGACGCAACTTCGAGTCCCAGTTGATGAAGGAGCTGCTGCAATGCCTGGGGGTACATAAGACTCCCTTCATCCACAATCTGATGGGCTGGTAGAACGCCATGTGAAGACGGTGGAGGAACATCTTCGCAAGGTGGTGTCAAGCCATCAGAGAGATTGGGACACCAGGGTTCCACTGTTCATTTTGGCCTACCGAGAGTCTACCCACGACACCACTGGAATGACACCTGCCAGGATGGTCTTCGGGAGGGAGTTGCGGCTACCGTGTGACTTTCAGTTTGGTTCTCCACCTGATTCTCACCAGCCAGCAACTAACTACGTGTGGGAGCTGACCGACAGACTGAGAGAAATTCATCAGCATGCTAGAGAACAACTCAAACTAGCTAGTGACAGGATGGAGGTGCGTTATGACCATCTGGCCAACTCCACTGGATTCAACGAAGGCGACTTGGTATGGCTGTACCAACCTATACGAACAAAGGGAAAATTGCCGAAGCTACAACGTTCCTGGGATGGACCATACAAGGTGGTGAAGAGAATCAACGATGTGGTTTATCAGATTCAGTGTCAGCCCAGAGGAAAACTTATTGTAGTACATCTAGATCGACTCGCTGAATACAAGGGAACTGATCGAGACGATCAGCTCTAAGGAGGGGGCATTGTGACGTGCTGCAGTAGCGTCGTTTAAAATGCGCGGGCCAGCGAGAGAAACCTCGCATTGGTGGACTGGATTGGCAATAGCCAATCGTGAGTCGTGGAATCCACTGAATTTTCTTGGCTAACAGCCAGAGAGTTCTACGAACATCTATTCCCCCGTTCGAGAAACATCAAAGACGAGTGGGCTCCATGTAGAAACATCTCGTTGATGGACCTATAAATATGTGGCGAGGTCAGAATGACCCCCAGTCTTGTGTTGGGCAGCGAGAGGTTAAATTGTAAGTGAAACTGTGAGGAAGTACTGTGTCTGTAATTGTGTGATAAGTAATTATCTGATAAACTTTAAAAAAAGATAGTTGTAAGATAAAATTGTGATTGAAGATTTAGTAATAATTGTGAGAAGAAAATAAAGTGAAAAGAAAAAATTTACATAGCAACTATGTACTTATTTAACTACAAATAAGTTAAAGGAAAACCCAGTGCCATCAGCTACAGTATATTCACTTAACATTACAAACAATATTATCCATATTAATTATATTTTACATTTATGTTCAGGTAAACATTTAGTGTGTAAGCCCTTTTCACATTTGACACGTGCAGTTCGAGATCTTCTCTGTTGGGGGGTGTGGCACACACAACACTGACATTCTAATTTTCCCGGCAGAAGTTTCACCCTGTATGTATGATTGGTCTCGTGTTTTGTTACTAATTCGTTTGCTATTTCAGTTCGTTTTTCATACCATTCACTGCTCACTGTTTCAATTATAGATGAATAAAACTGAAATCTGTTCATCTTCTTCCCTAAAGAATTCTCTCTGTAAATTAGGTATGCATTTAACATCATTTGTGAAATAATGTTGAACATAACTTTCTTCCAGTATTTTACAGATCTTCTTTCATCTAAATAAAAGTATAACATCATGTCATTAGTATCAATACCACCTATAAATTTATTGTAGTCTAGAATAACATTCGGTTTTCTTAGGGATTCTTTGGATTATGTGCAGGAAGCATTCACGTCCGATTTTGTAGCTTTGCCATTTGAAGTTAAAAGCAGTACTTGATTCTTTTGAGATTTTTTTTTTGATCCTACTAGGAGCAGTGGGTCTTGCCTAAAATATCTCTTACAGATTGTTTTAAATCTTTTTTTAAGTGTGTCCTGGATACCTTTCCTGTTTATACGTATTGTGCCTGTAATGTATGTACCAACAGAAAGTAACTGTTTTGCCAGGGGAATCGAAGTAAAGAAACTGTCCATATACATGTGGTAACACTTATTTAAGTAATTACCTAAACAAAGCTATTTATTTACAACTGAATAGACCAAGCCGTTGCTCTTTATTGCAGTTTTTTCATCCTGTGACTTCGCCCCTTTATATGTGAAGAAACCTAGACAAGGGGTATTTAGTAATTGAATCACAAATCATTCATCATTTTATGCCCCATTTATGATGGTGTTTGTTTGGCATATATTGTAGAAGTTGGGTGTGACACTTTGTTCCAACAAGACTCTTGTCAATGGATAATTGCTGATGAGGGATATAATAGTGTCGAAACACTTCATTAGCATGATCCAGTATGGGTTGAAATCTAATGCAGGGGAGCCACGTGGAGAAATTTTACTGCTATCTGTCAAATGGAAAAATTTCAATAAAATTTGAAATTGATTTCTTGAAAACATCTTTCCAAACCAGGGGGTGCTGCAATGATCAGTCATACTCCAGTATGATTCTATGGTCGGTTTCCATATTATTCCCATGTTAATTATTACAATAATAAAAGCTTTTATTTCATGTAGTGTAGCCGGCCGCCATGTTTTTACTCTTGAACTTGGTGACATGACATTTGCACTAAAAAACTGGTGAGCATACCAATTTGTTTCACATACAATTAGGTTTAGGAGGGTTACATTGGAGAATAAATTGAAATAGGAAATAGGAGGTGAATTTTGAGAAGGGGCATGTTTTGGACCAGGAATTTTCATAAATTCGACAGGAGGTGGAGGAGAGGTATCTGGTAGATCAGAAATAACTTCAGTGAATTTTTCACTATCATCACATTGTTGATTTTCTTCTTTATTACTGTCACCTTTATTATCAGCATCATACTGAGCAATATTGGTGTATGCCACGTCCCCCTCACTCATATTAGCACTACCTTGTATATGTCTCTTTTTAGGTGACAGTTGAGGAGTTCCTGGCATTATATCCTCATCACTACTCAAACTAAATATATCACTATCACTTTCACTATCAAATTCATCAGCATTGAAATCGCACTGTTCTAAATACTCCTTTAATTTTTCGTCATCTTTACCTACCACAAACATATCTTTAGCACAACCTGCCATGTTTCACTTGTAACAGTTACTGTTGAATGAGCTCAACACAAAAACCACCCTTCAGAAGTTATAGAAACATGAAAAATTATTTATTTAACTTTCACAGGGAAAGAACACTATGAGGTTTAATTTAATTATGAAAAATTATTATACAAAAAAATGTCCTGTTTTACCCGAAAGCAGATGTACTGTGAATACGTAGGATCAGTTTCAATTTACAAAACCACTCTCGAGAAGGGGGGAAAAAAACCCTCATAAACCACAAAACAAGAAAGAGAAGAACCTAATGGTACTAACAGCTAAAGAAGAAAACTACAGGTTGTTTCAAAAATATATAAACCATGTTTTAAAATGGGTACCATTCAAATCGGCTCTGGCAGTTAGCGTGCTGCTATGGCAAAGCTGGTCGTATCAGCAGACGGTGGTTTAAATGTCCAAAACAGATTTCATGTGCAGCACGCAGAGGGTTAAATTCAGTAATATTAATGATATTATTGAATACAATTTTAATAGGTTAAGCTTTTAAATGGAGTTAGTATACAGTAAACAATGTTTCCAGTCTGGGAAATATTCAAATTAATTTTAGTAAAGTACACACTAACCTGCAAGTGTGTTTTTATGTGTGCATCCAACTTGTTCTTGTAAGAAAATCTTCTCGGACAAAGATGACAAGAGTGTTGCTTTGTTTTTTTGTGTGATTTCTCATCCCTGTGAATGTTCTCATGGTCCGTAAGGGTGACCTTACTAGCAAATTCTCTTCCACACTGAAAGAACATACACAATCAAAGAAACTCAATTCATTATTACACACTTTTTGTTTGCTCTCTCAGCTGGAACATGTTTCATATCCCCCATTATCAGCCAAAAATTTATTGTTGAATTGAGTGAATTGGCCATTGGAAGGGGTTGTACATTAACTTACTATGGTATTGGGTACACAAACCTCACAATTATATCCTTTTCCTCAAGAACTTTAAAATTCATTATTTTGTCTCTCTTTTTTTTTATGTAGATTTTTCTCATGCTGTTGGTTTTTCCAAATGTTTAAGCAATTCTGACCTATTTTCTCATGTGTAGACAGAGAAGTCAAAATTCCTGAAAGAACTGGAAAAAAACCAACAGAACTCAAGAGTATGGGAAAAAAGATTAAAAACATCCTTTTATAAAAATGATTACAACATGCATAAACTTAGATGATATGTTTAATAAACTAATGATCTTCTTGGTGATAAAATCGTAAAACATGTAGTCAATATACCCAACTCACCAATTCTAAATTAAAAGAGTCAACATGTTTCAAAAGCGAAGCTGTCATTTTCAAGACAAAATATTGACTGAAGACAAGCATAGTAAGTGAATAAACAGAATCCAATTAAAAACAACTACGTCACATGACATAGTCAATTACACATAAACTGTATGACATAATTTAAACTAATCCTCTTTTCTTTCAATTAAAGAAAAGAGGGTGCTGTATGGAATAGGGCCCTTATCTTTATTCATAATTTTGTCCTTATTTTTATAGATTTCTAAACTTTCAAGGAGTCTATATTTGGTCAATATTTAGTCTTGAAAATGACAGCTTTGCTGTTGAAACATGTTGACTCTTTTAATTTTTAATTGGTGAATTGGTTTATTGACTAATGTTTTACGATTTTATCACCAAGAGGATCATAAGTTTATTAAACATATTGGGCATCCAAGACAATTTGATCTCAATTGACTATTGACAAACAAATAATATATCATCATCATCAATGGCAGTCATGGATTAGGCCATTGGCCTGTTCCGCTTCAGGAAAGAAATTGATCCCTCCATCTCTTCTTAGGTCTTCCTGGGTCTCTTCGCCCTATGGGTCTGTAGTTCAATAGCTGCAGAGGTAGTCTATTGTTTGGCATTCTCAGAAGGTGTTCATGCCAATTATTTTGATATTTTTTAATGATTTCAGTTATTGCTGGTGTGTTGAGAGCTTTGCGGATATCTTCATTACGTATGTGATCATAAAGCGTATAACCCGCTAAAGGTCTTAATAACTTCATTTCTGCAGCTACTATCCTATTTAATTTACCTGTAGTAAGAGTCCAGGTTTCAGAACCATAAAGTAGAGTTGGAAGAGCCATTGTTATATAAAATTTTAGAATTGTATCTGGACGTACTTTTCGGAAAAGAATGCTTTTTATTGTTCCTATAAGTTTTTGAAATTTGACCAATTTTATGTCTATGTCTTTACATGTGTCGTAGGAAAGATTGCAGCCAAGATAAGTAAAGTTATTGACTTGTTCTATTATATTGTTGTTAATAACAATTTTAGTTCGTATCGGTATTTTCCCTTGAAACGCCATAGTTTTTGTCTTACTCACCGAAATTTGTAAATTATAATCTTGGGTTATATTTGACAATCTATGTACTGCTCTTTGTAGGTGATCTTCAGAAGTAGCCAATATTACTTGATCATCTGCATACATTAATGTGTTGAGGGGTTGACCATCAATCATAAAGTGTGATTGTGATTCGTTTTGCCATAATTTTATGATTTCATTCATATATAAATTAAATAGAAGAGGGGAAAGTGGACAGCCTTGTTTTTACACCTTGGGATATTAGTCTATCTGATTTGCTGATTTGATTATTTATTTTTATTCGAATTCGTGTGTTATGATACATGCTTTGAATCGCTTGAATTAAATGCTTGGGTATTCCTGCATTATGTAAGATATCCCATAATTTTATTCTGTTTACTGTGTCGAAGGCTTTATGATAATCAATGAATATCATAAAAGTTGGTATATTAAATTCTCTATGTTTTTCTATGATTTGTGCTAACGTAAAGACACTATCTATACAGGATCTGTTGGGTCTGAAACCATTTTGTTCTTCTAGGATAATTGCATCGAAAATTGTGTTTAATCTGTTGGTAATTATTTTTGCATAAATTTTATAGGCAGCATTTAGCAGACAAATTCCTCTATAATTATTAATATCATTTTTGTTGACGATTTTATTATTAATTTAACACTTCTCATAGAAGGATAAATTATATTTGAAGAGAAAAATTTTCACCTAGACTGGGACTCGAACCCGGGACCCTTGGCTTTCCGGGCCAAGTGCTCTACCAACTGAGCTACCAAGGCGAGTTACGATCTAGACGCAAATTTTTCTCTTATGTACTTTGTACTTATGAGAAGTGTTAAATTAATAATAAAATCGTCAATAGAAGCCCTACTGGCTATAAAGTAGTATTAAATTCCCAATAAATGTCTTCTTAATTAAGAAGCCGCCTTTTGCAAAGATAGAAGCTATGGTTTCAAGCATTTGGCGCGAGGGAATTACAAAGTACATAAGAGAAAAATTTGCATCTAGATCGTAACTCGCCTCGGTAGCTCAGTTGGTAGAGCACTTGGCCTGGAAAGCCAAGGGTCCCGGGTTCGAGTCCCGGTCTAGGCGAAAATTTTTCTCTTCAAATATAATCATTTTTGTTTCCTTTTTTATGAATAGATACAACTAACGAGTTATTCCATTCATCTGGTACACAGCCAGTCTTCCAACATATATTAATAAGATCTAAAAATTTGTTTAAGAATCGGATCGAAGCATATTTTAATAATATATGTAACACAAATTTCGATATATTGATATTTGTTGGATTTTATATGGTGGATCCTGCATGTGACTTATGATTGTGTTGTAATTCAACTTACTATTTAATCAGTGGAAGAATCTATAATTTTCATCATCATCATCATCATCATCATCCATGCAAGTATTAGGCCTCAAAGAGGAATTTTCCATCCAGTGCTTTTTTGGATGTCCCAGCGAGCTTTTGCCTTAGGGGCAGTAGCGAAGTATGGCTTTTGGAATTCTATGAGACGGCATTCGTTGAAGATGGGCTTTCCAGTTGTTCTGGTAGTTTTATATATACCCCTCTGGGCCAGCAACCCATTGGGCAAAAAAAATTTACATTTGCTTTCAAGTCTCAAACCAAGCCTCGGATGAATCTATAATTTTATCAACTTTAATTAATTATCTACTTGGCCCTATCTATCAATTTCATTAATTTTCATCCAATTACTATTTCATCTTTGCTTGTGTTTTTGGATTGTGCTACCATTCAATTGTTTTATTTTTAAAAATCTACGAATTTCATCAATTTCACTCAACCACAGTTTGGTATTCTATTCTTGGATAACAACTACATTGTGTCTGTAAGTTATACCACTATCAATATTGTGATTTATTAAGAATTAGATTGATTACTAGGATACCTGATCATAATTTATAAGAACTAAAATAAGTTTCATTGGTTTGGATATTGCTTTTTTGAAGAATTGTAAAAAATAATTTGTTTTTCCTAAATTCATTCAGGTAAATGTGTCTAAAAATTGTAGAAATAGAGATAGAATAACCACATTCACTAAACAAAAATGGTTAAATTCAGAAATTCAATATCTCCATTCTAAAATAAGCAAATTAGAAATTCAATCTTATAAACTATGGAAAATATTAACTGCAGATCTCAATGAATTGGAATTTTTAGACTGGTGTGATTTTCAAAGAAATATGTTTCTATCTATTAATAGTAAAGTTCAGAAAGAATTTTCTTCTCAAGAAATTAAATTAAAACAACTTCTTAATCACAGGAGTGGATCTGGTGTATTCTCTGATAGTGTCAATATTGTCAGAAACCTTTCTTCACAAACTTTTAATGACCAGAATTACATTTGTTAAATAAAGGCTTAAAATTAGCTTTACCTGATCATAGTTCTGAAATGGAAAATGTCATTGCTGGAATTGAATCTTCAATTAAGGACTTTAATGAACCCACAAAACAATGTATTAGAGAATCTAGTAAACAAATCATTCCCAAGAATTTGGCTACTTATAAAAAATATTAAATTGCAGACATACAAAATAGGAAACTCATTAAGAGTTTGAGAAGAAAAGATTGTTTCTACATGAAAGCTGGGAATAGGGTCGTTGTCCTAGACAAACAGGATTTCTATAATCGGGTTGATGACATGATTGCTAGTGGTACTTATAAGTTTAATTAATAAAAATCCATTACCTAACATGATCAATGTTTTGAATTCATGCAATAGTCTTGCTACTAAAGATAATTCTTTTTTGTATTATCCATGCTTCACTACCATATCTTAATAGTTTTGCGATAGCTTTATAAAACCGTAATCTTGTGTTCTTTTGTACTAAAGATGGTTTCATAAAACTACAAAAGATAAGAAATGGAAAAGCCTCCTTCAAAACACAAACATCATACCAGAACTTCCACGGAAGATAGCAGTTGCACAATTCAGATTAACTATAGGATGCGATTACCTTGCTAAATACTTGCACAAGATCAACATATTATCTACACCAAGATGCATTTTATACAACCACCCCAAAAGAAGAAATGGATGATGAACACCTCAACAACTGTGCAGCCATCAAAGAGGAAACTTCCAAAACTTCGAAGTACTGGAGAGCAAGACTGCTAATGACTTTCAGTGTTAGATGCAGCACATTAGACACCAACCAACCAACCAATACTGAACTCTTTGAGGAGCTTTCATAAAAACTTTTTTTGTGGATGAAATAACTTTATTAACTTGAGGGAAGCTTCTTCTAATTTCTTCAGCCACATGTTGGAGAACATAAGCGAGACATGTGAAATATATCAAGTTTGGATAAAACACTTTGAGAGAACTTGCAGCTATCAACATTTATGCTGCACTGTCAGAGAACAGAACTACCTCATGGACCCCATTAGGTCACAATATCTTCTATCCATTGTTAATGAATTTGGCTACCATAGATTGATTTGTAAGTTGTAGGGTTTTGGAGGCAATCAAAAATGGCTTGGTGGGAGCTCCAGGGCTTAATTTTCCCACAATGAGATTGGCTATATAGTAACCCATAATGTCCGAAGTGTCATCCACAGTAATCCATATGCAGGAATCTCCTATGTTCCTTCTTATTTCTTCCAAACTTGTTGGTAGCAGAAAATAAGATAATTCTTTGCCGTGTAGACTTGTCTGGAATTGGCCACTGGCAGTATTTCTCCAAGAAAGAACAATATTCTGGCACCAGTAGTTTGTACCATGGTATGTCTGCTGCTACACTGCAATACATATGTCTTTGAAAAAAACTTTTTTTGAAGTAGTAGGCTCATAAACTTTTAATTCATAGATAATAGAGTATCTAATCCTAGTCTATTAATTAGATTTCATAGCCTCATCAAAACATGTTGCATTTGCGTCAGTAGAATTAGCTTCCTAGAAGAAAGCGCTTTTTGAATGTGTTGTTGTAATTGCGACTTCACTGAACAACCTATTTTTTTTTCACACATTTGGCACACTACACAGTTAACATGTCGTCCATTGTAATCGATGCTTTTAATTTTTCCATACGTGAAGATCCCATTGGCGTCATTCTTGAATCACAAGTTAAAGTTAACAATAAGCTTCTCTGGCTACGATGCACACTAGATGGCTTCTCAGAGAAAACTAAATAATAAACAATCCATTAATTATATCAGAATGCATGCGCAGTCTTACCAATGCTAAACAAGACAATTTAACCCTTGAGCGCAGTTTGACGTACTTAAACGTGACCTGTTTCTGCTCTTCTGTGCGGTCATTTAAACGTCCATGCAGTCCCCCTGTGCGGTAGTATTTTAAAACTCTACTCACCCAGTAACTTATTTTAGATATATATTAAATTAGGAATAAATTATATTTAGTTAAATTATATTTCTAATCTTACCTTGATTACAAATATTCTTTGTTCACGAAAGTCTCACATCATCCTCGAAATCCAGAAGTGTGTGGTATATCTTGAAAAAGCCATCCACACAGTCCAGCCTCACATTCACTGCACCAATATATTGATTCTTTTCTTTTACCTTTTTTGGCACACACAACACACCGTTTCTGTAGTTTTGCCTTATTTCCTGTTGCAGGAATCCACTCAGGAAAATGACACCCTATCAGTCTTTTGGGGGGTGGCTGTGTTGACGGGAAGCCATATACAGGTTGTAGGATAGCGGGTCTATATTTTTCCATATGTCCTTGAATAAGCAGCAGTCTAAATTTAAGGGAGTCCAATTTCATATTTTCTTTTTTTTGATTTATAGATTATAAATGCATTGTGAATTGCTACATTTAAAAATCTTTTGAAAAATTTTACTTACTATTTTGTACCTCCTTTTCTTTATAATAAGTAGGGTTGAAGCATTTGATCCTTGAGGTCAACCCCACCTATATTTATATTATAATCACACACTACAGCTGGCTTCATTTCCACAGATTTCTTCTTGTTTGTGGTCTGATGCATTTCTTGCCTGTGGTATTGGGCAAAATGTTCTCCCTTTTTTAATTTTTTCTCCCTTGCCATTGTTGGAATGAATTTTCTATTGTCTCTGTGAGTGCCGACACAGTCAGTGTTTTTTGATTTTAGAAATCTGGCGAGTTCAGGGGAATTATAAAAATTGGGAAAGGTTGAGAAATGGGTGCACACGAATTCTTCTAAGTTCCACAGAATCGCAGTGCGCATGCGCAAGTTGCTATAATGGTTAATGTAGCTTCCCGTAGATGGCTCTGAAGTCGGCGTTACCAACTTTGGGAATAAATTCCCAAATGCTAAAAAAATGGACGTAAACCAACTTCCCATTTCCTAATCTAACAAAACAATTTACATGCATATTATTTAATAAACTATAACTAATTTTACATACACTAACACTAAATATGGTTTGGAATTATTTTCAAATGTTAGAGCCACCTAGTGGATGTTACATGAAGTATTTCCACGTCTCTAGAACCCGATGCACAGTATTCGTAATTTGTAAATATTTAATAATTGTAAGAAATGTTTATAAAATGGTTTCAAAATGTTTAAAATAATACGAAACATTATTATAAATTGTTGAAAAGTGTTTAGTGCATCAGTGGCATAAGAATGTTATTAGATGGAAAATTGTGTACATCTTAAAGTGAATCTCAGTCAAAAATTGTCCATTCAAATAGTATGTCCATGGCCCAGAAGGTTCTCCAACAATTTTATTACTATTGCAGCTGTTTTGTTTGTATTTTTATTCACATACAAAGTGTCAAGTTCCATTCCCGGCCAGTGTAAACAATGAATGACCATACATATCCAGTTCTAGACTCGCACAATTCATATGTTTTAATACCAAATTTGGCAGATTTAAGTGGAAGGAATTGTTTGAAAGATAAATGCCCCTTCCATAAACATAGTGATTCATCAATTACAATATCTTGATTTGGAAGGTAGAGAGATTGGAATTTATTATTTTAAATATTCAATGATATGAAACATTTTGAACAATTTTGAAGGGCCTTGCAAATCCCCTTGTTTTGTGTTGTCATTGAAATGAATAAATTTCATTATCAATTCAAGCCTTTCCAAAGGAATTGTCTCATTAAAAAATGGTGTAAAAATCAAACAATTTTTAGAATAGTAAGATCTTATTGTGGGTTTCTGTACAATTCCTATTAGCATGAAAACAGCCAGAACATACATTTCACTTATTGTTATGTCCTTCCATTGTCTGAGTCTAGAATGGAAAGTGAACAGTCCCATCGATTTTACATTGATTGTTGAGCGTTTATATTTGTTTTTTCAACAATAATATTCAGCAATGTGTGATTGAATATTTCCTCGAATATAGTAACAATGTCCCTAGAAACATCGAACTGTGGACCACTGATGTCACAGAAAGCCTCTCGTATTGAATTAATTGCCATACAAAATCTGTGGACACTCCCCCTAGCCCTGCAGCAATCAAAACACGTGTTAGTGTCTGAATATTTCCCTCGTCAACACAGCTGATGTCTTATATCATGAGGAGGTTGTGTATAATCAGGTGCAAAGAAAATATCCTCACTATCTGATATAGACGCTAAATCACTACGTTTATCAATCTCGTCTAAAATTTTATCGACAAACATAAAAGTTTCCTCTTCTGACAACACTTGGTTTCCTGCACACATTACACAAAGACTGCGATAATTGTTTCAAAAGAAAAGTTTGAGACCACACAATGAGACACTTTACATATATTTATTCCTTTTCGGCAAAAATAAGGCACAGGATATGTTCAGAAGAGGGTCTGGCTGAAAAAAAAATTTCCTTTCACTAACAAGTAGCCACCTCATTTCACTTGCCCTGTCGTCATAACATGAAGGTGACAAAA
This sequence comes from Diploptera punctata, assembly GCA_030220185.1. Lineage (NCBI taxonomy): Eukaryota > Metazoa > Arthropoda > Insecta > Blattodea > Blaberidae > Diploptera > Diploptera punctata. The sequence continues at coordinate 68,615 of JASPKZ010008258.1, read as the reverse complement.
AATAAGTTCTCCAACATGTAAAACAACCTAGTTATAGGCTTTGGAAATCATAGATGTACCACGCTTGTTCACACGGCAATCTGCAGTTGGAGGTTTAAAAATCCTGACGTTCTAACATGTCCTTCTGCATCTGCATTAGGATCGGGTATTTAAATCTTCACGCTGAAAGGGTTAACTGTATCGGCCAGAGCAGCAGTATAAAAGAATTGTGATATAACAACAATGGATAAAAACAGGAAGTGAGTGGCCTCAAGGATCCCGAAATAGCGAAGTGGAGAGATCGCATTTCTTTAACTGCAAGGCATGATTAATTGTATCGCTAGATACTTTGACATTGCTTACCAGCTATATCGAATAACATGTCACAGCTTCAATAATATTCACTTTATTTCATTAATTGTCAGTACTAAAGAGGAGAAGTAGATATATGTAGATAGATGTAGAGAAAGTAGAAAGAAAATTAAAAGAAAAAACTGAGCTAAAAAATGGAAAAATGTTTACTTTTATGTAGTATTGTATGAAATATATAATATTCACTAAAATATTTTAAAATATGTAAAATTAAACTTGAATACTGCAATGTCAATGCTTCAATTTGTAAACATTTTCTGTTCCGTATGTCTACATATAATGGAATAGAATATGTAATTATATAAGAATGTAATTACATTAGAATGTAAAAAAAATGAGTTGGAAATGTGCAGTGGCTGCTCATGTTTGGTCAGAAAAGCATAAAAGCAATGCAAGCACAAAATTATTAAAACAGTTGGATAATACAAAAGAACTCACTGTTTGGGAGGGTATCTACATACAGAAGAACAAAAACAAGCTTATGAATTTTGAAATTCCCGAGGAAAAAGACTTGATTTACAAGTTTTTTGGTCAGCCAAAAGATGGAGTGGGAACCAACATCCAGGGTAACAACATGAAATTTAACAGTCTGGAAAAGCTGACATGGTATACATGATATACCAAAACATGTTCAAATAAAACAAGATATTATGAAATAAGATGACTCTGGATTCACCTTATTTATTCTGAGTATTGTTTCCTTTGGAAGGTAAGTAAACTCATAGGTGCCATGAAGTAGATTTATGGCAAGCTTGAAATTTATTCAAGCCTGAAATAAGAGGCCTCTAAACAAAATTTATTGGCCCTATCATGCAAAGATTTGAAATGTGACACTAATATGACCTGAGTTTATAATGAGTGTTGTTAATAAAAAGACCAGCATTCAATTAAGTTATGTAGGTAGGAAATAACACTATGAGGTTTAAATTTGATTTTTTTTTTTTCATTGAGAAATGTTAAATTAATAATAAAAACATCACTATGAGGTTTGTTTAATTTATGTTGAGTTGTTTTTGACTTACCTCATACTTCTTAACGTTGGACGTCAGTTGTGAACGTGATACAGCATTGAGAATGTCACAAATGCAGTGAAGAAACCCGGGTCTGCAAGGGAGTAAAATAGTATGAGGTGAATAAAAAAACAACTCAACAGAATTGAATTATTTATACAATGGTGTCCACTGCCATAGCACGGTTGGCAGTCCCTATCTTTTACTCAAACTATCCAGTGGAATATGGAATTTTAAATACAATATACTTTTAGTTAGTATTTTATTTAAAGATGCTCTTTAACAACTTATATCAGTAAAGTTTGAATCCAAATCTGGCATGAAAGAACTGACATTTTCCCAGAGACCTCTTACTTCAGACTTGTTTTAACTTAATAAGAATCAAATGAATAGTGAATTCTTCTTACCTCATACATCTATGTTTTTAACACAGAACTGCAGTATTGGGAAACATATCATTCCCATCTTCAGCTGTTTTCACGACTGTCAATTTTTTAAACTGACATCTGGTGTATTTTTGAAGAACTTTGTAATCAAATTTGGTTCACCTGGAAACTCGAAGTTCATGGTTCTAGTATGTTTTTTTTTAATGTATATCTTTTTCCAAACTGTTAATTCCAAAGGTTTAGATAGATGTTTCAAAAGTTTTGCTTCTCTTTCAATTCTATGATTCTCTAATAAACTATATGCTGCTATTGCTGATTTTTCAATTTCACCATTTTTTATGTTTCTAAAGTCAAGATATTAAAGATAGTTTCAACAGAAAAGAAGATACTCTGGCAATGTTTATTGATTTCCAAGGAGCATACGACTCTATTTGGAGATATAAATTATTAGAAAAAATGCAGACTTTAGGCATTCAAGGGAACATGCTACTCTGGATTAGCAATTTTCTCATCCAACGGTTCATCGCTACAAAGTATAATAATCACCTCTCTAAATACCAACAAATACATCGAGGTTTACCACAAGGTTCTGTACTCAGTACCACTCTCTTCAATATCTACATTAATGATCTACCTAAGCATATAGAAAAGCTCCAAACAAAAACCCTACTTTTTGCTGATGATGTTGTAATATGGGTCTCCAAACCGAAAAACCAAAGTCAACAATTAATAACCATAGCCCAACAATCACTAACACAGTTAGAGAATTGGACATCCCAGAACTTAATGAAGATAAATATACAGAAGACAAATTATCAACTATTTACATTAAGAAAGAAACCACTACCCATCACTCTGAAATTGGAGGGTGAATTATTAACTCAAACACATGAAGCAAAATATTTAGGAATAACTCTGGACACAAAATTAACATGGAAGAAACACATAGAGAATATATGTACGAAGATAGAAACAAGGTTACCGTTATTAAAACGATTAGCAGGGTAAAAGTGGGGTGCAACACACAAACTCTAAACACCTTCTACCAAATGTACATAAAACCTATACTTCATTATTGTGAAGAAATCCTAGTAACTACAAAAGTGGAAAAACTTAATAAATTGCAGAACCAAATCCTCCGTCTGATAACAGAAGCCGTTAAAACAACACCAATCACTGCCATGCAAATTTTAACAAATAACATGAACATAGCATTTGAAATTGAGAAAACAGCAATCACACAGTATGAAAAAATTTTAAGGCTACCCCATAATAACTGGACCCAAAGAAAACCACAAGTATGTTTAAAATCTCAGCAAAGCTTCTTAAGCATAGTACAAAAAATCAAACAGAAATTGCAACTCCTACATTCAAAAGAAAATATGCAGATGAGAAACAACTCTCTAGAATTTTTGGAAATTGAATATAACCTTCATTTAACAGAAGACATCAAGAAATCTGAAACTCCCCCATATATAATATTTAATTTTAGGAAGTTATATTTTGAGATTATTTTAATTATATTATTTTTGGTCTGGACATCTTACCTCAATATTAATGTTGATTTGTTCTTGGACATGAATAATCAATTTAAAAGAATTAATAATTTTGAAAGTCTGAAGATTGAAAATTCATTGGAATTAGTTAAGAAATTAGAAAAAGTGGAAATTGAACCCACAGATAGGTTGGTTTCGTTTGATGTAGTTTCACTATTCACAAATGTACCGAAACAAAAAACTTTGGAGATATTGAACAATTGGTTAAGAAAAAACAACATAGACAGAGAGATCAAAGAAGATTATTTGAAATTAACTGAGTTATGCATTGACCAAATGTTTTTTACATTCAATGGGAGTTTCTATAGACAAAAATCAGGGCTCTCAATGGGAAACCCATTATCACCATTCCTGGCAAATTTATTTATGAGCGATTTTGAATGTAAAATCACTAAAGCACATCCCACTATGTTTAAATTTTGGAGTAGATATGTTGATGATATAATTTGTATTGTTAAAGAAAACATGTAGAAGATTCCCTAAAACTATTAAATTTACAGAGTACAAACATTAAATTCACCAAAGAAATAGAAGACAATAAACAAATACCTTTTTTGGATCTTAAATTGGTCAGAAACGAAGAAAAAGAAAAATTGAATTCAGGATTCATAGGAAAGAAACTCATATGGAAAATTTTATAAAATCAACAGGGTTCAATCCAATTGGACATAAATTAGCAGCATTTAATAGTTTAACTCATAGATTGGTAAACTTACCCTTAAACGAAGAAGATTTCAAACATGAGAAAAAACACATAATCAAAGTAGCAAGAGAAAATGGGTTTGATGAAAAATGGTACATAAAAGGATAGAAAAGTATAAAAAACAAAAAATGATAAACAGAAGTAATCTTGAAAAAGAAGAACCACCTATGAAAAAATATAAGAAATTCACATATCACCCCTGGGTACATAATAAATTTCAAAATATATTTGAGAAGTTTAATATTAAATTAGCACCAAAAAATAACTACAGTTTAAATAAACTAATAAAAACCAACAAAAATGAAAAAACTGATAAAAATAAAAAGTCAGGAATATATCAAATTGAATGCATGGGTTGTGAAAAGATATATATAGGGAAAACAAAAAGAAACCTAAAAATTAGAACCAAAGAACACATAAGAAATATTAAAAATGGAAAAATTGAAAAATCTGCAGTTGCTGCTCATGTTTGGTCTGAAAAACATAATATAAATTCAGACACTAAATTATAAAAACAGTTAGAAAATACAAAAGAGCTGACTATTTGGGAAAAAATTTATATTCAGAAGAACAGAAACAGAGTTATGAATTTTGATATTCCGATGGAGGGTGACCTTGTTTGGAGGTTCTTTGGCCAACCACAGGATGGAGCTGACATCGACATCCAGGTGGTGCAACATAATGCAACATAAATAAAACCAGTCTGGGAAAGCTGACGATAAAACAGAATTGTTTTGAAACATGTCCAAGAACAAATCAACATTAATATTGAGGTAAGATGTCCAGACCAAAAATAATATCCCCCATATATTTTAAAACAAATGTCACTGGAAATAATAAATCTAAGATACCCTGCTCCTGAATGGATACATATTTTTACAGATGGCTCCAGCCTACCAAATGATGGTGGCACTGGTGCAGTATGCTCACTTTTTTCCTTTTATTGTAAACTAAACACAAATTCAACAAACTTTGATAGCGAAATTCTAGCAATTTTCTTAAGTTTACAAAATCTTTTATATCACATCCAAAAATTTACAAAAGTTGTAATTCTATGTGACTCCAAAGCAGCCATTCTCGCTATAACATGAGACACAACACCCAAAAGCATCAAAATTATCGAATGTCACAAAATGATAAAACAGTTATCCCGTCTACATAAAAAAGTTGTACTTCAATGGATTCCGGCCCATTGTGGAGTGTCGGGCAATGAAATAGCCGATTATCTGGTCAAGATGGGTAGCAAAATTGTTTCAAACCCAACTTCTACTCCAGTTTCCTTTCACTCTATCAAAAGAATTATCTCAAATAAATATATCATTAAACTTAGAGAAGAATACACCACCAAAACATCTGGAAAGGAATGGGAAAATCTACAAGCTTATGACATTACTACATTACAAAGAAAATCTGCAGTAGCAACATTCAGACTGCTAACGGGACAGACTTGGCAATAACAGATTCACCTAAATGCCCTTTTTGCAATTTAAATGAAGATATGGAAAGAAACCATCTCCTCCGTTGTCCAGCTTTTGTAGAAGAGACCAGCCTTTCTGCTAAATATTGGAGTGCAAGAGAGCGAATGATTTCATTATCAAGTGCTCGACATTAGATACCAACCAACCATGTGTCTAAATTCCTTTTTGTTTTTCCTATATATATATATATATACTTTATTGCAATCTTTGCAGTTAATTTGATAAATTCCAGATTTTTATTGTTAACAAGATTACCCAGGCTGAATTTGTTAATCAGAGCCAATGTTATATTAATTTTTTTGAAAATCTTTTGGAATTTGTTATGAACTTCTGGATGGTATCATTCTTGGAATTATGTTGCAGAGTGCTGTATTCATGTAACCTTTTTTGTTGTTTAAATTTTGTTAATTTCTTCTTTATTATGTCTTCACCAAAACCATTTAAGTTAGCTATGTGTCCAATACGATTATATTCATTCTCAAGATCCTCTTCATTAAGTGAAATATTTATTAATCTGTGTAATAGACTGTTGAAAATTGCATGTTTATGTGAAACATGATTAAAACCTTTATTATATTAATTGTTTTAACTTGCCAAAAAATCTAAGACACAGAACCTATGGATTTATTTCCCTTCTTATCAGTCCTAGTAGACTAGTGGTTATCTCTGGTTTCAAGATTTGCAAATTCAAATCCAGCAAGGGTTGATTGCTTTTCCTGGGTGTTGAAATCCTGAGTATGGTGGGGTTTCTCAGAAGGGAACTAAAGTAATGGGTCAAATGTCACAGATTTATGGCACATAAAGAACCTCAAGCCTGAAAAAGAGGCCTCTAAGCAAAATTTACTGCCTTTTTATGTTCATATTTGAATTGCAATGATAATGAGATAATGACCTTAGCTGTTGTAGAACATCATTAAATAAAGTAATAAAATAACTTCCTTTTCAAAGTAGTTGTACTCAGGATGTTTACATTATTAAAAATCTATTGACCTCAGATGAGCTCTAGATACTGATTTGACAGTGGCCCTAATATCCTCAGAAGTTTGCCACTGTGTACATATTTGATACGGTTCGAAGTTCATGCTTCCTGCCTACAGGTCCAGAGTTTTGGTTTGTAAGGCATTCAAAGGAGGGAAGGTGATATAATAAAGAAGATACAGTAACTTACAATTGTACACAAGTGTCTTTGATGAAAGTTACGTAAATGGGCCTGTAATGCTCTACCATAACTAAAGCCTTCATATGACCTCTTGCATCCTGTGACAGGGCAGGGTAAGGTACTCGACAGCTCATGTATCTTCATGTGTGATGTTAAATTAGACCGTTGTTTAAACTGGGCTCCACATTCATCACATTTGTAGTTTGGCTCATTGGAATGTGTCTGCAGAAAGAAACACAAGACATTCTCATCAAAAAAGTTATTATTTTCATGTCTAGAGATTAGATGAAGAAGATATATAATGGAACAGAACTCTACTGCAAACTTTCACAGATTGTTCAGGGATGTTGGTGAGTAATGTGTTAGACATATAGCATGCTACTGTGTATTATTTTTGTCCAAGATTACGATAAGTACATCAAGGATTTCATGTGCTAAAAATTATGACTGCAACATAGTATAACGAGAAATAAGACTTTGACTTTCTTTTTTCTTGAAACTCAATTTAAAGCCATGGATCTGCTATAAATTTATAAATTAATGCACCATCCCAGAAGAATATTTATAAACTGTCCCCTCCCTATATTCCACATACAGACAGTTGAATAATATATACTATGTGTACTACAACCTTAACTTTCACTACATAAAAATTCTAGCCCAGTTATAAGATTGATGCTGAATATTTGATTTTTGCAGTACCTAATTCAGGTGACGATTAATTGATTTTTTTAAAAATGTATCTGGACCCATCTTATTACATTTAAAAGGATAGGCTATGTGCCTAACAAATCAATAATATTTAATATTTAAAGGAAGCGACACTATGAGGTGTATTTTAATTAATAGAGAGTTACAATTTTCAAAACGCATCTCATATTTGTAGAAATATGAGGTGAGGCATGAAAAATTCTAACTCTCTATAAATTAAATCAATAATATGCTTCTCTGTAGTAAGTCCCAGAAACATTCAGCCAACACCATGAAGAACTCGTGAAAATTTGTTGGTAGAGTTTTATTCCACTTCCACTGCATGAGTATATATAGGGTAAGAGGGATAGAGACTGCGCAGCGGGAGAGTTCACGCACTTCATGATTTTTCCTGTATGCATCGAAAAATCTGTTTTGCTATTTGTGCTTATGCTGTCAACAGAGAAGGTTCAGTTGTGAAATTTTAGTGTCTGTATCACCAACAGAAAGAGGAAAAAAACATTTTTTGTGTGGAGACATACTTTTAGTTAGCGAAACAATTTGTAAAGGGTTATTTTGCCTGTAAGTTTCTAAAGGATTGAATACCATTTGGTATATACTTATCTTTTCTACATACAAAGCAACTTGTCCTTGTCCATAATACCAGAGTTCATTGCCCTCTTACAAAAATTTCAGTGTCTAAACAATTCACAAAAATATTTGTGCAAAAGGGGTGATTTTGTGCACTGGAAGGGAGTTGAGACTGCGTGTCCAGACACTTTCCATTCCATCTCAGACTGTCTATATTTGCCTATATGTTTTATGCCCGAATGAAATGTTGGGGTCAAAATTATATAAAAATACATTAATACAAAAAAATTATTAAATTTTAACATGATTAACCTGATACATAATAGTATTAAAACAATTATTACACAGAATAGGCCTATAATACATTTTGTAGTGTAATTTTGACCAGTATGAAGGAGATGCCTACCCAGTATTGTGTGGAATTTAGGTAGCTACAATAAGTAGCGGCATCAGATTGATAAAACCAGATGTAACAGCTGGGGATCTGACATGCTGACTATATGTCGCCCATATACTGGCTACTACATGATAGTCCTCCTCCATGATCAATACATGTGGATGTGAGGCCAACAGCCAGCTGGTAGGCCAAGGGCCTTCTAGGTCTGTCGTGCCATGGAGTTAGTTATTATCCATCAAAAGCAGATTGGATTAAATTCATCTCATGTTCCAAATGGTTACATGAAACATGTTCCATTCATGCTGATTTGTGTTCCTTATGTGGCAAGAAAGAAAAGAGAAAAATCAGAGATCATGAAAACAGAAATAATTCGTTATTACGAAGTGCGTGATCTAACCCACCCTGGCCCAAGAGTTGGTACTGCGCACTATATTTTTCCAAGTCTTTTTATTCTTAAATAAAATGTAGAATTTGTTGCAAATGGTTACACTTGTTTATCAAATGTATGTAAAGTATATTTTTTAAATTAAATACTGTATGCCACACCTGATTTTTAAATTATTTATGATTTTTTAAAAGTGTATAATCTAACCCACCCTAACCCTAGGGTGAACTTTATTTAGAGGGGTGGAATTAAAATGTGTCTAATTTCAATGCACATCCTCTAATTTTTTAGCATATCGAATTTCATTACAATAAATTAACATTAACCCATGCCGCACTGGACCTAAATTTATAAATATTCTAAAAATGATTTACAGTAAGAGCAATTCTTATTTATTTTTCTATTGTCTTAAATAAGAGAAATGAATCAATAAATATCTTCAAATATATTAATAATTAAGACATTTTGTCTGTACATTCTTACCTCTTATGGTTGTTTTTGTTGAACATATGTTTGACAAAATCAACCATAGGAGGTAAAAATGTACAGACAAAATGTCTTTATTATTAAACAAACTTCTTAATAAGAATTAAATGAATCGTGATTTCTTCTTACCTCATATTTCTATGTTTTTTTAAACACAGCACTGCATGAAGTATGAGGTAAGAAGAAATCATTATTCATTTAATTCTTATGAATTAAACCTCATAATGTTAAAAATTCGCAAATTTATTATATAAACCTCTTAATGTTAACTTCCTATTGTATTTTAAAATTTAAAAAATGTTCAAATACAGTTGATTTAATGAAATCAATATTGTTAACATCTTAAATCATTTCCATTACATAACAACACAACATGACTGTTCTAGCTCAATGCAACATGAATTCCTCATCTTAAATTTCAACAAAATGGACTTTAAATTACATCTTACAACCAATGGAAAGAGAGAAAATAAATAATAGTTTTAAAAAACTAAAAGAACACGCCTTATTAGAAAACTAAAAAATGAAAAATAATTTTAATTTCCAATACGCTTGGGATAAAATTAAAGGGGTCAAGAAAAAAATCATCTCCAACACATATAGAATAAAACTAGAGTTATCAACAAAAAGAAAATAATTTTACCATCAAAAGCGTGGGGTGCTCTATATCAATTAATATATTTGATAATAAACAGATATTGGTAAAAGTAAAGTCTCTAAGAATAAAATGTTAAAATCATAAAAAGCACCCCACGCTTTTGATGGTAAAATTATTTTCTTTTTGTTGATAACTCTAGTTTTATTCTATATGTGTTGGAGATGATGTTTTTCTTGACCCCTTTAATTTTATCCCAAGCGTATTGGAAATTAAAATTATTTTTCATTTTTTAGTTTTCTAATAAAGCGCGTTCTTTTAGTTTTTTAAAACTATTATTTATTTTTAATATTTTACAGAATAAGATAAAAATGTAAATATCTTTAAATTTGATACTATTGTAGTATGAGCTAAAAGTAATACTCTTCTATAAAAAAAACCCTCCCAGCCAGATTTGAACCAGCGACGTATGGATCACTGAAATTATATACCACTAAGAGTTCACTGCTCTACCAACTGAGCTCTTACAACGATTGACTTAAAAGTCGACAAGTCCGCAACCTATTATACCAGTTTTGATTTTTTTGATTTTCTGATGATTCTGGCCAGGATTTTAGAAACAAAATATGAAATTATTGTATTGTCACGGGTCCTCTACACGTATACAAAGTTTCAAGTCGATCCAATGTTTCTAAGTGGGCTAAAATCGCGTTGAAAGATTCCGTTACATTGATACAAAAACACTTTTTTTGATTTTCTGATGATTATGGCCAGGATTTTAGAAAATAAATATGAAATTATTGTATTGTCAAGGGTCCTCTACAAGTATACAATGTTTCAAGTCAATCCAATGTTTCTAAGTGGGTGAAAATCGCGTTGAAAGATTCCGTTACATTGATACAAAAACACTTTTTTTTTATTTTCTGATGATTATGGCCAGGATTTTAGAAAATAAATATGAAATTGTTGTATTGTTACGGGTCCTCTACAAGTATACAAAGTTTCAAGTCTATCCAATGATTTTAAGTGGGTGAAAACCGCGTTGAAAGATTTTGTTACATAGATAGATAGATAGATACAGGTCAAGCTAATATAAAGCGTGTAAAAATAGAGGATGTGTAGAATGAAATACAAAAAGTCAAAAATAAGGATTACCCTAACATATGTACATACAAACATACATATATACACACAACTTAAAAAGGTTAGAGAAATACATTATATTTGAACAGAAAAATATATATATTTGAAGAGAAAAATTATATGCTCAAATTTGGACTCGAACCCAGGACCTTTGGCTTCTAGGCCAATGCTCTACCTACTAAGCCATCTGGGTGAGTTCCAATCTAAATGCAATTTTTTTTTCTCTTATATACGCTTGTCAATTCCATTAATGATATGTATGAAATGAATAATAAAAACATAGAAAAATATATATTTAGACCAGGATTTGAAACCAGGACCTTTGGCTCTCTATGCTAATGCTCTAACCAACTGAGCTACCTAGGCCTCCAATCTAAACACTAGGTCAAGGCATATATTTTTTTCTTAAAAAATAATTTGTCCTTCAGTGAATAGTGTTAAATAATAAAAAAATATACTGCAACAATAATTTTTGACAGTTAACTTTCATGGATTGATGTATTGTTTAAAACCAGAATAAAATCTTCAACGATTTGATTTTTTTTTATTCAATAGTAAAGAAGTATTGGGAAATTAATAAATTAATGAGTCATTTTAACATCTTACCTCATATTTCATGTTTTTTCAACACGGTAACTCATTAATTTATTAATTAAGAACCTCATAATGTGTTTCCCAATTTTAACCTTGAATAAGTATTGGGAAAACTTACCAGAAATTGCAACACTGTAATGATAATTACATAATTTGTTGCAAAAGATGATTAATAAATTTTTCACCTGGGCTAAATACCAAAGAACATAGTCTAATTGGACCTTGCAGTTAATTTTTGTGGATGCATCCATTAATTGTATCACACCAAGAAAAGTAGGTGTAGTATAATTCAGATTAATAACAGCAATGAAGTGATCTTAGGAGGCTCTTGGGGTAGTGGGAAGATTTTAGACAATTGGCACAAGATGTCAGACCTGTGTGATAGCTGCCTTAATCCCTGGAACCCATTTCTCTTTCCATTTTCATTTCAGTTAGATGCTAAGTTGACCCTATGGCCATGGTGGCATCAGAAGGTTTAGGCCAGTTTGAAAAGTCTGATCCCACTGGGACTCAAACCCTGAACCTTCCAGCTTGTAAATACCAAAGAGTATAGTATAATTGAAGCATGCAGCTAATTTTTGCGGGTGTAGCAGGAAGAAGGGCGTAGGTCGTGGTCTTGTATCTCAGGGTATGGATTCCCATCGTGGGAATGGCAAGGAGCGAATCAAGGACTATAAGTACAATTAAGGAGGCTTTCCAAGATATACACTGATATCACTAATAAATCTTTATTGATAAAATGCAGCACACGGGCAATCAATTCTTACAGTAGTACACACACTGTACGTAGTATGGATATATATCCTCATTAATGATATTCTGGAATTATTTCTTCAGAGTTACTGTTAGTAGTCGCGGTCAGCAATGGGCCAATTTCAATAATACACTGCTCAAAACAATTAGAGGAACACTATGAAATATGAAATATTTTTTCATTGGATAAAGGTACAAACATGAAATTAATAAAGTACATTATTTGTGGTTATTTATTTATTTATTTATTGCTCATGTCAGTAAAAACAAATGAATAACGCTGACAATTAACTTTTCAAATAATTCCGCTATGTAAGCAATTGAATCTTGTGCTTATTTTTCAAAGTTAAACACTCGTTATATAGAGTTAGTATCGTGTATGGCCTCCACGACATTCGATGACACTTTGGCACCTTCGTGGCATGCTCTCAATAAGATTCTGGATTTCCTCTTGCGGGATATTCTCCCATTCCTCCTTCAGAGCATCTCCAAGTTGCTGCAGAGTTTGTGGAGCTTGATGTCGGTTCCTGACCTTCCTGTCTAGAAGATCCCACAAGTGTTCAATAGGGTTGAGGTCTGGGCTGACCGCTGGCCACTCCATTACCTCAATTTCATTCCTCCTCAGGAAATCCCTGGTGACAGCCGCAGAATGTGCCCTGGCATTATCCTGCATAAACAGAAATCCAGGGCCTACTCCAATGGCAGCAGGTACTACATGCTCTTCCAGAACGTGCTCGATATACCGGACAGCATTCAGTCGCTGGGGAACAAGTACAAGGTCCGTACGATTGTTGTACATAACTCCGGCCCACACCATTATGGAACCTCCTCCGAATCTATCAATTTCCTGTACAGCCTCTGCAGAAAATCTTTCTCCTGGCCGTCCCCACACCCTCAATCGACCATCACAACGTGTAAGACGATACCTGGATTCGTCCGAGAAGAGCATAGACTCCCACTGGTTCAGGTTCCAATCACCATGGTTTTCAGCATACGTACGTCTTGCTGCCTTATGCCCATTTGTTAAGCGTGGTTTTTTAACGGGCCTTTTTGGATATGAATATTCTCTTTCCTTAATCTGTTCCTTATGGTTTGGTCTGAAACCCGGATTCCGGAAGCCATATGAAGGTCATTCTGCAGGTCTTTTGCAGTTTTTGTACGCTGTCGAAGAGCAGAAAGAACAACGTATCTGTCATCCTGGGGGCTTGTTTTAAATTTACGGCCCTGGCCACGTCTTCTACAATACTGACCTGTCTCTCTGTGCCTGTTGCGTAACCTGGACACCACGGAAGGAGAAACCCCAAGCTCTCTAGCCACTTGTCGCAGAGATTGACCTTGTCGTAAAAGATGTCGAGCATGATACACTTCAAACTCATTTAAATGCCTCATTTTGTCAGAGACTTCAATAAACAAGGCAATAATCAACATTCGTCACTATAGCAACATCAGGAAGCTTACCAATTAGAAGTGGCCAGTGCCTTCCAAAATAAAAAGTTTCTCTATATTTGTTATTTGAAGTAATTTGTCTGTATTTAGGCCATGGATCTTTAAAATTTGTATCCAATGATACAATTAATAATTCAATTTACATATTGTCCAACTTTCAGCATCACAGCTTTAAAAAACATTAACTTATTCAATTTATTGCAAGTGTTCCTCTAATTGTTTAGAGGAGTGTATAATTCAGCGAATCTATCGCGCTTTAAAGTTATTAATTTAATAGTGGGTCTTCACTGGACCTATTTAAATATGTGTCGTGGATTTATCACACGAATATAACAAGATTGCCTGTACCGCAATCAGCACACTAATGCTATTGAACTTACAATTACTTGTATTACTTTATTCACTTCAATTGGCCGATAATTTCTGGCCTATCACTTCCCTAAGTGGCCACTATGGTGCTTGCCTGCGACCGGCGATCTGCCCACACTATCGCGGGACTCCCAGAACTGATCTCCCTGTGGGAGTCTTATGTAATGTTATCTATTTCATTACTCGGAATATATGCATACTCGTTCGTGCGAAAATAATTTCCAAAACCAATATTCTGATTGGTTAAACACACATTCAATATTTGTTAACAAGGCGTGTCTTACATTGTAACACCCTTAATAATGTAATAATGTTACTAGAAATAATTATTAAATCTAATTGGAAAGTAGGTTCCCCCACTCTACTTAAAAATGAATCTTGGAGACACCATTGGTCTCGTACTTCCAAAATGGGTTTTTAACACATGGCTCATGGGTAACTAATTGATTAATTTAAACAACACCAATGGGCATCGACTCTGCGACCTGTCCACCTCCATGGGTGTCGATCTTCAGCACCGAAACTAACTGTAATTAATCTGAGACAGTTGAGACCGTTCTCATAATTTGAGGGAAGAATATTTTTCTAAAGCCAGACAAGGAACACTTCCTAGTCTCTAGTCAGAAGGACCTTTATACAAAAGGGACAAATTGATCCTGTTATAAAACAATTTAAGCCTACACATGTTGGTTTTAACGTAAGACAGGAAATATCTGATCATTTACTCAAGTGTATCAAATTAAGTAAAAGTTCTCACGAGACCTCCTGGACAGTGTAACTTAACTTTTAGTTGAGCCTGTCTACATATGTTTATTAACCCTTAGAAGACTTGTGGGACAAATTGTTCCATACAATGTAAAACCCAAACAGACTTATGGGACATATTTGTCCCATGATATAATTTTCTTTTAAATATTAAAAAATCCAACAAATAAATTTCAAGGATGTTATCAGTCGTTCGAACTTATTGTGTTATACTTCAGGTATCCACAGAAAAAAAACACAGACAGGTGGCATGTTATTTCACCCCTAATATTATTTTTTAAGTGTAATGTAGTAACATGGTAAATTCTTCACTACACATTATTTTAAAAAAATATTTAATAAAGCTACTTACGTTATTTTGGTGGATTCATAATGCAGGATGTCTTCATCAATCATTTAGATGTGTCCTTTAATATGGTAAGCCCTTGAAAACCCTGATATACATAATCCTACACTGCATTTTTAACACTTTGTAAACGGCACCGCTTTTTATCTCGGTTGTAACAAACTGTATAATTAAATCTGATTGTATAAATTGTAGGCCAATGTTGTTTATCCCTTTCTTCTAAACAAGAAACACTAGAAGATATGTCAAGGTCATTCTACACATCGTTAGGGGTGGGTCTGTGGGCAAGTCTGAAGTCTCAATGTGCCACTCTTGCATGCACCGCATGATGTCAATAAAATGTAACTGTTCAAATTAGTCAAGACAGTAAGGCGAAAAAAAATTATTAGTCCAATTTCATTGTTCATCTATTGATAGAATAACTGTAACCCATTTTCTTTAGACCTGTCAAGACAGCCCAGAAAAAGTTTTCTATTATTTTTTGGCTTCAAAATATTTCCATGAGCGTCTCAAAAATATCCCTCTGCATTATGTATGTTTGTTAGCATATGTACGTATCTTGTGTCTTTTCATACAATTGTGGCCATGTCACGTTTTGTTGTTATCCTGTCACCTTTTTCCAATTATGAACTTTTACAATAGAAGTGTAGGAAACGTAACAGTCCTGTAATGTAGATAGGTCATTGAATAAATGTGGAGAAGAAAAGATATTAATTGTTCATATATATTTTATAAAATGAATAAATATCCTCAACTAGTGTCCAACTCAGGGTCGGGTCGAGGGATGAGATGAGGTGAGATGAACCCCTATATACAAGGGTGCTGGCCAACCAAACCTGAAGTACAACGGAGGCAGATGAACGAAAGGGATGAGATGAGTATGGAGAAATGGTGGAATGAAATTGTGGCAGGGGAAAACGGGAAGAAACCCAGAGAAAAACCTGCCTAAGCTCAGTTTCGCCCACCACGAATCCCACATGGAGTGACTGAGACCGATCTCAGAACCTCAGCGGTGAGAGTATCAGTTCAAATAATTCAATAATAATTTCTCTGAAACACTACATAAAAATTGTAAGAGGTATCGAGTCACATGTTTCATGTAAGTAAATAATGCGATCTCATTTTACAATAAAGACAGAACTCCACGTGGAGAAAAATAACTCTCTTCATTTCAACACACTTCACTATACTGCAGCCACTGATTCTCCGGCCTTGACATTTTCACGTCAGTGTTGCCGATATGGATATTCAGTGGGAGTGGCCGCTTTATGTATGCGGTCAGCAGACATACAGCCAACAACATCTCAGCAATTTCAAACCTTACCAGCAAACTATACCTGCGTCAAGAGCAGTGATTGGTCGTAGCAGACATCTACTCCCACAACAACCATATTCTTATTGGCAGTAGAGGGAGAATTCTCCCTTTACCCCTCGTACAACCTAAACTTCAAAGCCGGAGATATGACGGCTCGGGTATAAACTGTGTGTTTGTATATTTGAGGACTGGTATGAGACGTGCTTCAAAACAGTGGTGTGCTGACCTTCACAGTTTTCTCTAACAGGCAGCAAGCATACAGTCTCGAATTTTGCTTTCTAAGCATGATAAATTTATCAACCACTTACACACGTGTTCTATTCCATCTTAGGATATAGGAAGTAGTACAGCCACCTTCAAATGGCAAACTGAGACCTTTGTATTATCAAGCCAAAAAAGAAAAAATAGACCTTGTGTGGAAAAAAATTAATATAACAAAATTGTCTATTATACGTAAAAATAAATCATGCCATTGAATAATATACTGTCTTCTGAATAGAATAAAAGTTGTTTAATATTTCTATCTCTAACAGTTTTTCATTAAAAAATTTTTTTGTTCATATATGCGCTCTAATGTAGATTTAATCACACTTGGGGCATTTAAATTCCGGCCAGCAGCACAGCGGGGAATTTAAATACCCAGGCACTTAGAGGTTAAGAAAAGATAATGGGCATTGTTAATTTTTGCCTCAGTGGACACATCATTACTTGGTTCAAACCAAGAAAAAAATAGATGTAGTATAATTGAGATTTAACAGTTCATGATTATCTCTCAGAACATCTGGCAAGAATGAACATAATTCAAGATACAGTAGCCACTATCCACTGTCCAAGAACAGAATAAAAAAAATCTACATAAAAAATGTCTACTTGTATGCAGTCAACTCAACATTAACAATCAGAATAATTTAATTTATGTAGGAACTAACACTACGAGGTTTCTTTCAATTGTAAATCAATGGTAAAGAGAAAATTTGCCTGAACCGGGAATCGAACCACGAACCTTTAACTTTCCGTGCTAATGCTCAGACCACTGAGCTAATCTAGGCTTCATTCCCATCCAAGCAGAAATCCTTCCTTTACCTTACTCTACTGGTCCCACATTCAATTGCAATGAATCATCATTCACAAATACACAATGAATGGCTTCTACCTGAAGAAGACATGAAGGGACTCCATACAGCTATAGCATTATTTATTAAATTAATATTGAGAAGCTAAAACTATTACTATGACAGAAATAAGTAAATTAATAAACACAAATTATTGTAAATCAATGGTAAAAATAACAATTTTTGCCTGAACCGGGAATCGAACCCCAAACCTTTAGCTTTCTGTGCTAATGCTCAGACCACTGAGTTAATCCAGGCTTCATTGGTTCAGGCAAAAATTTTTCCTTTACCACTGATTTACAATAATTTAATTGTGTTTATTAATTTACTTATTTCTATCATAGTAATAGCTGTAGCTTCTCAATATTAATTTAATAAATTTCTTTCAATTAATTAATCAGAATAATAAAAGAATGGAGGCTCTATATTGGGAGGCAAGGAAGAAAATGATTACCATCAATATCCCAAGAAGCCACCAGCAACCAACCAATAAATCAATCATTACTTGTAGACATGAAATGGATGGCTGTTTGGCCAGATACCAGATATCCGGCCAGCCTTGAAGCTGGATAGCCGGACATCCAGCAGAACTTTGCCAATTTGCACATCGTAACGAGTGAGCTCACACAGATATACATGAATGATCAGGCAGACTCGGCTGAATTTGGGTCTTTTTGTTCATGAGCAAAGTTAGCAAGTATTTCATTGACTTGTTGAATTGATTGCAATTTGAGCTTATTAAAAAATGTGCTATTTTAATTTGAGGTTATTATACAAGTATTTTTATAAGTAATTCTAAAAAACAGATTTAGCAACGAAAAATGACATCAGTAAAGAAAAGACTGCATTTACGGGAATATTTTAATATAAACAGTGACGATCATAAGTTTGCTATTTGTATGTTATGCAATGTTAAAATTTATCGCAGGCAGTGAAGGAAAAAAAAAATGTATGTATGTACCAAACCAAACTAACATTTCTATTTTAAAATCATTAGGAAGTTACATTATGAAGAAAAAAAAAAGAGAATGGTTTTTTTGAGGGAAAAATTATACACAAAAAAATTGATAAGTACAAAAAACAGAAATTGAGAAATGAAAGCACTCTTCAGATGGAAAAGCCAAAGGAAAGGAGAAACAAGAAATTTACATATCACCCATGGGCACACAATATATTCAAAAAAAAATTTGGGAAATTCAACATCAAATTAGCACCAAAGAAAGATTATAGTTTAAAAAAACTTATATTAAAACCAACAAAAATTAAAAAATTGAAGATAATAACAAATCAGGAATATATCAAATAAAATGTGCAGATTGTGATAAAGTATACATAGGGAAAACAAAGAGAAATTTAAACATTAGAACTAAAGAACACATAAGAAATGTAAAAAAAAGGGAGAAGTGGAAAAATCTGCAGTAGCAGCTCATGTTTGGACAGAGAAACACAAAATAGATATAAATACAAAATTATTAAAACAATTAGAAAATACCAATGAACTCACAATATGGGAAAAAATCTATATACAGAAGAACAAGGAGAAAATGATGAACTTTGAAATTCTTGGAGAAAGGAGCCTTATTACCAAGTTCTTTGGAACACAGATCCAGGGCCGACAACTTGAAGAAAAGAAAAAAACCAGTTTGTAAACAAGCTGAAGATGGAGCAATAGCTTTGAAACGATCGTCCAACAAAATAAACATATGAGGTAAGAATGTTAAAGAATACAAACTCAAATGTTGTAACATTTCTATTTTCTTTTGTTTTTAACTACTTCATGGAATTGATTGATCTATTTATCAATTGGATGTTATGGTAAGGTAAGTAGATGTAGTTACATAGCTATGTCGAATTCATTAAAAACATTTTGCACGTAGCTTACACAATATGAAAAAAATATGATGCAAAAATATTTTCTTAGCGTTATTGGTGTAAAATGTATATGCTTTTATATAAAACATAGTTTTTGAATAAACTTACCTGCAGAGAAATTGGTATTCATTCACCATAATTTGTTCTTAGTGCAGTCCGAGTACAAATTTTTTTTGTTGTAAAATGAAAATATGGTTCAAAGTTAAAATTAATTAATTGAAAATATGGTGATTATATTTATTATGGGGATTAAATAAAGTATCTAAATTTTACATTTCGTATTTTTTTTATCTGGTATCCAGCCGGATACTCGCTTATTATTAGTATCCAGCCAGATGGTAAATTTAGGTCAGATAGGCCTGATACTGGATAGTTACCAGAAATCCGTTTCATCCCTAATTACTTGTGTTGCAGTATTACCAAAGTCTATTAACTTTTTCACTGCTACGGTCGTGTATACGTGATCGGGAAGAAAATGGCCGTTATGCTACGATCGTGTATACACATTCTCAACTTCAAATGCATGCTATTTATATAATATGTATCATAATGATTTCAAACTATGCAGGCATATACTGCTACCTCTTAGAAACCTAAACAAGCTTACTCTATCAATGTTTTTATTATTAATTTCATACATCTCAATGATGGATAAATCATATTTGGAGAGAAAAATTATACGCTCAGACCGGGACTTGAACCCGGTCTGAGTTTGCATTTAGATCGGTACTTGCTCAGGTAGCTCAAATGGTAGAGCACTTGGACTAGAAAACCAAGGGTCCCGGGTTCAAGTCCCGGTCTGAGCGTATAATTTTTCTCTCCAAATATGAAAGCTTACTCTATATATGCGGAAAGGCTACTGTTTTTAACAGAGAGGAGACCCTTTAATTCCTTCCATCGAAGGCTTAAAGGAACCGACCTGGACAGTAACCTAGTGTCCAATCCCTCACCTTCTCGTGGTGCAGCTGTTAGTAATCATGCTTATGCATGATGAACGAAAGGGAAGGGCTACTCACCAACAAGCACTGGTCAGCTTGGTGAGTTTTTCTTTTTTGACCGAATTGGTATTACTTCTCCTCGCCATACCAATTCCCTCTTTCAACTTGTCTATCCAGTCTCCCTTGACTGACCTCTTGTTTCTTTCGACCCTGATGGTATTAGAGTACTCGAGGCCTAGGGGTTCATTTCTCCTTCCTTCCTATACCTACTTTCTCTCAATGGGTGACGTAACCATCACATGTGGTGCCTACTACTAAACGGTTACAACTAGTTTATTGTACTCCAATACAAACATGAAGCCTTGGAAAAAAGAAATACAAATCCGGAGGTAAAATAGTCCCCCATTCGGATCTCCGGACGGGGACCTTTCTTCAAGGAAACAAATATACCAAACCAAGTTATGTAGATAGGAAATAACACTATGAGGTTCTTTAATATTGTTTATTTTTTTATCATTTCACTCACCTCATACTTCAGTATGAGGTGAGTGAAATGATAAAAAATAAACAATACCAAACCAAACTTGATCAAAATCCTCCAGTGGAATACTGGAGGACTATCACAAGCTAAAACGACTGAACTTACAAAAATGCTATCTGACCACCAAATTGATGTATTCACAATTCAAGAAGCAAATCTCACACAGGAACAGTTACAATATTACCACTTCAAGGATTTTACTGTTCACATACTTCCTAAAGGACGACAAATAAGCAGTGGTATTTTAGTTGGAATTCGAACACATATGACTTCATCCGTTCAAATTATCAAAGAAATGGACAATGTAGACAAAATTTGAAATAATTAAAATTAACATATGGATAAATAAATCTCAGTACAATATATATTCAATTTATAATCCACCAAATAACTCCCCTAATCTTGAACATATTACAATAAACCCAAACACAATTATAATGGGAGATTTTAATGCCCATTCACGACGATGGGGCTATACCAAATCTAATAATGCAGGGAAAATTGTAGAAGACTTATTAAATTCAACACCCATAGAAATAATACACAACAAAGAGGATCCTCCAACATATATACATTACTCTGGTTCAGGAACTAATCCTGACTTACTCTTTGTATCTTCTAATTTATACTCCAAAACCAAAAAAACAAATTGTAGAAGATCCTGGCTCAGGACATAGAGCCATCATTGCTACTATTCAACTGGGGAATAACAACTTACTTCCAATGCATCTTAAAACCCAGGTGGAACTTCAAAAAAGCCAATTGGAGGAAACTGTACACAGACGAACTGGAAACCAAATTTGAAAATCCTTTAAACGTATCACTTCAGTCAGATCAAATTAACAAATCTATATGCAAAATAATATTAAAAACAGCAACAAAATATATTACCACGAGGAATAGTCAAAAACTACAAACCCTTCTGGAATTCAAAATTAGAAAAGAATGAAAATAGACCGAGATCTTGCTAGAAATAAAGCAGAAAAAACAAAAGACCCAAAAGATGTACAAAATTGGAGAAAACTGTGCGCACAACTCAAAAAAGAAATTAACAGCAATAAAAGAGAAAATTTGAATAACTTCCTCCAAAAAATGGATTATAGGAAAGATGGCCAGAAAGCATATAGATTTGTACACAATATACAAAATAAAAAAGAACGGCAAAAAAACACCATTTATCCACAACAACAAACAGATTACAAATGAAAGTGAAATAGCCAACAAATTCAACAAACACTACGCTAACACCTATACTTTGTCCTCAGAGAGCAAAAAAGAACAAAAAACAATAAAAGAGAACCTAAAAAATTACATAAAATCAACAAGCAGTACAAAAGATAATATCTTTAATAAGAATTTCAACATTAAAGAGTTAAACATAGCCATTAATAGTTTAAAATCAAACAAATCTCCAGGAGCAGATAATATACATGCAGAATTTCTCAAACACCTTGGCAATAAAGCCAAAACTCAATTGCTCTCCCTTTATAATCTTTCTTGGAACACAAAAGTTCCTGATGATTGGAAAAAAGCTATTATAATACCTATTTCGAAAACAAAAAAATCAACAAATACTTTTTCAAATTATCGCCCAATAGCACTAACTAGTGTAATTGTTAAAACTATGGAAAAAATGATTTCAAATCGATTAAATTGGTATTTAGAAACCAATAATTTACTTTCACCCAATCAAGCTGGATTTAGAGAATTACAATCAACAAATCAACAAATTGTACACCTAAGTCAAGCTATTAAAGACAGTTTCAACAGAAAAGAAGACACTCTGGCAATGTTCGTTGATTTCCAAGGAGCATATGACTCTATTTGGAGATATAAATTATTAGAAAAAATGCAGACTTTAGGCATTCAAGGGAATATGCTACTCTGGATCAGCAATTTTCTCATCCAACGGTTCATCGCTACAAAGTATAATAATCACCTCTCTAAATACCAACAAACACATCGAGGTTTACCACAGGGTTCTGTACTCAGTACCATTCTCTTCAATATCTACATTAATGATCTACCTAAGCATATAGAAAAGCTCGAAACGAAAAACCCTACTTTTTGCTGATGATGTTGTAATATGGGTTTCCAAACCGAAAAACCAAAGTCAACAATTAATAACCATAGCCCAACAATCACTAATACAGTTAGAGAATTGGACATCCCAGAACTTAATGAAGATAAATATACAGAAAACAAATTATCAACTATTTACATTAAGAAAGAAACCACTACCCATCACTCTGAAATTGGAGGGTGAATTATTAACTCAAACACATGAAGCAAAATATTTAGGAATAACTCTGGACACAAAATTAACATGGAAGAAACACATGGAGAATATATGTACAAAGATAGAAACAAGGTTACCATTATTAAAACGATTAGCAGGGAAAAAGTGGGGTTGCAACACACAAACCCTAAACACCTTCTACCAAATGTACATAAAACCTGTACTTCAATATTGTGAAGAAATCCTAGTAACTACTAAAGTGGAAAAACTTAATAAATTGCAGAACCAAATCCTCCGTCTGATAACAGGAGCCGTTAAAACAACACCAATCACTGCCATGCAAATCTTAACAAATAACCCAAACATAGCATCTGAAATTGAGAAAACAGCAGTCACACAGTATGAAAAATTTTTAAGGCTACCCCATAATAACTGGACCCAAATAAAACCACAAGTATGTTTAAAATCTCAGCAAAGCTTCCTAAGCATTGTACAAGAAATCAAACAGAAATTGCAACTTCCACATTCAAAAGAAAATATGCAGATGAGAATCAACCCTCTAGAATTTTTGGAAATCGAATATAACCTTCATTTAACAGAAGACATCAAGAAATCTGAAACTCCTCCATATATTTTAAAACAAATGTCACTGGAAATGATAAATCTAAGATACCCAGCTCCTGAATGGATACATATTTTTACAGATGGCTCCAGCCTACCAAATGATGGTGGCACTGGTGCTGGTGCAGTATGTCCACTTTTTTCCTTTTATCGTAAACTAAACACAAATTCAACAAACTTTGATGGCGAAATTCTAGCAATTTTCTTAAGTTTACAAAATCTTTTATATCACATCCAAAAATTTACAAAAGTTGTAATTCTATGTGACTCCAAAGCAGCCATTCTTGCTATAACACGAGACACAACACCCAAAAGCATCAAAATTATCGAATGTCACAAAATGATAAAACATTTATCCCGTCTACATAAAAAAGTTGTACTTCAATGGATTCCGGCCCATTGTGGAGTGACAGGCAATGAAATAGCCGATTTTCTAGCCAAGAAGGGTAGCAAAATTGTTTCAAACCCAACTTCTGCTCCAGTTTCCTTTCACTCTATCAAAAGAATTATCTCAAATAAATACATCAATAAACTTAGAGAAGAATACACCACCAAAACATCTGGAAAGGAATGGGAAAATCTTCAAGCTTATGACATTACTACATTACAAAGAAAATCTGCAGTAGCAACATTCAGACTGCTAACGGGACATGACTGCTTGAATAAACACCTACACAGAATTGGCATAACAGATTCACCTAAATGCCCTTTTTGCAATTTAAATGAAGATATGGAAAGAAACCATCTCCTCCGTTGTCCAGCTTTTGTAGAAGAGACCAGCCTTTCTGCTAAATATTGGAGTGCAAGAGAGCGAATGATTTCATTATCAAGTGCTCGACATTAGATACCAACCAACCATATTTCTCCCTACATTGAGGTGCCTCCCATTAAAATAATCCAGAACTATGCACAAGGACATAATTTTCTCTGCACTAGCGACCACATTCAGGATTTTTATACCCTAAAAAAAATCCACTGATCTTCATCAGATTTGAACCATGAACTTCAGAATCAGATGTATGCATGATAATCACTAGATTTGAGACCAGTCTGGATGGTGGTTTCTATAGAGATGGGCAGAAAACAGGTGATATCACCTCTTCTCACTTTTACCAATAACATCTTTTTTTACCCTTATCAATTAAAGAACAGAGTAAATGTAAACAAAACCCACATAACCTCGAAGCTTTTCACTGAATCGTTAAGTTATGTCAGAAAACTGTGTAGGCTATTGTCTATTGTTGTAAAGTGTTTGAGAGCAAATGAAAACCTTTGAGGTCACATTGGTTTTGTTTACATCTACTCTATTCTTTAGTTGAAAAGAATTTAGAATCAGACATTTGCTAAGTGCAATGAGAGTACTTTCCAAGTATTATACTGTATTAGTGAAATATTTAAGTGTAATGGATTCATCTATGGGCACCTAACATATGCTTAGGCAGGTAAAAGAAATAGCATTTAAAAATGTACCAATATTTTAAAAATGAGATGCAGGAATTGAATAAAACTAACAATTTTTA
Organism: Diploptera punctata; assembly: GCA_030220185.1. Taxonomy (NCBI): domain Eukaryota; kingdom Metazoa; phylum Arthropoda; class Insecta; order Blattodea; family Blaberidae; genus Diploptera; species Diploptera punctata. The sequence continues at coordinate 43,254 of JASPKZ010008258.1, read as the reverse complement.
TTTAAGTAAAATTGTATCACCTCACCTCATATTCTTCTTATTCTTAGACTGGTTTTGGGACCATCCACAGTACTGTCACGACATAACAATGGTCATGAAAGTACTGAGGATGGAACAGAATAAGTTTACTTACTTACTCACTGGCACTATCGAACCCGTAGGTTCATGGCCGCGCGGACATAAGCTCTCCATACATCCCTATCCTGAGCTAATGTTTTCCAATCATTCCCTGTATAATCTACTTCCCTCAAATCATAGTTAATGTTATTCTCCCACCTCATTCTCGGTCTACCAACTGGGCGTTTTCCCTTTGGCTTTCCTACAAGAAGTTTCCATGTAATTCCCCATTGTTTGAGCCTTTGGCATGGGTTCCCTGAAGTAGTCCCCACCCGGAGAACCGAATGGGGGACTATTTGACCTATGGAAAATTTTACCCCAGTTGAACCCATGTCCGCATTTCTTGACGGTTGTATTTTTACGGTGCAAGATCGTCACTCTTTCGACCAAGGTACTTTTTTCGTCTGGCTTATCACCTTCGACCAGTCTGGCATGGGTAACCCTATCGGCAGCAATGCTAGAAATCAGTTTAAGAAGAAGAATATAAGGCGAGTTGATACAATTTTACCTAAATAAATAATACCTCATAAATTAATTCCTAAAAAGTAAAAAGTAACAATGTTGCCACAACTCAAGAAGAGATTGCAATCACCTAAGGAATTGGTTTACATATGAGTCAAGGATACATGGAAACAACTTTTATGACCACTCTATTTCTTTCTGCTCTGTAAAAGAAAAGGTAAAATGATCCACTACAAGCCTTATGAGGCCATTGGGATAGTAGATATTTGACACAATATGTCGGCTATTATGCATGACAGCCACCTTTATCCCCAGAAAAAGATTTGGTGCTAATTTCAGTTGGAGGCTGAGCCAAACTAGATCATAGTGCCACCAGTAGTAAAGGCCAATTTGAAAATCCTGATTCTATCATGACTAGAGCTAGGAATTTTAGGTGCTGCACTTTTTTTTTGTTACTATAATGTTCCAATTAGCTAGTATTGCAAAGAAAACATTAACGGTCTTACTAATAAAAATCTCTTATACTGGCTTTCATCAGTTGTTTAGTTATTCAATGTATAAGCCTTATGTACATCATGTATAATTTCCTTACTAATAAACTTGTGCAGAGCTATATAACAATACAACCATGACACACAATACGTCACATATTCGTCATCATTATGACGTCAGAACATACGCAGTTTGTAAAAGAAAGAAAACGACATCAACTTGTGATTAATTGTGTAAGAAATGACTATGGATAAGAATAGAGAGCGATTCCCTAATTGGGGAGGTACGGAAAAAATAAGTGTGTTTTAATTTATATACATTTTCCTTCAAGCTATGTCAAATATATCGTAGAATTAGTTTCACAGATAATGTGCTGCCATCTAACGTCAAGAATTTCAAACAATTCTTGGAAGCTAATAAAAGTTTTTCCCATTACCTATGAATTATATGCAGTGTTTTAAGATGCGTTAGAAAACATTCAAAATAGTAGGACATGTTACCGACAACAGAATAACGCTTTAAGCAAAAAAAAAAAATCATTGCGGTTTGATCGGGAATCGAACCTAGGACCTCACGGACCGTAGTCAGAAGCTCTAACCACAAGACTATCAAACTATCACGTACGTTGGTGCAATAATAGTACCTCTATAATTAAATACATTTTTATATCGGTATGTGTATTATGTATTAATGATGCAAGAACGTTTTGTTAAAATAATATTATCAAGCATTTAAACTACATTCAGGTTAAATCTTTTCTACAGGAACTATTGTAGAACATATTCTTTTGTGAATCAACGGTCAACTTTAAAATATTTTTAGGCCTAATCGAGAATGACTGTAACAAAAGGCCTTTATTTTCCTACCCAGAGCTTTATAAATATTATTTATGTCCTGTGCATCCATCAAACAGTTGATTAAAGGGGTTTTTTGTTGCATTTTACCAATAAATTTAAGGAAAGGTGCAATCAATATCCATAAGAAAACAATCAGTTGATATGAAAAAGGGTCACATTTGTCTAGTATACAATCCTTTTATTAAAACAAGGCTGGAGGCATGTCTAACGGATGCCCATTGTAAAAAGTTTGTACACCTCTTATACACTGCGCAGCAAATACCGTGTTTATGAGTAAAGAAATTTTCAACTGTAGGTGGCTTAATGCAAATACCTAGGAACAATTAATCCACAAAGAGAAATGAGATGCACAAAGAAATTAAAAACATAGGATCAATTCTGAAAATGCATTGATTTTATGCATTGCAGAGACTTTTGATGTCCCAACTCCTTTTCAAAAAACATTTTAAGCTTTGAAAATATATATAAAACTATTATTCTAACCAGTTGATTATTCCAGTTATATTATAATGGGTGTGAACCGTGGACTCTTACTTTAAGGGAGGAAAGGAGATTATGAGTATTTGAGAATAAAGTTCTTAGGAAAATTTTTGGACCAAAGAGAGATGAACAGACAGGTGAATGGAGAAGACTACATAACAATGAACTACATGGTCTTTATAGGAAGCCAGATATAATAAGAACAGTTAAGTCTCGTAGACTGCGATGGGCAGGACATGTTGCACGTATGGGGAATGAAAGACGTGCATGGAAACTTCTTGTAGGAAACCAGAAGGAAAACGCCCAGTTGGTAGACCAAGAATGAGGTGGGAGAACAACATTAACTATGATTTGAGGGTAGTAGATTATACAGGGAATGATTGGAAAGCATTAGCTCAGGATAGGGATGTATGGAGAGCTTATGTCCGCGCGGCCATGAACCTACGGGTTCGATAGAGCCAGTGAGTAAGTAAGTAATGTGTATAAACCTTGTATAAAAGTTATATATGGTTTATTAGTAAGAGGGTTATAGTCTTACTCATAAAAATCTCATATACAGACTTTCATCAGTTGTTTACTTATACAATACATAAGCCTTATGTAGATCATGTATAATTTCCTTACTAATAAACGTTGTGCCGGAGCTATATAACAATATAACCGTTACACACAATACGTCACATATTCGTCATCATTATGACGTCAGACCATATTACACGCAGTTTGTAACAGAAAGAAAACGACATCAATTAGTGATTAATTGTGTAAGAAATGACTATGGATAAGAATAGAGAGCGATTCCCTAATTGGGGAGATATGGAAAAAATAAGTGTGTTTTAATTTATGTACATTTTTCTTTACGCAATGTGAAATATATCGTAGAATTAGTTTCACAGATAATGTGCTGCCATCTAACGTCAAGAATTTCGAACAATTCTTTGAAACTAATAAAAGTTTTTCCCATTACTTATGAATTATATGCAGTGTTTTAAGATGCGTTAGAAAATGTTCAAAATAGTAGGAAATGTTAACGACAACAGAATAACGCTTTAAGCGAAAAAAAAAATCATTGCAGTTTGATCAGGAATCGAACCTAGGACCTCTCGGACTGTAGTCAGAAGCTCTAACCACAAGACTATCAAACTATCACGTACGTTGGTGCAATAATAGTACCTCTATAATTAAATACATTTTTATATCGGTATGTGTATTATGTTTTAAAGATGCAAGAATGAATAATATTATGAAGCATTTAAACTATATTCAGGTTAAATCTTGTCTACAGCAATTATTGTAGAACATATTCTTTTGTGAATCAATGTTCAATTTAAAAAATATTATTAGGCCTAATCGAGAATGAGTGTAACAAAAGGCATTTATTATGCCTTTATTTTCCTACTCAGAGCTTTATTAATATTATTTATGTCCTGTGCATCCATCAAACAGTCGTTAAAGTGTTGCATTTTGCATTAAATTTAAGGAAACTTTCATCAATATCATAAGAAAACAATCAGTTGATCTTGAAGTCCGACATTTTATCTAGTTATACAATCCTTAAACAATCCCATGTAAAGTTGTACACCTCTTATACACTGAACAGCTAATACAGTGTTTATTAGTAAGAATTTTCAACTGAGATGTGTATAAACCTTGTATAAAAGTTATATATGGATTATTAGTAAGAGGGTAAATAAATGCCCCTAACTGTGTTTTAGTTGCACCTTTTCTTTAATGGAAGCACATTTTGCACCTTTTCAAACCTTTTTTGTCTCCTTTGGAACATTTTATTACCAAAATAATATATATATATATATATATATATATATATATTACATTTATTCAAATACGATTTCAAGGGTTTTTTTCGAGAATAGAATAGATTTAGATTTATTTATTTAGCCTGGTGGAGTTAAGGCCATGTGGCCTTCTCTTCCACTCTCCAGGGCAAACATATATTACATCAGAATATAACAATCACAATGAACTTTAATATTAAATACTAAATAAAAATTTGATCAAAAAGATAATATCTATTATATTACGATCTATAATGCAACTAGTTAATGTTCCGAAACTAGTTTATAATCAAATAAAAAGAACAATATGAGGTGAGTGATAAAAAATATTCTACCTAGTTAATGTTAGTTAAAATTAAGACTAAAACTAATAATAAAATGTATACAATCAAGACATATTAAATTGTCCCTTTCTAATGTATATATAAAACAAAGAAAAATAATGAGATATAGAAAACTAATTTTACGTTTGTACAATATTTAAAACAAAACAAAAGAAAATACTTGTTAATCATAATATTATTTTCATAGATAATTAAATTTATTAATTGTTAAAAGAATAATATCAGTGAGGTGTATAAGTTAGTTTGTTATTAAATAATTCTTTAATTTGTTTTTGAACGATGTTATAGTTTGACAATCTCTGACATAGGGCGGAAGGGAATTCCATGTTTTGGTAAGTGAGACCGTAAAAGATAATGAATAATATACAGTGTGATGAGGAGGGATATAAAGCACAATGTGCTGATGGGATCGAGTGTCAAGATTATGTGTGTCGGATAGTCTGATGAAGCGGCGTGATAAATAATTAGGCGATGATGTGTGAAGGATTTTATAGAGAAGGGATAGTGAATGGACAGTTCTACGATCTCTTAGACGAAGCCACGATAAATGCTCCAGGGATGGTGTAACATGGTCGAATTTGCGAATACCACAAATAAAACGTGCGTAAGAATTATGAACACATTGAAGTCTTTGAGTGTAAATAATATTTAAGTCTGTAAAAAGAGTGTCACAATAATCAAAATGGAGCATTGCAAGTGTTTCTACTAACATTTTCCTTAGAGCGAATGGCAGACAATTTCTTACGCGATTTAATGAATGTATTATTGAGAAGACTGTTTTGCATGTATGGTTTATTTGTGTATTCCAATTTAAGTTGTTGTCAATAAATACTCCTAGAATTTTTACTGTCTCACTGTAAGGGATTTGAGCTCCATTTAGTGACACATGCGAGACTGTGTTTAGGTTAATTGTAGATAATAATCTCTGGTGACCCATAATGATTGATTGTGACTTTCTAGGATTTAATTGCAGTCCATATTTAACTGTCCAAGTCATTAGTGAGTCAAGATCCTCGTTAATTTTGGCAACAGCGTCATTTAGAGAATATTTGTCTGTGTGGATGTAAATTTGCATGTCGTCTGCAAATAAATTATGTTTGCAATGCTTTAGGGAGTTAGATATGTCATTTATGTAGATTGAAAAAAGTAAAGGTCCAAGCACCGAACCCTGTGGAACCCCAGCTTTACAGAAGGACCAAGAAGAACATAATGCATGATTTCCTACAACAGATTGCTGGCACTCATGAAGGTAGGAATTGAACCATTGCGTGGCACTATCAGAGAGTAAGAGGTTTTTAAGTTTATGCAACAATAAGTCCATGTCTACCGTGTCGAATGCTTTACTAAAGTCCAGTAATGTAAGAATGGTAAGTTTTCAATTATCAGCAGCTTCGCGTATGTCTTCGCAAATATTTAGTAGAGCAGTATTTGTATTGTGTCCTGTCCTGAAGCCTGACTGAAATTGATCTAGAAGGTTGTGTTCATTTAGGTAGTCAGTCAGTTGTTTATGGACTAATCGTTCCAGAGCTTTTGAAAGGGTAGGTAAAATGCTAATGGGTCAAAAGTTGTTCGGAGTTAAGGGCATTTTAACTTTAGGCAGTGGGCGTACGAGGGCTTGTTTCCACAATGAGGGATATGTAGAAGTTTGTAGTGAGGAGTTAAAAATATGAGTTATAGTAGGTAGTATAGCGTCGATTATTTTATTCAGTAAAGTAATATTTATACTGTCAGTTCCTTCTGCTTTGGTTTTTATTTGCATGATGGCTTTCTTTACGTCGTAATTTGTATCATATGAGAAGTGGAAATGTTCTCTGTCGGGTTGATTTGTCAGTGATAATTCATTTATTATTTGTTCTTTATCCTTTGGAGTAGTAGTTATACCTGTGAAGTGATTATTGAGTGTGTCCAGGGAAACAGGTAATTTGTCTACCTGCGTGTCTTTTCTCCCTATTACCATTCTATTCAAGTTTTTCCAGATTTCTGAAGTATTGGTATCTGTTAGGCTGTATAAATGTCTAAGTTTGGCGTTTCTTATAGCTTGATTTGTCTTGTTATGCAACTGTTTATATTGATTGAGATTTGTGTCTGTTTTGTCGAGTCTATATTTCTTATGTGCTGCGTCTCTATCAGCCATCAAGTTACGAATTGAAAGAGTCATCCAGGGTGCAGGGGGTTGTTTCACAAGTTTAGTTTTTAGTGGGGCATGTCTGTTGTATAATTGTAGTATAGTCATTTAGTGCTTCAACTTTTTCATCTACAGAATGCAGCGTCCATATTGAATGCCACGGCATCTGCATAGCTTCTTCAATTAGGGCTGCATTGTCTATATGTTTTAAGTCTCTATACATAATAGTCTTTCGAGTCAGTTTAGGGCAGTGCAGCGAATATGCTAAGAATATAATATCATGTGCTGATATTCCCGGGGCTGGCAGTTGCCCATGAGTAAGTACTCTGTCTGGATTATTAGTTGCAATTAAGTCAAGTAACATCTCAGAGTGATAAGTGTGATGTGTAGGCCATATGGGTAGGAGAGTCATATCACAAGTCTGGAACGTAGCCATCAGTTGTTGTGTATGTCTGTTATCAGTGTCTAGTATATTTATATTAAAGTCGCCCATAACGATAACGTGTTCATATTGTATTCGCGCGTTTTGTAAAGTGGACTCTATTTCAGCGATAGCTTTTATTTTAGGAGGTTGGTATACTACACAGAGAAGACTTTTTTGAAACTCACAAATATTTCTATTAACATAATTTCAGCAGATGGTTCATTATTAGATAAATACACAATTTTAGGAGTAAGGTCTATTCTAACGAAGGCTCCAATACTGCCCCCGCGACTGTAAACACGGTCATGTCTAAGAAAAGTATAACCATCCATGTCAATTAAAGAAGAGGTAATGTTGGGATTTAGCCACGTTTCAGATATGAGAAGAGCATGGATATTCAAAGAGAAGAAAATTGTTCTGATATGTGCAGTAATACTTTGAGCATTGAAATGGACTACCTGCAAGGAATTAGGATATGGGGATAAAGCTGTTTCTAAAACATCCCTTGAAGTAGTGGGGGCAAGAAGGGGTGTGGGAAGGTTATTGTCCTGTAGCTTGTCAGAGACTGTAAAAAAAATCATTATTTAAACGAAAAATGGTCGTAAAATATTTCAACAAAATTACAAACTATAAACGATATGTGGTATCAGTCCACATCACATTACTTCCACTTCAGTGCAATCCCATTAGGCTATTCCTTTTAAATTAGTTTGCGCCTCATTGCACCACAGTTATGCAAAAGCTATTGTTCAAGCAAGGAAGGTTGTTGAGTGCGTGAATAAATGTTTCAGTTCAAAATAATATTTGACTAGTGCTGTCTGCTATTTTCCTGAGTTACCAGTATACAGTATGCCGAAACCGAAAGTGAACTCCTATAAACTATGTGATATTGTTAAAAAGTTTAGTGCAGATGGAATTCAGAGTGACGGGTCTGTTATCAGGTGCATTCTTTGTGATATTTCAATAACAATTGATGAAAAACATCAATGCATTCTGTTACACAACATATTAGTAGTGTAAGTACTTACATAGACTCTTTAATATAAGACAACATGCATGAATTTTGTTTTGTTAGTTACTTGTTGTAATTGATTTTGGTAATCTTTAATGATTATTTACATGGGAAATTTGCAACTCTTATTTAAAAAATTGCACCTTTTTTGCATCTTTTTCTGCTAAATTAAAGCACCTTTTCACCAAAATTTTGCACCTAAAATTCCTAGCTCTACATATTACTTTAACCAACTATGCTACAGTGTGCCCCCTCTTTATTCTGTGCTACAAGGTAATCTGCCATCCGAGGTGGTCCTGAGTCTGGTCTACTGGGAATATTGAACAGTGCTGATAGAATCATCTTATACTCACAACAGTGAAGTTCTTTTATTGCTAAAACATGCATGTAGGAGTACAGAATATGGTACCGTAACATAAGATCACAATTATATAAAATTAATTGGACCGAGGCACTTGCTACATGAATTGATTCATTTGGTATATGAGAATGTACCTGTTTGTGAATGTAAAGATTTGATGAAGTGGGGAAGGATTTCCCACAGACAGTGCACTGGTAAGGGCGCAGACCTGTGTGAAGTGTGCGATGAATTCGTAGAGCATCATTACGTACAAACTGTTTACCACACTCATCACATTGGAACCGAGGACTGCGATGTTTGTGCATGTGTTCATTGAGTTTTGCTTGAGTCACATATTTTTTATCACACAAATTGCATGAATATTCCAGTTTACCTGCAAAGTATCATCATTCTATATTACATTTATTACACAAGTTTCTTCGTTCCTAAGTTCTTACCTTTGTTACTTTACATATGTATAGGGCCCCTAAAATTTTGTAAAATAGTATATTATTCAATTAATTATTAAAATTCATCGGAGAATATATTGTTTAAACAACTCACCTCATAGGATTCATGCTTCCATGATATCGTGATTTCAAACATAGTCATGTTCATCTTCAGCCATAACTCCGACTTTTTCATTATTCATTAATATTTGACTACTTAAATATATTCACTAAATAATAAGGGAAATAAAAAAAAGCTTAAAACCCATAAAAAATAATAAATAATTTAAAGACAAAGTGATACTATGAGGTTTATTTTAATTAATAATTGAGTTAAAATTTAATACCTCACCTCATAATTGTAGATTTCTCGAAGATATGTTTCGATTTATTTAACTTTTATAGGAATTAATCACTATGAGGTTTAATTTATGATAAAATCAAATGTTTCTTACCTTTCCTCATATAAACCTTCTAAGTAGATCATGATTTCGAAACCATAACGGTCTCATCTTCAGTACAATCTTGGCGACTGACGTTGTCGATCGGAAGAAACACTTCTTCTTCCCTCTGTTGGTAGACCTATGAACCTCTGGATCAGGTCAGGATTTGGAGGAATTTCAAAGTTCATAAGTTTTCCTTTGTTTTTCTGAATGTGGATTTTTCCCCAAACCATGAGTTCCTTTTGTTTATCTATTTGTTTAATTAGACTGGCTTTTGATTCAATTAAATGTTTTCAGACCATCCATTGAAACACCGTAAGTTTCAAAAAATTTTCAAAAAGTTTAATATAAGATTGGCACCGAAGAATAAATACAGCCTTAATAGGATAATTGAAACCAATAAAAATGAAAGAATTGAACAAGAAAACAAATCAGGAATTTATCAGATCAAATGCAGGGATTGTGACAAAATTTATATTGGAAAAACAAAAAAAAAAAAATTGGAAACAAGGTTGAAAGAACATCTTAGAAACGTCAAAAATGGAGAAGTGGAAAAGTCAGCAGTAGCTGCTCATGCTTGGTCTGAAAAACATTTAATTGAATCAAAAATCAGTCTAATTAAACATATCGATAAAAAAAAGGAACTCACAGTTTGGGAAAAAATCCGCATTCAGAAAAATAAAGGAAAACTTATGAACTTTGAAATTCCCGCAAATCCTGACCTGATCCAGAGGTTCATAGGTCTACCAACAGAGGGAAGAAGAAGTGTTTCTTCCGATCGACAACGTCAGTCGCCAAGATTGTACTGAAGATGAACTCACAGTTTGGGAAAAAATCCGCATTCAGAAAAACAAAGGAAAACTTATGAACTTCGAAATTCCTGCAAATCCTGACCTGATCCAGATGTCCATCGGTCTACCAACAGAGAGAAGAAGAAGTGTTTCTTCAATTTGACATAACATCAGTCGCCAAGACTGTACTGAAGATGAGACCGTTATGGTCTCGAAATCGCAATCTACTTAGAAGATTTATATGAGGAGAGGTAAGTAACATTTGATTTTATCACATGTTTCAATGCTTCTGTGTATCAAAACAAATCTTCGAGAAATCTATAATTATGAGGTGAAGTGTTCAATTCTAATTCAATTATTAAATATTATATTATTTTCATTATTTTTTATTGCTAAGAAGTAAGAAAGCATTTTGGGCAATAATCTTTAGGAATTTATCTTTGAAGCTTCTGAATTTGAGAAACTTAAAAATTCATCATTCTGGACAAGATTTGAACCTCCCAATCTTTAGTTACACATCAAAATGTTATCAACAAGCAAAAAATTGTTTCTAAATTATACACAAAGAAATACATTATTAAATGAGAATGGGCACTTAACAACAAATGAGGGAAATTTTGAAGAACTGACAGAATTCATATACTTATGAACAATAGTTTTACAATCAGGAACAAGCATAAAGAAAATAAATATAGGCTGAACTTGTTAATATTATTTGTTTTTAAACATCTTAATGATGGACAAATTATATTTGAAAAGAAAAATATACGCCTAGACTGGGGTTTGAACCCAGGACCTTTGACTCTCTATGTCAATGCTCTTCCATCTGAGCTACCTACGCGTTTAGATTGGAGGCCTAGGTAGCTCAGATGGAAGAGCATTGACATAGAGAGTCAAAGGTCCTGGGTTCAAACCCCAGTCTAGGCGTATATTTTTCTTTTCAAATATAATAGGCTGAACTATTATATTGCTATTATGCATTATAGAAATACTTGTCATTCTAAGTTCTCTCAAAAACTAAAAATACATAAAATGGTGATTCTTTCATTCATAATATAAATGGTCTCTTGCTTTAAGAAAGGAGAAAAAAGGTGAGAAAATTTGAAAAAATTGTTGGGTCAAAAAGGGATGAACAGAAGGTGAATAGAAGAAACTATATAACAGTGAGCTATGGGAAATCAGATGTAATAAGAATTAATTAAATAAAAATAAAACACGATTTTATTATTAATTTAACACTTCTCATAGAAGGATAAAAAATAAAACAGTTTTTATTTGATTTTCATATTTATTATACAATTCAGAGACAGCTGTTTCGGTACACTGTACCTTCTTCAGACATGTTAAATTATGAATTTTGTTCCAACTGATCTAAGCAACAATACAATAATATTTATTTTAAATAAATATTGTTGTATTGTTGCTTAGATCAGTTGGAACACAATTCATAATTTGTTAACATGTCTGAAGAAGGTACAGTGTACCGAAACAGCTGTCACTGAATTATATAATAAATATGAAAATCAAATAAAACTACGTTTTATTTTTTATTTAATTAATAAATATGGATTTTCATCAAGTAAACACCAACTCAATTGATTATGTAATAAGAATTGTTAAGTATCCTTAAGACTATAATGGATAGGAGATATTTTTATGAATGAGTAATAAGAAAGGTAATTAATATTTAATTTTAGGAAGTTATATTTTGAGGTTATTTTAATTATATTATTTTTAGTCTGATCATCTTACCTCAATATTAATGTTCAAGAACAAATCAACATTAATACTGAGGTAAGATGATCAGACTAAAAATAATATAATAAGAAAGGTGCATGTAATCTTGTAGCAGGAAAACAAGAGGAAGGTTAAGAATATATGTATGGTGGCAGGATTTGAAATTCAATGCAGGCATCTGAGACTGAAAATTTTACAATTAAGATTTCCAAATTTGCTGCGTAAGGAACCAGTAGCATAGGAGTACAGTAATAATTATAGTTTGTGATGTAAAATATGCTGGGAAACAAAAGGACAGATGTTGTATAAATTTAGTGGAACCATACCTGTGTGTCTGGCTAAGTGAGCATCGAGAGTGATTTTCTGTGTGAAGGACTTCTTGCAGATATTGCAGGGAAAAGGTTTGTTTTTCTGATGTGTCACCAGGTGAACTTGGAGAGCATTGCGACGTACGAACAGCTTACCACATTCCTCTACGCACACAGAAAACATGTTTCAACTGGGATTATTTATATAATTGAAACAAATTCACACCTTGAGAGCTCTGATAAACAAGGTCAATTAAAATGGTTGCAGTCACTTTCAAATTAAAATACAGGGAGGCATTACTGTGATACAATATTTAAACCTTTGCTTTAGTTTTCTTAAACATATTTTACTACCTTTCAATTCATTAATAAGTTAGTTGTATGACCTTGTGTCTCTCGGTCAGACATAGGCATTCGCCCCCCCCTACAGGGCAGAAATTTAACCATACTAATTTAGTGACACTTGCTTTCGTATAGATGTCACTGAGTGGTCCATAGTCAGCATTCTGCCTCATAGTGACATCTAGGAAACTAAAGTATTACTAGGATGGGAATGTTCAGTAAATTTTGCACAGAAGCCTTTTTATTCAGGCTTGTGGTACTTTTATTAGCCTGAAAATCTTCAGACTTGGGACCGACAGCTTAGAGTCCCTCCCAGAGGAGGATTTTTCCATCCTAAAAATTTCATCAACCACAGATGGGTTTGAACCCACAACCCTCGGGACTAGAGGCAAGGAACATATCTGCTAGACAACTAATAAGTTAGTATATTATTTAAAATTATATTTAACAACTTGTGTCACAAATGTGATATTGTGGTAGCAATTGTGTTTGTGACATTCAAATCCAATAATGAAAGAGCTATAAATTTTCCTCAGATGCCTCTTACTTCAGATTTAAGGTTCTTTCGTATGTTGTAAATTTGCAACATAAGACCTATGGTTATACTTTTTATTTTTTTAAAAAAGCCATACACAGGATTTTGTATGTAATTAAAAATTCATCAGCCCTGACTGGGTTTGAATCCACATATCTCTCAACTCGAGGTGAAAATGGTAACTAGCAGTCTGCCTGAATCAACTTCTCAATTTAAGTACCTAGTCATTTCTCCCTAAAAATTGAGACAACCCTATACAAAGGAAAAAAAAAATCTATATATAGCCAGATTCAAACCCAGAACCAATAAGATTATATGGAAAATTGGTAGTAACAGCAGAACTTTGACAGGCAGAGTTTTGAATGAGGATATAAGGGATGCCTTCAGAAACTGGCCCTTTACGAATCACAGAGTTTTATGAGGTGAGATGTAAAAATAATATCAGATTCATTAATTTATATAAAAATATGATATGGGTCAAATCCTCTCTCCCAAAAAGATTAAGTATGATATTTCAAATAGTTCTCATGCTTTGTGTAAGATTCAGGATATTCTTCAGAATGTGACAATTGCTGCAAACATTGAATGAAATGATAATTTGCTGAGAAACTCACGGCAAGCCAGAGCCGAGTCCCTGTTGACATTGTGTTGACGTATCAGATGTGAATCCAAACTTGTCTTGGAAGCAAATTTGTTGTAGCAGTAATCGCACGAGAAAGGTTTCTCTCCTGAAATATATACAGTATGCATTTGTTATATTATTACATTTTATTTTTTGACCTACAGAATAATCCATATCAAATCGGAGAGCAAAAAATCTTGCAATTAATTTTTTTTAATTTTATGTATCCCTAAATATAGTGAATACATTTATAAACGTATTAATATAGAAATTTAATTTTTATCATTTATAGATTCATAGTTATGACAATCTAAAATTCTCGTAAATATGATAATCTAAAACATTTACTAACTAATATTTCTGAAACAGTAAACAGCAAAAATTTGTTTCAAACGTATTTATATAGGTGATATCATGTAGTTTAAGGGTGTTATTTTTATAATTAGGATATTTTTATTTTCGGTGTCAATTTTCTATTTTATGGCGGTTTACTGCAGTACATATCAAAAAATGAAAACGAAAAAAATACACGTAATAAGGATTAATTTCTAGCAATTACCTTTTTGGTGGGATGAATAGTTCAGACAATATAAATGTTTTTTATTCTATTTTCGTTAAAATCTGACGGATCCACAGCGCAGCTGGTTCATTTCACGACCAAGGTCGCATGCGTAGTTAATTGAAACAGCTGACCCCGTTTCATCAGTGACTTTTTCAACTGCCATTAAATCTAATAGATTATTGTATGTTCTGCTTAATGGAACAGTACCGTTAATTTATAAAAGTGGTGATATTTTAATTCTTACTCAGTAGATGTTTATTTATGGAATTTAATTGCTGAAGCGAGAAGTAAAGAGCTCTGTTACATTTACTCTGAGTTATTATACAAATTATTTATAACTAACTAAGTCACTGGTTCTGTCGAACCTGTAGGTTCATGGCCATGCGAACATAAGCTCTCCATACATCCCTATCTCGAGCTAACGTTTTCCAATCATTCCCTGTACAATCTACTTCCCTCAAATCATGTATAATGTTATTCTCCCACCTTATTATTGGTCTTCCAACTGGGCGTTTTCCCTCCGGTTTTCCTACCAGAAGTTTCCAAGCACCTCTTTCATCCCCATATGTGCCATATGTCCTGCCCATCGCAGCCTACGAGACATAACTGTTCTTATTATATCTGACTTCCTATACATATCATATAGCTCACTATTATTAGTATTCTCCATTCACCTGTCTGTTCATCTCGTTTTGAACCAAGAATTTTCCTAAGAATTTTATTCTCAAATACTCGTAATTTTCTTTCCTCCCTTAAAACAAATTATTTATTTTGTTACAAATTTTTCATTACAATTTAAATGTAATATTATAATAAAAACTCTTACATCATTAATTGAATAAACTGGTATAGATTTTTATTAAGTTATAATTACTCATTTCAATCTTGAAATAACGTTTTATTCAGTGTACTGTATTGTACCCTGAAAACTATGATGAAATTGTGTTGTTATAAGATATCACTTCCAAATAAAACCAAATGTTTTAATACTTGTACCACTTCCTAACAAACAATAATAATGCTGAATCAGCATCTTCCTGAAAATCTGCTTCTCCATCAACAATTCTCAAGTTCAGATTACTTAATAGACAGCTGATTTAAATTAGTGTGTGTTTTTAGTGCACCTCGTCATTTTAAGTGTCACAGTCAAATTTAAAATTATTTAATATTTAATTTTAGGAAGTTATATTTTGAGGTTATTTTAATTATATTATTTTTGGTCTGGACATCTTACCTCAATATTAATGTTGATTTGTTCTTGGACATGTTTCAAAACAACATTAATATTGAGGTAAGATGTCCAGACCAAAAATAATATAATTAAAATTATTTTTTATTGTTTTTAACTAACAAGTTTGCAGATCTACAAAGACTAAATGGCGAGTTAGAAGTTAAATATAATTTTAATTATGTTTATATTAGTATATAATAGTTATCAACAATATTATGTGTTAATATATAATTTTACAATTTCTTAACTGTTTCTGGAATGAGATAATAACCGTAGAGATACAAATTTTGTGTTATAAAAGGAGAATAATGGGACGTTTAGGCATTAAATTAAACACTATAACAATAGTGTCATTACTAAATTATTGTAATCAAATGGTAAAGAGAAAAATTTATGCCTGAACCGGGAATCGAACCCCGAACCTTCAGCTTTCCGTGCTGATGCTCTAACCATTGAGCTAATCCAGGCTTCCCTCCCATCCAAGCATAAATCCTTCCTTTACCTTACTGTCTTGGTCCCACATTTAAATGCTATGAATCATCATTCACAAATACACAATGAATGGCTTCTACCTGAAGAAGACATGAAGGGACTCCACATAGCTATAGCATTATTTATTAAATTAATATTAAGAAGCTAAAGCTGTTACTATGATTGAAATAAGTATATTAAAGTACACTACTAAATTATTGTAATCAAATGGTAAAGAGAAAAATTTATGCCTGAACCGGGAATCGAACCCCGAACCTTCAGCTTAAAATTTTTCTCTTTACCATTTGATTACAATAATTTAGTAGTGTACTTTAATATACTTATTTCAATCATAGTAACAGCTTTAGCTTCTTAATATTAATTTAATAAATAATGCTATAGCTATGTGGAGTCCCTTCATGTCTTCTTCAGGTAGAAGCCATTCATTGTGTATTTGTGAATGATGATTCATAGCATTTAAATGTGGGACCAAGACAGTAAGGTAAAGGAAGGATTTATGCTTGGATGGGAGGGAAGCCTGGATTAGCTCAATGGTTAGAGCATCAGCACGGAAAGCTGAAGGTTCGGGGTTCGATTCCCGGTTCAGGCATAAATTTTTCTCTTTACCATTTGATTACAATAATTTAGTAGTGTACTTTAATATACTTATTTCAATCATAGTAACAGCTTTAGCTTCTTAATATTAATTTAATAAATAGTGTCATTGTTATAGTCTGGGCGAAAATTTTCTCTTCAAATATAATTTATCCTTCAGTGAGAAGTGTTAAAATTAATAATAAAAGAATCAATAGAAGCCCTACTGCCTTTATAAAGTAGTGTTTAAATTCCCAATAAATGTCTTCTTAATAAAGAAGCCGCCATTTGCAAAGATAGAAGCAAAGTTTTCATAGCATCTGGCATGAGGGAATTACAACATATATAAGAGAAAAATTTGCATCTAGATCGCAACCTGCCTCGGTAGCTCAGTTAGTACAGCATTGGCCTGGAAAGCCAAAGGTGCTGGGTTCGTGTCTCGGTCTGGGCAAACATTTTTCTCTTCAAATATAATTTATCCATCAATGAGAAGTGTTAAAATTAATAATAAAAACATCAATAGAAGCCCTACTGGCTTTATAAAGTAGTGTTTAAATTCCCAATAAATGTCTTCTTAATAAAGAAGCCGTCATTTGTAAAGATAGAAGCAAAGGTTTCATAGCATTTGGGGCAAGGGAATTACAACGTATATAAGAGAAAAATTTGCATCTAGATCGCAACTCGCCTTGGTAGCTTAGTTGGTAGAGCATTGGCCTGGAAAGCCAAAGGTGCTGGGTTCGTGTCTCGGTCTGGGCAAAAATTTTTCTCCTCAAATATAATTTATATAAAATTATAGAATATTCACCTGAAAGGTCCGTCTCCTCAACTTAATTATCATTTAACTGTAGCGCTTTCGGGACTTGTCCCATCATCGGCAGGATTCAAAACTGGTGTTTCACTGAAGATCTGGTAGAGGGGGTTGCATGTATTGGGTTCGTTTTCGTTTATCAGGCTGTCGTTGTGAGCTGCTTTCATGATTTCCATCTCTTCGAGTACGTTTATCTTCGCTGGATTATTTTCTCTGTGCATTACTAGAGATGGAAATCATGAAAGCAGCTCACAACGACAGCCTGATAAACGAAAACGAACCCAATACATGCAACCCCCTCTACCAGATCTTCAGTGAAACACCAGTTTTGAATCCTGCCGATGATGGGACAAGTCCCGAAAGCGCTACAGTTAAATGATAATTAAGTTGAGGAGACGGACCTTTCAGGTGAATATTCTATAATTTTATATTAATTTTGAATAAACCTCAACGGAACACATCATGAATCTTATAAAAGTTGATCAAATATAATTTATCCCTCAGTGAGAAGTGTTAAAATTAATAATAAAAACATCAATAGAAGCTCTATTGGCTTTATAAAGTAGTGTTTAAATTCCCAGTAAATGTCTTCTTAATAATGAAGCTGCCAATTGCAAAGATAGAAGCAAAGGTTTCATAGCATTTGGTGTGAGGGAAATGCAACGTATATAAAGAGAAAGTTTGTGTCTAGATCGCAACTTGCCTCGGTAGCTCAGTTGGTAGAGCATTGGCCTGGAAAGCCAAAGGTCCCAGTTTCGAGTCTCTGGGCAAAAATTTTTCTCTTCAAATATACGAGAGTCATACTGAAAGTCATGAGCAACATTTTTTAAACAATCATAATATTTATTTTAGACAAACCAAGTACACCATGTTAATCTACAGACCTTTGTGCTACTTTTCAACATGGTCTCCATTTCATTGCACACATTGTGTCCAGCGTTCTACAAGCTTGAAAATTCCCTTATGATAGAAGTCCGTTCCAGCTGCCCCAAGACACTGACGCACTGCTTTCCGAATATCCTCCAGCATCTCGTAGCGTTGGCCTCTCATCTGCTCCTTCACAGAACCGAAAAGATGGTAGTCGGAGGGTGCCAAATCGGGACTATAGGGAGGATGTGGAAGAGTTTCCCACCCAAATGTCCTGATCTTCTCCACAGTGGCACGAGCAGTGTGAGGACGCACGTTATCATGTTGCAGAATGATCTTCCTTCCAGGGCGTTTGTCGTGCAATGCATGACGGAGCTTCACAAGTGTCTGGATATAGCGGGCAGCATTTATGGTTTGTCCAGGATCAAGAAATTCAACCAGAATGCAACCTTGCGCATCCCAGAAGACGCTGCCCATAACTTTCCCAACAGATTGCACTGTCTTCGCTTTTTTCTTTGATGGCGAATTCAAGTGGTGCCATTCCATACTCTGGCGTTTTGTTTCAGGCTTGTAGCAATGAAACCAGCTTTCGTCACCTGTCACAATACTCGTCAAAAAATCATCACCTTCATTTCAAAATCTCTGAAGACGGTTATGGGTGATGGTTTTTCTCTGAAGTTTGTGGTCTTCACTCAATAAACGTGGAACCCAACGGGCACTAACTTTTCGGTAACCTAAGCTGTGAATCATTTCTTGCAGTGCACTGTGTCCTACTGCAAGTTTTGTAGCGATTTCATTCACTGTGATACGCCTGTCGTGGCGACCGCTACGAGGCTCATCTTTGATACTCGTGTTCCCATCTTTAAAATGTTTCACCCATATCCTAACACTGCTGGCACCCATGCAGGCATCTCCGTAAGCACATTGAAGTCTTTGGTGAATATCAACAGCAGATTGTTCCTCTTTAACAAGGAATTCAATGACAGCGCGCTGTCGAAACGAAACATTGATGTCTGCCATTTTGGAAACACTGCGTGTGGTCACATGATAGAAGTTATGATGCGACAAAATGGCAATGTTATGGTATAAAGTCTGTAGATTACGATCCTGCAGTTGTTTTTGTTACATTGTTGAAATTTGAATTTTAACAATGGGTTGCTCATGACTTTCAGTATGACCCTCGTACTATAACAACAGTTTAGCTCATATTGTGCATTTTAATATCATCTTTGATATGTCATGAGTAGGGGATGTAAGATCAGTAAGTGATGCCAAGCCAATAAAATATTACTTGTAACAGCATGAAAATTGTTATAAATTATTATCAGTAGCTTAACATTCCTTGCAATAAATAATAAATTAATGAGTCATTTTAACATCTTACCTCATATTTCATGTTTTATCAAACACGGTAACTAAGTTGAAGACAAAATTATAATTAGGAATTGTGAAAACATTTTTGAAAATATAAATGAAAAACCAAAAAACAATAGAGCCATTAAGAACATGAAAATATTGAAGAATATCAACAACAAAAAAGCAATAATTTCGAAAGCCGATAAAGGAAACAAAATTGTAATTTTGAATAAAGACGATTATGTAAACAGAATGAACCTTCTCTTAAATTCAAATGAATATGAAGAAATTACATGCAATCCTCTTCCAAAAGCAATAAAATCATTTTACTAATACAATAAAAAACATCAAATATGCTATCAAAGAACAAGATAAATACAAGTTGAAAGTATCAAACCCACAGATTCCAAAATTGTATGGGCTCCCAAAAATACATAAAGAGGGGAATAAGATGAGACCCATTATTAATAATATTGGCTCACCTTGTTACAATTTGGCAAAATGGCTTACTAAGAAATTTAATGAAACTACCAAGTTTCGACAACAAAAGTATTGAAAATTCAATTGAATTAGTTAATGAACTGAATAATATCACTTTGGATTGTAATGATAGATTGGTTTCTTTTGATGTCATTTCTTTATTTCCGAGCATCCCAATTGGGAAGATGTTAAATATTTTAGAAAAATGGCTTATTTCCTTGAAACTACAAAGAGAAATAATTAATGAATATTTGAATCTTACAAAACTTTGTATCGACAACAATTTTTTCACCTTCAATGAAAAATTTTATAAACAAATCTCAGGTCTGGCTATGGGAAACCCACTTTCACCATTTTTGGCAAATTTATTTATGGGTTATTTAGAATGTCATATCACCAATGCTTATCCCTGGATGTTCAAATGTTGGTATAGATATGTGGATGATATTTTCTCTGTGATAAATTCTAAATATATTGAAGATGCATTAAAATTACTCAACCTCCAGGATGAATCTGTGAAATTTACTATGGAATTAGAAAATAATAACCAAATCCCATTTTTGGACCTCTACATAAGAAGGAATGAACAACAACAAAGAATTGAATTCAATATATACAGAAAAGATACTCATATTGACAATTACATAAAGTCTTCAGGTTTCAATCATATTGCGCATAAGCATGCAATTTTCAACAGTTTGATATATAGATTATTGAATGTTCCACTAAATGAAGAGGATTTTAAGAAAGAATACAATCACATTTTGGACATAGCTAATTTAAATGGTTTTGGACAGGAAATAATTATAACTAAATTGAAGAAATTCAGACAACAAAAAAGATTAAAAGAATACACTACCCTGCAATTTGATTCAAAGAAAGGAAAACAATTTAAGAAAATCACTTATCATCCTGGAATACATAACAAATTTCAAAAAATTTTCAAGAAATTCAACATTACATTGGCACCGATAAATAAATTTAGCCTTGGTAACTTATTAATAACCAATAAGAAAATGAACACCCTAGATAGTAAAAAATCTGGAATTTATCAAATTGATTGTCGAGATTGCAATAAAGTATACATAGGAAAAACAAAAAGAAATTTGGACACTCGCACAAAGGAACACTTTAGAAATATTAAAAATGGTGAAATTGAAAAATCAGCTATTGCAGCACATAGTTTGTTGGAAGGTCATAGAATTGAAAAAGAAGCTAAACTTCTTAAACATTTGGAAAAACCTTTGGAATTGACAGTTTGGGAGAAAATATTTATACAGAAGAACAAATTTAAATCTATGAATTTCGACATTCCGGATGAACGTGACCTCATCTCGAAGTTCATCGAATCAACACCAGATGGCAACGATATCTCGAAGTTCGTCAAATCAACACCAGATGGCAACGTTAGAGAGGGAGATTCCAACGAATATCCGGTAGTCATAATGGCGGTTGAAAATGAATGACAAGATCATTTGAAAACTATAGTTACCCTGTTTGATAAAACATGAAATATGAGGTAAGATGTTAAAATGACTCATTAATTTATTAATTAAGAACCTCATAATGTGTTTCCCAATTTTAACTTTGAATTCCTTGCAATATTCAACATCGGACGTTGGTGTAGTGTACAAGTACAGAATATTACAACACATTACAAAACTACTCTCTA
The DNA here is from genome assembly GCA_030220185.1 of Diploptera punctata. NCBI lineage: Eukaryota > Metazoa > Arthropoda > Insecta > Blattodea > Blaberidae > Diploptera > Diploptera punctata. Next base: position 21,537 of record JASPKZ010008258.1, on the reverse strand, counting down.
GAAAATAATTTTTGAATAGGCATACAAGCTTGAATTCGTAGGTGCTTAGTAATTTAAATTAAACTATATATTAGCCAAAATCAGCACAAAATTAACCGCCTACTGGAGAAATCAATAAAGATTGTTACATTTAATGACGCTCACTAACATATGGTGTCCTTATGTAGCAATTTATTTCAAGCGCAAGGTTCTCCTACATACCGTAAATCTTCGACACGAGACTCACGGATTTCCTTCCCTCTGGAGAAAGCTACATTCAGAATTGTTACGCCTTTAAAATTCCATTGATTCCTATCGAGTTTAAACCTGCAAACCTCAGAATCGGAGGCGTGCAGACTTACCACTAATCCACGATGATGATGTAATAATAGTCATAATGATAATAAAAATAATGTAAAGATAATAATAACAATAAAAAAATGTTTGGAAGTGCACAAAGGACTATTACCAAGTAGCTCCGCCATTGTTTGTATGAGCGAGCGATCTTTACTCACATGAAAGTTATTGCAGGAAGTCTTACACATAGGAGATTTTAGGGAAAATAATTATTTTTAGTAGTTTTCTTTCATCCCACCACATTAATACTAATTACAAACAATTAACTGGTCATCCGGTAATAATGTGGTATTTTTTTATTTTATAAAATTTTTGCTGGAAGAGATCAACTGGATATTAATTGCATTTACGCCCTTCAGAAAAACATAAATATTAACATACTAATTTTCAAGCGATAGAGCATAAAATCATCTATAATGTGACTATCTTTTCAAGTTCAGGGAGTAGTTATACTTTGAGAAATTTATTTCATAAAAGAAACTATTTAAAACAATACGATAAATTAACAGCTCTATTACTCTTTAATTACATCAAACAAAGACCTGAAATTCGGTTCAGATCAGTATATAATAATGTTACACTGTAAAAAAAATCTAAAACTTTTAAAGATGTGAGTTCAATTTTCACAATTTTTTTGCCAATTTCGTATGAAATGTCCCCTACAGTAACAGTATGATAAAGACTTTGTGCATAAGATTCTACTAAAACTAACAGTACAATACTTCCCCAAAAATAGTATACTAGCTTTATTTGCACTTTATTTTCCTTCTTATTATCCATTGCCCTTTAAAGAACTCTATATTGTACTAATATCTACAATGCAGTCCTCTGCTCTATCATCATCACTGGTACCACAGCTCATCTATGAGTCTTGGCCTCCTCGAGGAGCTTCCTCCAATCAATATGATCCAGCGCTTCTTTTCATCAATTTCTTAACCCCAATTGGACATGTTATGCATCAACCACTATGCACCATTATATAAGTTTTGAGACAAATATGTTTAAAATTTAAGTCAATATTCACTATTTATTGTAGTGCCAAACTAACAATACTGGATATTATAAGTTATTTTCCTTGTTTGACAGTTATGCATCAACAATCTAAATGCAGAAACATTTGGTGCTTAGCTGCATGATGCAAAATTTAGATTACCATTTATGACAATCTGGTTTCATACCCATTTGTTGCAAAACATAGAATATCTGATAGGACTGATGGCATTTACATTTTCTTTAATAGATAGATTATTGGTTGATTAATGTCTTTGACATCGTCCAATTCCTAATAGCCAATTTTTTTCCGTCCATCCAATCTCCTGGTTGTAGATGTTTCTCCTTCATGTATAAATATATTCCCTGACTCCAGGAGGTTTTAGGTCTTCCTCTGCCTCGTCTTCCCTCAGGTTTCCATTCCAAAACAGATTTTGGTAGCCAATCCTCTTCCATTTGCTGGACATGTCCTTACCATCTTAATTGCTGAGTTTTAATATAATCTAAAATAGTGTCTTCAATCTTCATTTTCTCCCTTATAATTAAGTTCCTAATTTTTTCTCTTCTTGATATTCTTGCTGCCCTTCGTATAAAATCCATTTCCATTGCCAAAAAGATACTTATTTGTTTTTGTTGTTAATGTCCAAAGTTCTGCTCCATAAGTAATGATGCTTCTAACAATTTTATGATATGTATTAATTTTGTTTTTATTACTTATATTTTTATCCCACAATATTCCAATGAGGCAAGCAACTGCAAATTTTCCTTGATTATTTCTATTTCTTCTTCATAACTCCCATTTTTATTTATTTTAATTCCTAAATATGAGATCGCACTAAAGATTTTATTGTTTCTCCAGTCTCCAAAATTAATTAAATTTTGTTCTGGTTCACCAATTGATAAATATTTTGTTTTTTTTTCATGTTCAAAATTAATCCCCATTTTTCATATAGTAAAGTAAAAAGTAAAGTGATCCCACAACAGGCCTCAGGAGGCCCTTGGGTTAGTGGGAGGTTAAGGCTCCCACTTTTTCTAGACTCGGCACTTTATGTCAGCCGTGCGTGACGGCCGCCTTTACCCCCAGAACAAGCATCTGGTACTCATTTCCGTTAGAGGCTGAGTCGACCCCAGGGCCATAGTGCCGCCAGAAGGTTTGGATCAGTTTAAAAATCCTGACCCCAACGGGACTTGAACCCTCGACCTTCTGGCTTGTAGCTCAGTGCCTTAACTACTGCGCTATGGCATGCCCCCCCATTTTTTCATATTCTTCTATTAATTTTCTAGTCATATATTCTAAATCTTCATAATCTTGTGCAATTAACAATTGATCATCCGCAAAATGTAAGTTGTATAAAGTTTTGTTGCTTGAAATAGGAACTCCCATGCTTGAACATTTTTTCCTCCAATTCTTTAATATTTCATGTACATATATTTTAAACAGAGTCGGTTGGTTGTAAAAGGGAAGATGCTAAGAGGGAGGAGAGCCTCTAATTGCCTTAAATTCTAAGACTTAGAGGAACCGACCTGCACATCTTCCTAGTGTCCAATCCCACCTTCACATGGTGCAGCTGTTAGTAACCATATAATTTATACATATAACTTATGTGGTGAACGGACGGGATGGGCTACTCACCAATTACACTTGTCAGATGGTGAGATATTGACCAATATGGTATTATTTCCACTTCCATACCATATATCTTTTTTTATCTTTCCTATCCAGTCTCTCTGGACTGAACACTTGTTTTCTGACCCCGATGGTATTAGAGTATTCGAGGCCGTGGGGATCATTTCATCTTATCTTTTCTGTCAAATTCTTCCTAAAGGGCAGATCAGGCTTTTAGCTGCAGTGGAAGCAACTGATCTAAGGATGGACACTTGAAAAAAAAAATCCCTGGTCCTCCAGGTTGGGGTTTGATGCAGTAGGCCAGCTCCCTTCCATCGGAAAAAAATTACAATGCTAAAAAACCTAATAGAGATAAGCCAGTCAGATTAAAAGGAAGACGAATCAAGCTACAGAAACGAACTCTGCTAATTGGAACATGGAACGTACATTTTCTTTAATAATAAGGCTATATTTAAAGATTTGGTGCTAAAAGTGTGCGTACACTTACTTCATGAGCCAGTGCAACAGATGGCATCAAAATATAATTTTTTTAAAAAATGGAACTGAGCCGATCCAATTTTCTAGCATTTCCATACAGCGAAGCTTTTGCCTTTCTATCTTCCTACTAGCTTTGGGTTGTGTGGACCATATCCTCTTACAAGCTTCAAAATCTTTCTTTCTTCTTACATGCCCTGCCCATCAAAGTCTGGATAACTTAATAAATCTACTGATTTTCACATCTTTAAATAGAACATACAACTTATTACTATAACGTATTCTCCAAGATGCCGTTATCACATATGGGACCATACACTCATCTCAGTATTTTCCTGCTCTATTCATATGTTGAACAAATCAAAAACCACAAAAATAGTACGAGGGTGAATCAAATATAAACCGGAATTATTGTTTACAATTTTATTGAATTAACAAAAAAAATACAAAACCACCACCTCATTTTTCTACATAGTCTCCTGCATTTTCAACACACTTTTGCCATTGAGTTGGCAACTTTTTGATGCCGTCCTTGAAGAATGAGGGATGACATGTAGTCAGCCAGTTGCATACGAACTCCTCTACCGCTGCATTGTCACCAAAACTGCCTTCCTCCCAGGTCTTCTTTCAGTAGCCCAAACAATTGGTAGTCACAGGGTGACAAATCTGGACTGTAAGGAGGATGTTCCAGAGGTGTCCAATGCATTTTCGTCAAATTTTTTTGTTCCTGGCTGAGGAGCCGAGGAACCCACCTGGCAGACAATTTTCGGAATTTGAGTTCATCACTGAAGATGGCTTGAACACTTCCGAAGCTTATTCCAACGTGTAAAGCAACTTCAGAAATTGTTATGCACCGATCCTCCTCAATAAGGTCCCGTACAGCACGAATGTTGTCTGCAGTGATGCTTGTTCGTTGCCGTCTTTGGTGGGGCTCATTTTCCACTGAATCCTGGCCCGCTAAAATTTTTTGCGCCTATCATACACCTGCGTCTTTGAAAGGGTTGCTTCCCCGAACTGCGCATGGAGCCTTCTCAAAATTTCAGAAGGTTTCGTGACTTCTTTCGCCAAAAAGTTAATAATAATGTGTTGCGCAACAGACGTGTGTACCTCTTGCTCGCTCATGGCATACTGAAGAGAGCAGCTGCTCTTCGGAGTGGGACACATCAAGATCCCTACTCCAGACACCCCCACCAACTTCCCCTCCAAACCACAACCTTTGCAGTTTGCTACCAGATCCTCCAGATACAAATTCCGGTTTATATTTGATCCACCCTCGTAGTAATCACCAACATAAGCAGAGCATAATATTAATCGTGTCTTGTCAATAAAGTATCTTGAGTAATTCTCGTCCCGCGCCGTAGCCGAGCGGTTAAGGTAGGAAGCCTTGGCGTAGAGCTACGGGACTTGCGCTGGTTCGAGTCTCCATGGGGGAAGAAATTTTCTCATGGTATTTCGGCCAGTATGGGACCGGTGCCCACCCAGCATCGTGAGGCAATTGGGTAGCTACAATAAGTAGCGGCTCCAGGTTGAGGAACCAGCTATAACGGCTGGGGGACTCGACATGCTAACCACATGTCACCCCTACACTGGCTGTTGATCATCTACCTCTGTGATTGACACATGTGGATGTGAAGGGCCAGCAGCCGGCTGGTAAAAGGGCAACCGCTGAAAAGTGGAAAGACCCTCAATCGGAGTAATTCTCCTCTGAATCAATGGATCAACTCATTATCTTTGCCTATATTTCTTTGATTCTAAATGTAGTAGACCACATACACAAGCTAATGCAGTTTGTAGAAGCATAAACTGCACTGCCACCTCATCCAAAATCTTCACAGCCTCCATTTTTATTTGTTTTTACACCTCAATTTCTTTTTCTTGATAGTGTTCCATTGTCATTGTGAATCTTGTGTTCTTGTCATATTTTTAAGTCATTGCATTAATGCTTATGTTTCTACTTAGATGGGCTTTAATTTCTTCATAGCACCAAGGAACATGATTATCTCATAATAATATTACATTATTTCACATTCACATGAGAAAGGTTTATCTCCTACAACACAATGCCCACAATAAAATTCAAAATTCATTATTATAAATTCACTTTGTTAAATACTTCTGAATTACAGAGTATAAGCATGTCATACCTGTATGTGTTCTGAAGTGTCGTACTGCTGCAGAGTGAGTGCTCATTGTTTTGTCACATACAGGACATCTGTAGGTTCCATCTGGCAGACGAGCAAACTTTCTCGCATTCTATGAAAATAACTTTGACAGCTAAATTAAATTAAATTTAAATGTATATTGTATAGTATTTAGAGAAAGAGAAAAGTGATGTAAAGTAATGTAATGTCATTTGCCTTGTCCAGAAACTTTAAACATTATCATAACATCAATCAAGTGTGATTCATACACTGGTGTACCTAACTTTTCTATTCCTCTAAATATAATGAATCTGCTTCAGACTAGTTTTAGCAAACATAATTTTTTTATTGTTTATTTTTAATATTTCACTCACCTCATACTTCATAATTCATAGCAGACCCTGGGTTTCTTCACATCTTTTGTGACGCAGCATTGAGAATGTCACAAAAGATGTGAAGAAACCCAGGGTCTGCTATGAATTATGAAGTATGAGGTGAGTGAAATATTAAAAATAAACAATATTAAAAAACCTCATAGTGTTATTTCCTATCTACATAACTTAATAATTTTTTTAATCGACCTTCCAAAAAGCGGGCATGATAATAGGATGATGATGATGATGAAAAATAATTGTAGTGCTAACTATGGTCAAATTTGCGTGTAAAAGTTTTAATTTAAAAACTAATTTTGTTATTAGATATTATAAATTATTGTTTTAATTAGTCATGTTGAAAATATCATACAATGATTCTATGAAATTATCCAAGATTCAGGAATCATAGCACAGGAAACTGGACTCTGTAATTATAAAAACAGCAAAAATAGTGAGAGAGCTACTGAGGTGAGGTGTAAAGTACTGGTTCAATTTGTTTGACCTGTCAAATTACTGTTCCAGAATGCAATTAACAACATGAGGAATATATATATATATATATATATATATATATATATATAGTTTTAACCCAGACGAAATATGATAAATGGTGAAAAAATGAATTACAAGTGGAGACAGAAAAATCTAAAAGATGTAACTGAACTGGTAGGGGACAAATCCTCATTGTATTGTGGGTAAAGCAGGATTCAAACTTATGGGAATATTAAGTTATGTAGGTAGAAAATAACACTATGAGGTTTATTTTAATTTATGTTGAGTTGTTTTGACTCACCTCATACTTCTTAACTCCCTCGCAGACTCGAGTTTCGTCACTGCATTTGTAACATTCTCAATGCTGTATCACATTCACAACTGACATCCAACAGCCTCCTCTCCTGCAGACTGACCTCCACACCATCTGATGGCTGACTGATGAACTTCCAAATGAATCCCCCTCTCCTTTTCACTGGGTATTTCAAAATTCATAGTTATGTTTTTATTCTTGCATATGTAAATTTTTTCCCAAATTGTGAGTTCCTTCGGTTTTTCCAATTGTTTAAGTAATTTTATTTTGGTTTCTATTCTGTGTTTTTCTAACCAGGCATGTGCAAGTATTGCAGATTTTTCTGTTTCTCCATTTTTAACATTTCTAAGGTTGTATTTAAATTCCTTTTTGTTTTTCCTATGTATATCCTTTCACAATCTTTACAATTAATTTGATAAATTCCTGATTTGTTGCAGTCTTCAATCTTTTCATTTTTGTTGTGTTTTTATTAAATTACCCAAACTGTAATCTTTTTCGGTGCTAATTTAATGTTGAATTTGTTGAAGATTTTTTTAAACTAAGGGTGGTATGTGAATTTCCTGAATTTTTTACCAATTTCTTTATCTGTCTGAAGAGTACTTTCATTTATCATTTTTTTGTTCCTTGAATTTATTTATTTTCTTGTGTATCATCTTTCCTTGAAATACATTATCCTTTGTAATTTTTATAATGTGTTCTTCTCTTTATTGAAATTTTCTTTGCTCATGGGAACATTCACAAGTCTGTTGTTAAACTATTAAATACTGCCTGTTTGTGTGAAAAATGGTTAAATCTTGTTGCTTTTATATAATTATCAATGTGAGTTTCTTTTCTGTAGATTCCAAATTCTATTTTCTTTTTTTCTTCATTCCTGATCAATTTAAGGTCTAAAATTGGTATTTCTTGATTATTTTCTACTTCCATGGTAAATTTGATTGTTTTATTATCAACATTTAACAGTTTAATGACATTTTATGATTGTTTCTGTTTTACTATTGCTATGATATCATCTACATATCTACTCCAAAATTTAATCATCATAGGGTATGCATTGGTTACTTGACATTCAAAGTTCCCCATAAACATATTTGCTAAGGATGGTGATAATGGATTTCCCATTGCAAGTCCTGATCTTTGACTATAGTACTTTCCTCTAAAGATGAAGAACATTTGATTAAGCATAATTTTGTTAATTTTATGTACTCTTTAACGCTATCATCATCTACTATGTTTTCTTTCAGCAGTTTTTCTAAAATTTCCAAAGTTTTGTCAGTCGGGATGTTTGTGAACAACGAAGTGACGTCAAATGAGACCAATCTTTCTGACAGTTCTGTTTCTACATTTTCTAATTTTTCAACTATTAATAAGAATTTTCCACTGCTAAATTTTCAAATTTTTTCATACCTTATAAAAAAATTAACAAAATTATGCTTAAACCCAAATGTTCTTCACCTTTAGAGTAAAGTACTATAGATAAAGATCAGGACTTGCAATGGGAAATCCATTATCACCATTCTTGGCAAATATTTTTATGGGTAACTTTGAATGTCAAGTAACCAAAGCATATCCTATGATGTTTAAATTTTGGAGTAGATATGTAGATGATATCATAGCAATAGTAAAACAGAAACAATTAGAAGATGCCGTTAAACTGTTAAATATACATAATAAAACAATAAAATTTACCATGGAAGTAGAAAATAATCAAGAAATACCATTTTTAGACCTTGAATTGATCAAGAATGAAGAAAATAAGAAAATAGAATTGAAATCTACAGAAAAGAAACTCACATTGATAATTATATAAAAGCAACAAGATTTAACAATTTTTCACACAAACAGGCAGTATTTAATAGTTTAACACACAGACTTGTGAACATTCCCATGAGCAAAGAAAATTTCAATAAAGAGAAAAACACATTATAAAAATTGCAAAGGATAATGGATTTCAAAGAAAAGATGATACACAAGAAAATAAATAAACTCAAGGAACAAAAAATGATGAATGAAAGTACTCTTCAGACAGATAAAGAAATTGGTAAAAAAAATCAGGAAATTCACATACCACCCCTTAGTATTTAAAAAGTTTCAAAAAATCTTCAACAAATTCAACATTAAATTAGCACCGAAAAAACAATTATAGTTTGAGTAATTTAATAAAAACCAAGAAAAATGAAGATTGAAGACTGCAAAAAATCAGGAATTTATCAAATTGATTGTAAAGATTGTGAAAGGATATACATAGAAAAACAAAAAGGATTTAAATACAAGATTAAAGGAAAACCTTAGAAATATTAAAATGAAGAAACAGAAAAATCTGCAATAGTATATGCAATATGCCTGGTCAGAAAAACACAATAGAAACCAAAATAAAATTACTTAAACAATTGGAAAAACCAAAGGAACTCACAATTTGGGAAAAAATTTACATTGCAAGAATAAAAACGTAACTATGAATTTTGAAATACCCGGTGAAACGGAGAGGGGATTCATTTGGAAGTTCGTCAGTTAGCCAACAGATGGCACGGAGGTCAGTCTGCAGGAGTGGAGGCCATTGGACGTCAGTTGTGAACGTAATACAGCACTGAGAATGTCACAAATGCAGTGACAAAATTTGAGTCTGTGAGGGAGTTAAGAAGTATGAGGTGAGTCAAAAACAACTCAACATAAATTATGGGAATATGCTATGTATGTAGGCTACAAACCAAATGATTCCCTTGAAACACTTTAAAAATCTGACAATTTGCTAGAATTGGATTCTGTACATATTATTTAAGAAGCTAATAAAAATAATTCAAACCTTAAAATATTCCACCTAGTGGAATTACTCAATTACATCAGATTATAAGCATGACACATAATTGAAAACAATCAAAATGGTTTTTAATCTATGATCTAATCTAACATATAATATCCAAATACCTATATAATACTAAATTTTTATTGGGTCAGATTATTAATAAGTAAACTGACTTTTTTACCTTGTCATTGGAATTCTTGATTCTAACATCAGAAGTTTTGTTCTTATCATTGGAAATGTGTTGTTGTTTCTCAGGACTTGCCATTACAATCATGTGCATTTCTGATAACTCATTGATGTTATTCTCCTCCTTCAACTGAGCATCATCATTGCTCATGTCTTCAAACTCGCACCAATCTGAATGCTTCTCAGCATTATCTTTATCCAGTGGCCAGTTCACTATTTCTGTGTCAAATGATATTTCAGTTCCTGCAGTCTTTGCAGAATTTTGTAAAGTTTCACATTTTGCAAGAATATCCTAAATGTACACAAACAAAGTAAATATTTAACATAAAATTGATAGGAATACACATATTAATTATATAATCGCATGATCTCGTGATTATGTTCTTGCCTCTGGTCCCAAGGCTTGCAGGTTCGAACCTAACTGAGGTCAATGGATGTTTTAGGATGGAAAATACAAAAAAACGTATCCTTCAGGAGGGACTTTCAGCCATGGGTTCCATTTTGAAGATTTTCAGGCTGACAAAAGAGCCTGAAAAAAGAGGCCTCCAAGCAAAATTTTCTGACCTTCATCATCCAAATAATACTTAGTTGCCTATTAGATGTCTCATTGGGTCAGTGTGCTGACCACATGCCATTCATGACATCCATAGGGAAATAAGCATAATTAATTATATTATTTTTAGTCTGAACAAAAATGAAAAAACCGATAAAAATAAAAAGTCAGGAATATATCAAATTGAATGCATGGTTGTTGAAAATATATATATAGGAAAAACAAAAAGAAACCTAAAAATTAGAACCAAAGAACACATAAGAAATATTAAAAATGGGGAAATAGAAAAATCTGCAGTTGCTGCTCATGTTTGGTCTGAAAAACATAATATAAATTCAGACACTAAATTATTAAAACAGTTAGAAAATACAAAAGAGCTATTTGGGAAAAAAATTATATTCAGAAGAACAAAAACAGAGTTATGAATTTTGTTATACCGATGGAGCATGACCTTGTTTGGAAGTTCTTTGGCCAACCACAGATGGAGCTGACATCGACATCCAGGTTGTGCAACATAAATAAAACCAGTCTGGAAAAGCTGACAATAAAACAGAATTGTTTTGAAACATGTTCAAGAACAAATCAACATTAATATTGAGATAAGATGTTCAGATTAAAAATAATAAAATTAAAATAACCTCAAAATAGAACTTCCTAAAATTAAATATTAAGCATAATTAAATTAGCTTGGTGTAGACACTGCTAATTCCTATGGCTGGACTGAAAGTTTATAAAGCCAGTAAGTATGTAAATAATAAACTTGTTTAACTGCAGACATTTGAAAGACTGTTTAGTAAATTTTGGAAGATATTTTAACATATATTAAGGGAGAATAACATTACCCTTTCAAAGACTTATGGGACATATTTGTCCCATGAAATGTAAAGCCTCAAAGGACTTGGTGGACATATTTGTCCCATGATAAAATTATTTCCTTGTAAAATTACAAAAATTCAGAAAATATTGCAAGGAAGTTATTAGTGGCTCTAACCTATTGTGTTTTAGATAAAGTATTCACAAAAAATCAAAGAGACACATGTGGTGCCTTTTTCACCCCTAATTTTATTTATTTATTTTATTAGGAATATTCCTCAATACAGTGATTCTCCTTCAACCCAAAATGATTTGTCCTAAAGCATCTTGTTCCCTCTAATCTCTACCTTCCATGCTGCTCCTCACTCCATCTATCTAAATGTTCTCTAGGGGTTGAATCTTTGAATGCATTAGACCGTAAAAGGCATTCTCTGCTGAGAAAGTTTTATCCTAATACGATTTTGCTTACTCAGAAATCTATTCATGCGATAATAATTGTTGAAATTCATAAGCTACCTGACGAGGTAACTTAAGATAGAAACTTATCGTGAGAATCCCGAAGGGAACCGATGTAGTTTGAAACCTTGCCGCTTTATCCAAGATGTCGGACCTTCAAGACTTCGATCATGTTTTGGTAAATGCGGAGAAGAGGAATTTGATAGAGTCTACCAAAGAATTCAACTGGAAGAACAGGAGAATCGGCGTAATATTGTGCAATGCAGACGTCATTGTATACGGTATTATTTGCGGGACGCAAGCGTAAATGTGTTCCTCTATAGCAGACGAAAATAACGGAAGTGGTTTTATCGCTGAGAATTCTGGGTAATTTCTTGCCAATATTACGAAAACGACGACTTTCAAGCATGACCAGTTTGTGGGTAGCTAATTCAATCTTTGCACTTGCTCACGGTGAGTCAGCTCACCAGTGATTGGAAGTAATTTGAGTAGAGACTAATGTATTTGCATGCGGCCCTAGCCACTTCTTCATTACCTTTCCTATCAAGTATCTTCTTTGGTATCCTACCTTCTTCCATTCTTATGAGGTGTCCATACCATTTCAAACGTTTTTCTTCTATTTTTTTCTAATATGTTCTTTCAACTTGCATAATTTCCCTTATTGTGCTGTTTCTGACTTTATCCCTTCTTGAAATTCTTGTCGGTTGCCTCAAAAAATCAACTTCTACTGCTGACAGCTTGTTGGCTTGTTTTCTACTTACTGTCCAGGTTTCGAACCCATATAATAAAATGCTTTGTAAACAGAACTTGAAATATAGTTTTCTTGATTCTATATATTATATATCTATTACAAAGCACTGAGTTCAACATACCAATGATCTTATATTAAATTATAATGAGTTAACATGGTGAATTTCTTGTTAGTCATTATTTAAAAAAATATCTGATATGCTACTCACATCATTTTGTTAATGCAGGATGCCTTAGTCACTCGTTTAGAAGTGCCTTTTTGTGGGATAGTGCTTGAAAACACCCTGATATACACAACCCTAAATTACATTTTTCACATTTTGTTTGTACATGGTGGCACTTCTTATCTCTGGCATAACAAACTGTACAGTTTATTCTGGTAGTAGAAATTGTAGGCCAGTGTTTCTCTTTCTTCTAAATGAGCAACCCTTATAGATATGGCTGAAGGTCATCCTACTATACGTCAGTGGGGGCAGGTCTGCCTGCCACCTTATTCTATTAGTTCACGGACAAGTCGGAGCCTGAAGTCTCTGCATGTCACTTTTGCACTGCATGATGTCAATAAAATGTAACTGTTCAGAATAGTCAAGTCAGTCAGGTGAAAAAACAGTTTCTTGGTCCATTTCATTGTCCGTCTACCGATAGAATAGCTATTAGTCATTCTATCGACTTGTCAACATAGCCCATATGTTGATTGTAATCTATTGTTTTTAGTTTAAGAGCATTGCCATGAGCATCACAAAAATTCCACTCTGCAGGTGCATTATGTAAATTGTTAGCATGTGCATGTCTCTTTTGTCTTTCCACATGATTGCAGTCAGGTCATGTTTAGTTCTTACCCTAATGTCACCCCTTTCAATTTTGACCTCTTGCTATACAGGTCCTGTTTGACCTAACAGTCCCACAACAATTATTTTTTTTGTAGATAGGCCATTGAATAAATCTGGAGAAGAAAAGAAATTGTCCATATATAATTTATAACCCTGTCCTTGTATGTCTTGTGTCAATTTGTTTACTGTTGAATGTGTAGCTGTCAAGTCTTGCGTCATTTGTTGTCTGTCTTTCCCTAAGTATATTTTCATTGTATAAATATAGCCAGCCTCGTCGTACAGTTTATATATTTTTATACCAAAATGTTTATGTTTTTTTTGGATATACTACTTAAAAGCCACTTTACCTTTGAGCTTTACAATTATTTCATCCACTGCCAAATTTTCAGAACGATATTTTTTGTAAGCCTCAGTTACTAAATCAAAAACTTGTCTAATTTTTCATAGTCTAATTTTCATCTGTTTTGTCAATTTCCATGTCATTGTCAACAAAATGTAAGAACCTGAGTATGTGAAGAAATCTGTCACATTTCACAGTATTTGAAAAAAAAAAAAAAGGAGTGAAGAATTGTTCCATTGTTGACCAATAGTCTTTCAGTCTGTCTCCATTGTCATGTCCCATTTGAATCATAATGATCAGAAACAAACACATTTCTGAGTGGGTGACTTCGGGTAATACAGTAGTTTCTACATTTTGTCTATTGCAGTAGGGTCATCCCATCTCAAGTGGTCTAGTGCCCCACGCTCAACATGTTCAATTTCGCTCAAACTTGGTATAGGTATGGAACCTCATTAGAAATGGACCTCTGCAAAATTTCAAATCATATCAAGTGTTTGGGGAACTATGGCCTTTCATATGGAGGCCTGTTGATGAATCCATCAAGAAACTGAACAATATTCAATTTTTAACTCTTTGTTACTACAAGGCAAATGCAAGTAGGGATCTTTTATTTCTATGTCTTGCAAAACTTTTTATCCAAAAAATGTAGTCGGACGAAAGGAAGTCCATTTTAGGAGTCACCAGCATTGATCAAAGTGCCTAACAAAATTGTCATATCAAATTTTAGTCCATTTTTAGGGCCAATTACCTCAAGAACAAAAACAAATGGAGACTAATATTTGATATATTGTTAATGGTGGTTGAGACAGTGCAATGCCCAAATATCTTTATTCGTAGCCACTTATCTAGAATTATACTAGATCATAAACATATGAAATTGTTAAAAGTGAGCTACGTTCAAGCTCAAATAAGGTGAATTACGTCATCTCAAATGTTGTTTTCTTTAGTACCATTAGAAAGAGCACATCTTCATCTACTAGAATCAACTTATTTCATTTTTGAGCCCAATCAATTATGAGATGAAAAGTAAGGTGCCAAATGTGCAATTGTTAAAAGTTATCTATGTTCAAGTTCAAATAACGTGAATTACGATGATCTTGTAGAAGATTTCCAGGATATTGGCCATGGTCTTGAGGCTTGTAGTTCCCCAACGTTTCGCCAGAGAATGCGTCCGGCATCCTCAAGGGTTGTCTTGAGACTGGCAATTCTGTTGACAGGAGACTGCATCTGGCAACCTAGGGGTTGTCTTGAGGATGCCAGATGCAGTCTCTGGCAAAATGTCGGAAACCACAAGCCCCAAGACCACGGCCAACAGCCCGGAAATCTTCTACAAGATCATTATAATACCTCTGGCTGTGAAAGCCTAAGTCAATATAACGTGAATTACGTCATCTGAAATGTTGTTTTCTTTAGTACCATTAGAAAAAGCACATCTTCATCTACTAGAATAAACTTATTTAATTTTTGAGCCCATTCAATTATGGGATGAAAAGTAAGCTTGAACTTAATGAGAAATTACTTGTTGTCCACCATACTGTCAAATAATGCGACTTACTCAAGTGGCGCTTTAATTTTTCACCGCCACCAATCACAGTGGCAATGACGGAATATTACGTCACGGAGTTTCTCGCAAGTCCAGACCAAAACTATGTAGTCTGTGGAGGGGTAGAATGGCTTTATTGTTTTCCAGACTGTCGGAAGGTATTGTGATCTTTTTTTTTTCAGTTTTCAATAGTTTACTGTTATGTGTTGTCGGAGTCCGACTAGTTAAATTTCATATTATATAGTTTTTGGAATTCATGATGTTGGCTAGGGAAAACAGCATGTTCTAAGAGAATCTTTTGATTTTGATTTAACTGAAAACATTTCTGATTATGAAATGAATGATAGTGATGCAAGTTTTTTCATGGGGAAAGAAAGGTGTGCATGGAACCTTATTGTAGGAAAACCAAATGGAAAATGCCCAGACCAAGAATGAGATGGGAGAATAACATTAACCATGATTTGAAGAAAGTAGATTATACAGAGAATGATTGAAAAACATCTCAGGATAGGGATGTGTGGAGAGCTTATGAACCTACGGTTTTGATAGTGCCAGTGAGTTAGTTAGTTGGATGTAAGTTTTTTCAGTGATGTTTCAATAGAAGGATCAACTGACAATGCAAGTAATAATATTAGTGAAGTTTGAGGAAGTTGTAGAGTTGGAAGGAGGATCAGATAGTGATGTTAATAGCATAGGTCTAAATAGTGCAGACATAAGTTCCAGTTGGAACAATAGCTGTTCAGAAGGGCCCAAATTTCAATTTATCGGTACGCCTGGGGTTCAGGTACTCGTAAAGAAACCCAAAAGACACTTTAGAAAATTTTAAACAGTATATTTCAAGTCAGATTGAACATAGCTCACTTTTAAGAATTGCATATTTGGCACCTTACTTTGCATCCCTTAATTGAATCGACTCAAAAATGAAATAAGCTGATTCTAGTAGATGAAGATGTGCTCTTTCTAATGGTACTAAAGAAAACATTTGAGATGACGTAATTCACTTTATTTGAGCTTGAACATAGCTCACTTTTAACAATTGCATATGTTTATGATTTAGTATAATCCTAGATAAGTGGCTATGAATAAAGATATTTGGGCAGCGCACTGCCGCAACCACCATTAACAAATTTACCAAATATTAGTCTCCATTTGTTTTTTGTTCTTGAGATATTTGGCCCTAAAGATGGACTAAAATTTGATATCACAGATTTTGTTAGACACTTTGATCCATGCTGGTGATAGCTAAAGTGGACTTCCTTTCGTCCGACTACATTTTTTGGATTTAGGATAAAAAGTTGTGCAATAATATATAAGAGGTCCATACTTGCATTTGCCTTGTAGTAAAAAAGAGATAAAAATCGAATGTTGTTCGGTTTCTTGATGGATTCATCAAACAGGCCTCCATATGAAAGGCCATAGTTTCCCAAACACTTGATATTATGATTTGAAATTTTGCAGAGCTTAATTTCTAGGGTGGACCTGAAGCCACACCAAGTTTCAGGAAAATTGGTGATGGTCAGTGTGGATGACATTAAAAATTAGACCACTTGAGATGGAATGACCCAATATTGTGCAAAATAGAGGTTTGTCTCTTGTACTAACAAATGAACATTTTTTGAAAAAATAACATAAAACCGAAAGAGGCGTCAAAGTCATATTTATGTCGGGTGCATCCATCTGTTGTATGCCTTTTTAGGGCCCCTGAATTTGTGATTTTTTTTTTTTTGGGGGGTGAGATGGTGGTCCTCAGTTTGAATCCTGCTGTGGTTCGTATTCTCCTTCACTTGTGTGTTCTAAATTATCTAACTCACTACACTAATCATAAGTGTCTGAGTCATTATCATGTCAATTCATTGACCATTTCTTCTTCTGTGACTAATTTACATGATGCCATTTCTGAAGTTAAAAATAAACCATTGTCTAGAGTTACTAATTCAAGACTGAATGATTGTGTACTATGTTATGAGACTTGCGTAGGTGTGAGTGCCACAAAAAAAAAGTGTACATATTAGTTCTCTATGTTAGTAATGCAGACGTCAACAAGACTGGGTATTCACATATATGCTTTTGAAGCAGATATTTCATCACACACATGTTTATATTACGATTTATGCTTCCTCTTGCAAGATTACAGTCACCTTCAAATCATAAACTGAACCCATTGAAAATCAAACCAAAAAATATAGACCTTGCAAAAGAAATTTTAACTTTTAAGCATAGAAAAAGAATAGCAAATAGGTATTGTAGTGCAAATGACTGTAAATGTATGTTACAATGGACCACAGGATCCAACAGATCATAGGTCATACAGGATCAATTATAACAATTGTTGTTAATTATATTCCATTACATTTTTGACAATATCACATGCTGCCAACATACTTTTTTTATTGTAACATCAACTGACATTGTTCACTACTATGACTTATATATATATATATATATATATATATATATTTATTTATTTTTTAGAAGTGTGTAGAGTTAAACATCTTAACACATATTTACTACCAGCTTCTTTAGAAGGCATTTAAATGCCCAATCCAGGAATTTTTAAATTGCTAGCTCAAGTTAGGCACTGTCCAACAAAAATTCATATAACAACTATAATAAAAATGAAATTTTTACATACCTTCAGGTGATGACTTGGTATGATTTGAGGGTGTGAGACCTGGCATCAGTGTCTTGGATGTAGGGAAACTTCACACTTCCTACAGTTCCACCTTCTTTCACTTTTTTTTTGTTGAGAAATACTCCATACTTTTTGTAAGCATTCTATCACTTTTTATGGGATTGACTTCTATAAGTGTATGTTCCTTCATTTTTGCCATCTACATTAAAGCTGGATATTAACCCAAATTTAATAATATTAGGAGTTGCTTTATTTTATTTATTACTAGCTAATACTCGGCATGCGCTGCTACTCCTCAATAAATGTTAATGTGTTTTTACCACCAGCCGTGCGCTGTTATATTCTATTTTTTTGTATAGTTTTTTTAGATGTTCAATTTGTGTATATGTTATGGCTTAGGCAGCGTAAGCCACTTATGTGTCAAATAGAGACTTTATTTCACGTTTTTCACTACAAAGGGTGATTTCTATGGGTGAAGGGGTTGATTATTACAACTCTCTTATAGCCTATGTTCATTACCGGAATTTCCTGAACATTTTGCAAAAAGCTCCATCTCAATCGAATGAACAGTATGGTAGAGGACGCTTGCCCGGGAATCTACTTATCCCGATCTTCTTGGTATAAAAAAAAAAAACTCAAAGCGCGACAGGCCTAGAAGGCTTTTGGCTGACCAGCCAGCTGTTGGCCTCACATCCACATGTGTTAATCACAGAGGTAGACGATCATCTAGTCAGTGCAGGGTGACATGTGGTCAGCATGTCAGATCCTCCAGCCATTATAGCTGGTATTCTCAACCTGGAGTCGCTACTTATTGTAGCTACCCAAATGGCTCACGATGTTGGGTGGACACCGCACAGAGGGCCAGATACGAAATCTAACTGAAAAAAAAGTATTTTACTAACTCTCGTGAATTCATCTTTCTTCACTCTAAAATTATTGCCAGATGACTGCTCTTCACTTATCTGCAAAGGAGGATAGAATTCTAAAATTTATGTAGACAATATAAACATCACAAGTTGCTGATAGTTAAAAACTCATCTGGTCTGCATCCCAGTTGTGTACCGAGCTGTAGAAATAAATACGTTTTGCATTATAGTTCAGTGAGTTATTCTTCTTATTATATATGGATACTTTACCTCAAGGTTTGTACTTTCATTTATATATTTAACATGTTTCTATACAACCAGATATTGTGTTAAATACATGTGGAATCATACCTTGGAAACACTAAGAAATGTACACAATCGTTTTACTTTAAATTGAGCTATAAAAAAGACAGTTCTGAACAGTAGTACAAATTTTAGTTAGAATATAGAGTGATTTTCAATTCCCACACAATAACATGTGTGCAAATTATTGCGTTTTTTTGTAATTAGCTTTTTTATTAGAGGAGACGACCGGCAGCTGAGGCCTATCTTCGCATGCAGAGAATTGTTTGATTTAATATATGAAGAAAAGTGATCGATAGAGACAATAAGTGATCCTCTATTAACAAATTGCAGTATGGGGAAGTTCAGAGAATGTTTAAAAAAATTAAAAACATTCATTTAAAAGCGATTTTCTAAAACATAGGAAGCTGTGCGAGAGAAAAAAATGTTAGATTTCTACTGAAATATTCTGATTGGCTAAAAGTAAATGTAAACTTTCCCGTTATTAAGAACTTAGAACACTGATAGTCATTGGAAAATCCTGTTCCATCTGCTTATGGAATTGTAAGACCCAAAATATCTTTCGAAGCGGCTGGAATAAAAACAATAGAAAGGTCTTATTTCTGCTGAAATGTCTGTCTTGGGAAAGGTAGCATAACAAATTTGCTTCCTAGAAGCATTACAGGGTGGATAAAATATCACAACCTCTCTTTTTGTCACCTAGTCTCATGTTAATATATCGACATATTGATATTTTATTGTCGAAAAAGACAATGCTTTATCCAACATAGAAGACAGGGGAGTTGAGCAGGGTGATTTGTAATCTTTATTATTTTGAATCTATTTTTTGTGGTTTTTTGAGTAATGTATTTAAAACATCAGCAGTATCCCATTTACCATATGACCAAAGTGATATTTCTGTTGCAAGAACAAGTTCATCGCGAGAGAATTCCTGCTTAAGTGAACATTTATTTTATTCCAGCCTCTTCGAAAGTTATTTTGGGTCTTCTAATTCCATAAGCAGATGGAACAGAATTTTCCAACGACTGTCATTGTTCTAAATTAATTCTTAATAACGGGAAAGTTAACATCCACTCCTAGCCAATCAGAATATTTCATTAGTTTCTCGCGCATAACTTCGTATGTTTGAGAAAAATTGCTTTTCAAAAAATATTGATTTTTAATATCATTTAAAACATTCTGCTAACATCTCCCTACCCCTAATTTGTTTACTAAATGATAACTTATTGCCTCTAACATTTTTTCCCATATTAAATCAAACAATTATTCTCTGCGCGCAACGGTAGGCGTCAGTTGCTGGCTACCTCCTGTAATGAGAAAGCTAAAAAAAGCGCAATAATATGCACACATGTTATTGTGCGGGAATTAAAGTCCATAAATCACTCTATATTATAACTAAAATTTGTACTACTGTTCAGAACTGTTTTCTTTGTAGCTCAATTTAAAATAAGATGATTGTGTAAATTTTTTAGTGCAAGGAAGGTATGATTCCACATGCATTTAACATAATATCTGGTGGGTATATAGAAAAACATTAAATATATCAATACAATTACAAACCTTGAGGTGAAGTATCCATATAGAATAAGAAGAATAGCTCACTGAACTTGAACACACAACGCTAATAACACAACTGGGATTTAGACCAGATGAGTTCTTAACCATCGGCAACTTCCGATGTTTATATTGTCTTCATAAACATTAGAATTGTACCCTCCTTTGCAGATAAGTTACGAACCGTCATATAACAATTATATTAGAGTGAAGAAAAAAAAAAGAAGATAAATTGATGAGGGTGAGTGAAAATAGTTTTTTCCAGCTAGATTTCATTTATGGCCCTGTGTGCACCAGTCCCGTACTGGCCCGAAATTCCATGAGAAAAATTTCTTCCCCCCTGGAGACTCGAACCAGGTAAGACCCGTAGTTCTGCGCCAAGACTTCTTGCCTTAACCACTCTACTATGGCTACTCTTAGTATCAATGAAAGATAAAAATGTTTATTGTGAGTTATCTGTAAGAGATTAACATATGCTGTCGCAGACTTTTTTGTAGAGCTTTTTGAGATATTCAATTCTGTGTACATTAATTCTGTGTATTTCTTATGGTTTAGGCAGGGTAAGCCATTTAAGCGTCCAAAGAGCTACTTTTTTCACATTAGAATTGTACTCTCCTTTGCAGATAAATTAAGAACCGTCATATGACAATTATATTAGAGTGAAAAAAAAACTTAATTGATGAGGGTGAGTGAAAATAGTACTTTTCCAGTTAGATTTCATTTCTGGCCTTCTGTGCACCGGTTCCATACTGGCCGAAATTCCACGAGAAAAAATTTTTCCCCATGGAGACTTGATCCAGCCTAAGTCCCGTAGTTCTGCTCCAAGATTTCTTGCCTTAACCACTCAGCTACGGCGCGGGACTCTTGGTATGAATAATAAAGATGAAAGGTTCACACGAATGGGCATTATTCTCTTGGTATCAAAGAAAGACAAAAATGGTTCTTGTGAGTTATACGTAAGAGATAAACATATGCTGTCGCAGACTTTTTTGTAGAGCTTTTTGAGATATTCAATTCTGTGTACATTAATTTTATGTATTTCTTATGGTTTAGGCAGCGTAAGCCATTTAAGAGTCCAAAGAGCTAACTCTCTTATAGCCTATGTTCATCCTGGGAATCTCCTGAACATTTTGCAAAAAACCCCATCACAATCGGATCAACAGT